>BOPP01000040.1:5695506-5734370 GCA_017312745.1 Gryllus bimaculatus | reverse complement strand
CGAAACAAAAAACGTGGAAGCAACAACGCGAGATTTCTGGAATTAACTTACAAAACGGCAATGTGAAAGACATGCAAAACGTGAAACGTTACTAATAAATGTTCAACAACTGAATTATAATCATTCACGATTTTCAAAACTTTCTTCAATGTTTATTTTTTTGCTAGAAAATTCTGTTTTCTTGCACGTAGTATACGAATGCCACCTGTTGCAGGGCTTTGTTTTTGTGTACACAATGTTGTACTTTATTAAATATTTGATGCCTCTTTGCTTTTCTCTTTTTTAATGTGATTCAAAATTGAAACTCTTTGTGTAGATTTAGTTACCTTCATAGAATTCCAGAAGCAGCAAGTAAATCGATGAAAATAGCGTAACTTTCTTCAAGAAATACAATTAATTGATATATATATATAACAATTTCTATATTATGAGTTTTTTTCATTAGGACTACGAGGCAAGTGAAAATAATAAAGATATGAAAATATATCACTTTCGTTGGATTAATTCATTATCACTGCTCTTTATTATTTGTAAAGTTTATTCATAAACATATAAAGTGTTACGCGCGCGTGCAGACGACAAGAGAAAAGTAGATTAAACTCTAGCATAAAATGCCGGTAATCGGTCTTCTTATTCTCCGGAAACGCTCCGAAACGTAGTTTGCCTATAATTCAAGAATACACTTCAAGTACCTACAATTATAAGCATCTATTCATTGTAATTAAAAAAAATCAATCTGCCAAAGAATTCGTCTTTCTTCATCTATATAAAATTTATTTGAGATATTACTATTATAAAAATACTTGCACAAGTTAGTCATGCCTAAAGCAATCTTAACACACCTTGATACGTTAGGAATTCAAAATTACTTCAAAACCGCACATTTCTTACTATATTTTTGCAATCTACACAACCTTCTGCATTGTATTATAAATGTTAATCTTAAAGTTAAATAATTTTCAGAATTTAAAACACAAATTTCGGAACTATTATGTCTGTAAATGTGATAATTAGTCAATGCCACAGTCTCACATTGTCCACATGCAACTGTCTCTTGATAATATATTATTATGATTTAAAAACTTTCTCAACAACTTTGGACATTACAAAACACATCGGATTCGAGAGTCAAGACGTATTGCAAACAGTTGACACATTGTTTACAAGTATTAGTTTATTTTTGTTTACAAGTAGTATACAAATATTATTATTATTATTATTATTATTATTATTATTATTATTATTATTATTGTGTTTTTAATCGTATTATGTGGTATTGTTCTTCTTTGTTTTAGTTTTAATAATATAAATTAACTACCACTCAGTCGTACCCAATTGCAACTCATGTTCATCTAATAATGTAATCTAATCTAAAAAGTGGGTTTATCTTAGAGCTTTCTGTCCATCGGCGCATAGCTCGGTTCTGCTGACCAGTGTGAGGCGTTTCGCCCTTTGCGGGGCGAGGGAATGGCTGGGCCCTCAGGCGGAGGGGGTTCGTCTATAAGTAAAGCCTCTCCCTGCTACGAGGCCTCCCAAGGAGCACGCGCAGAAGTTTTGAACAGGAAATGAAAACTTTTTTATTTAACGAGAGACGGAAAGGAAGAAGGGAACATTGTAGGTGTGATTCTCCGTGTTATGTAATAGTTTGATTCAACCTCTGAAATAATGATGTTGTCATTTTTTCTTTCGATATTTATTGTTAGTTGGGACCTGTACACAGTCTTACGAAAGGAATGCAAAAACAAAGTGTTGTAGTTGTGTTGATGCACAATTTTTTTAAAAAATCTAAAATTACGCTTCAAAATGAAAAAAAAATGCAACAACATAACCTTGATACATTTTCATTATGCTTTTCAACTTTGTGGTTTCCAATAGCTACGAACTCATTGAAGTTAAAATCAGTATTCAAGTTATGTTTAAAAAAACTGATTAAAATTACGTGTACAGACATAACACAAAACAACTACGACTGCTATTTTTTATACTTATTTACCGATATGAATAAGAAACTACATAGGAAGATTAGGAACTTATTACTACCTACTAGTGTTATGGGTATTGAATAAGAATAAATGTTGAGGCAGCGACATCGAATTATTAACTAGAAAAGGTTTTGTATGACACCTTTTGAAACTGGTAAAATTGTAGTTCTTGTCATCAAACAAAAATAATATAAAACTTAATTTTTCATTTTCTGTGACATGTTCAAACGCTGTTTCGTATCCAGAATGTTCAAACGCTTTTTCATATTTGAACGCCATGATATGTGGGAAAGTTTCATTTCGAATGTGCAATATATACTAAAATGGTAAATGTTTACTTTTGTATATGAAATTGCCTTTAATATTATATATAACTTCCATAATGCATTATGTTATATTAAAGCTATCAGTTTTCTCTCATGAAAATTTGCAATAATTTGGGAACCGAAAAATGTCAAAAAATAATTTTCTCTTTTACTAACACCTTAAAAACTTATTTCAATGTTTCTCACTGAAATTCAAAATATTTATTAACTACTAGTCAATCATTTATATACAAAAACTAAAATTAAAATGTATTTTTTAAGGTCTTTAATACTCTCTAGACGATAAATGTATAGTTCTCAAAATTTCATTTTAACGAAAAACATTCAGCGATTCCTAACACGATCATTTTTAATCACCTTTAAAAAAATTACAACATAACATTTGGTTAATCATTTTGTTATACAGAAATGATGACAACCCATAGATTATAATATTTATTTCTTTAACAAGTTACGTCCATAGGCCAGACGCAACATGAACATCTAAATATTTTACCATCTTAAATTGTGACTTATAATGCTCAGGTCTTATAACTACTTTTGCCAAAATCTTATTACAAGAATTTGAAAAATAGCGTTTTCATTCTATTGGATTACACTCACCAACGAATATTCAACATCTCTCCCATTAGTTCATACCCTTAATGAAATGGATTTTCAATTGTTCTCTCCGCTTGAACAACGAGAATAGCGAGTGGTACAATATCGCCTGTAGACATTTGCTTTCAGGCAATGCAATTGTGAGAGGAAAAAAGAGCTTTGTTTTATCTGGGAACGTGGCTTTCACAGGACACCGTGTAACTCAGAGCGCGCGCTGACTGTAACAGCCGTCATAAAAACCGAAGAACAAGAACATTTGTAAAAAAACTTCATTAACTTCCACTCGATGCAACCGTTCGTTTTCGAGCCCCTCGCCTGGGAAATTCACGCGGCTTTGAAGACTCAAAGCCTCACGCCGCTCATCTCGCGCAATCGCATCAACCCCTCCTTCCTCCCGCCTCAGTCCCCGCCCCCTCCCACTTCTCCCACCGCTGCCCCACACCCTCGGTCGTCGTCGGGGAACTGCTTCCGTCGCACAACTGCAACAAAATTGGTTCGGAACCTCGACTCGGCGGCTGACACACACAATCCTCCGCCGGGGTAATCACCCCGTGGACGCAAACGCGCTTCGACTTTCGTCTTGCTTCATCTGTCCACCTCTTCCTCTCACTCTCCTCGCACCATATTTCGCCCACTTCTCTATTTCTCCCTCACTTACTGCCCCAAATCCTACCACTCCCCACCCCTACTACTCGCCACTCCTACACACAAACTTCCCCCTCCCCCTTCCTATATGCCAGCTACTCTCCGCCCACATCTTACCTCTTTCCTCGCACATCCCTCTGCTTACTCCAAGTCTAATATCCCTCCCGTCTTTTTTCTCCAATCATTGTCGGCCTCATTTCTCTATACCATCTGTCCGCCAACCCTCGCCTCCGCTCGACCCGATTATCTCTGATCCGTTCATTGCTCACTCTACCTAACCACCCTCCCCGCCCACACATCCCGCCCATTCTTCTCGCGTAATATTGCAGTTCACTAACTCACCCTCTTAAATCATACACTGTACCCGCCACCTCTACCCACCCACTCTACTACCCACTCTACTCACCCAATCTACCGTCCCAATCTACTCTCCCTTTCTACCTTCTCTCTGTTCCCACCTAGTGTTCACTGAACTCATCCCCTTTAAGGCCACTTTACCTACCTGCCGGCACAACTCACTCATTTTACTCACTCTGCTCATCCACTCTACTCGTCAACTGTAGCCGACCAATATATCCGCACACTTTCCCCAACCGCTCTACCCGTTCAATACATCTATCCAAACCATACGTATCCATAGGTTTCTATCCAATCTTCCCGCTCTACCCGTTCAAACTATCCGCACACTCTACCCACCTACTCTCCTAACCTACCCTCTTCCTCCCACTCTCCCCGACCCACCTCCTCCCGTT
The DNA here is from genome assembly GCA_017312745.1 of Gryllus bimaculatus. Classification (NCBI taxonomy): domain Eukaryota; kingdom Metazoa; phylum Arthropoda; class Insecta; order Orthoptera; family Gryllidae; genus Gryllus; species Gryllus bimaculatus. The sequence continues at coordinate 5,730,065 of BOPP01000040.1, read as the reverse complement.
TCCCACCCCGTCCCTCGGCCCCGCTTCACACAGCTCGGCCACTCCAGAGACCGCGCGTGGTGGCCGCAAAGGGTCTTAGCGGGGATTTAAAACAGTCGCTGGGGGCGCCGCCCTCTGGGCGGGCCGCGGCGCGGGAGGCGGCGGGGGAGTAGACGAAATATTACGCGACGCACGTAATGCCCCGGAGACCCGGCAGCCTCCGGGGGAGGAGTTTAAGCGTTGTTTACGCTGGATAACTTATTGTGGGGAACCTGGATGCGTATCGATGTTCGCTCGCAGTTCCCATGGTTCTCGGAGCAATAATTCATATTTTATGAGCGTAGGCCTAGATTAACTAGAGGGAATTAATATTCGCGCTTCGAGCCAGGGTAATTATGAGGGCTGTACTGCGTATCGGGAGCAGTCGCTATTTGTGAAGCAGTCCCCCCTCCCTGGTCCGTCTATCGTAATAAAAGTACCCGGGGCGGATAATTAGCTCACGCTTTTTTGACAAGATGGATCAATGCTGGCGGCGAGAGAGTGATGTTTGGTTTGCGGTGAGTCTTGAAGGAAGTGACAGAAACACGCCGTTTCATTGACACCTGTCGCATGGAAGCCAAATTTGCGTAATTGAATTGGATTACGATGTGTTAATGCCTCGATGCGTCCCGTCGGAATTCAATATGCTTTATTCTCTTTTTATTCGATAATGTTTGCACCCGATGCTTATATTGCCCATTCGCATATCATTAATTTCTAATATGCGCAGATAATTGAGATTTTTAATTTGTGTTCCGAACTTTAGTCAAACGTGGAACAACATTCATTTTTAAATTCTCTGAAAACCAATTTTTGGACAAGAAATGATTTTAGATAGTAATGAAATTTCATACACATTGTCACTTTTTCTGATTAACAAATATTCGATTTAACCCTTGTGTTCATTATATTGCAGAAATGATTTAGAGTACAATGTTTCCATGTGATTCAAATATCTAAGTATTTGAAATATAAAATAGTCAAAGGTGCCGCTGAAACGTCTTAACTATGTTAAACATATTTTTGCTTTAATCGAATGGTTAAAACTGAATTCTGAAATAAAAAGTGAAATTTAATTCCATTTTTCTCATGTGTTTCAATGTCTGACTTACATCTTAGAAAATATTTCATTTTCGTGGATTATTTAATTTTGCCATTGTTTAATCGTAACTAATTCTACAGAAATATAACGCCCGGACTCTCCTCATTGTGACGTTAGCTGTGACGTTGCAAATCTGTGACGTATTATCTTTGTGACGTAGCTCGTCTGCTAGATTTCCCGAACGCTCAAATTTCTTCAGTTGAGCGTGGACTGTCACAGAGTGCGGTAGTGATTTGTGTCGTTTCGTGAATTAATGGAAAGTAGTTTCGATTTCGTACTGTATTTCTTTTTATACAAAAACCGAATGATTATTGTGTGGTTCGGCAAATTTCTATTTTTGAAACATCGTAGAAAGCATAAGGAAATTACTTTGTACAAGAGTGCTTAAGCGAATTTTGCGTGAAGATCTACTGCAGAGGTAATTAAGATAAATATTAATATTTATTACTACTATATCTTGGTATAAGTTACAACAATTGTATAGTGTATGATCATATTAGAGACGCAAGAATAATGATATCGATATAAACAACATTCAAATTAATTGGATTAAGCATTTATTAGAATTGTCATTATTTATCTTTATACCATCAACTCAAATATTAATAGTAAATATCTACGTGTTGTTTGGCTGATTTTTGTTTCGACTGCACTTTATTGCCAAACGGCACTTGTTTTTAACAATGTTTCCTTAGAACAAAATATGCAGGTCACCCTAACAACTATAGACCAACCTACAACTTTTGAACGGTTGATGATGTCGAAATGTAGTTTTCGCCGAACAATTCCAAATGAGGGGGATAGTAGATGCTAAAGAGATGTTGTTGGATATATGTTTAGTTTTTCATACAATTTGTCATCACCGATTTTTAAAATGAAATTTTATATTTTTGACACCAATTGATAGTTCATAAACAGAGGAATACAATGATGTATCGCATGTTAATATTGTGATAGTAATTTGCATGTAAACTTACACTTTCTGACGCGTGATTTTAAATTAAACGGACAATAATTTTAGCCGCTCCTGCAGTGCTTGCCTTTTGGGAAGGTGACCTTCACGGCGCCTGCACCGGCGCAGCGCCGACCGTTTTGCGGGGAGAGGGGTGTAGCCGCGAAGGCCACTAGCGACAGTTGCAAGGGCTGCTACAGGAAATATTGCACATGGAATTTAAAATCACATCTCAGAAAGTAAAGAAACTTTATACTCAAAATATTATTAAAACATTAACATAGTTTGCAATATTGCAATCACCTTCTCATGACCTATCAATTGCAAGTGAGAAAAATATACGGTTCCATTTAAAAAATCAAAGATTACTAAATTTCTCGAAAAATTAAAAAAAAAATTTCAAGCAATGTCTTTACAACATTATTTGCAACGTGATTACGCATTGTTGGGTGAAAACTGTATTTTGATACCGTGAACCGTGTAGTAGTGGGACTCGCTGTATAGAATTTAATTTAGTAATACTATTTGTTTCCTTACGTTTCACAAGAAAATATACTTTTTCTGCAGTTTACTTTTTTAGTTTATATTGTGTCTATTAATAAGAAGCAAATTACATAATGTACCGTTCTCACTGCTGACACTTTGAATTTGAAAATACTCCCATGACAAAAGAAAGATTTTTTTGCACAAATGATAGAACCTGATACTGAAGAGGGATTTTTTACATTTATTTAGACAACACAGATGAGGAAACTATGAAAATTTTATTTTATGAAGTAACTGATCTTTGTACTAAATATAGTCGTAATTTTAAAGAAGTCATTTACATAAAACTTAGAGCATGTAACGCTCAAAGAAACATTTGGCTAACCTTTTGTTTCTCTCTACACAATGTTACGTAATATATCTGCATTTCCTATTCTAACGAAAAATTCGCATGATTAAAAAACGGGTGTTGTCAAAATATAATTTTATCATAAAAACTGTTAATCATATGTTGTGAACGAATAATAAAGAACAATCGTAATGAAAACAAATTGTACGATCATTGACAGAAAAAAAGGTTTACTACGCACAAATATATTCTTCCACAGACTTATCTTACGAATTCCAAAAACCTCGCCTCGCCTATTCATGCTAAGCTATAAACATTTTGGATCTGTTCAATTTATCTATTTGAATAATTCATGTTATATTAATATTTATCCCTAAAATACAATAAGTTTTAGCAGTATGCTGTGTTTTGTCGCGTTTTGAAACTGACAAAAAATATGAAAGAGAAAATACAATGTATTCCTGCAGCTTTGTAAAATGTATTGAAACATCTCCATTAGTTTAAATATATATTATTCACCATACACTGATCAAAATCCAATGTTAAAATAGGGCTGACTCTTTCAAATCGCAATTACTTTTAAACACTAGCATACCTAATAGTTTTTATTCTTTTGAATGTGATTGAAATAACTATATAGTTCGTTACCACTGGCAATTATCACCAATTTAAAAGAAATAGCTCAAAAGCATGCTTTGTGCGCTTCGTGGTTCCATTTTGCTGACTGGAAACCCGATTTTAGTCAACCATTCAGATATTATTTGAAGTATCCATTGCAGTAGCATTGTCCTGAATTTAATCTAAAGGTCAGACTTTCTATTAATTTATCGTATCACTTGGCAACTGTGGTTAATTATGAGTGTTTGGTAAATTAACTATGAAAGTTTCTTATGGAATGCACGTGCCATGCCTCGTTCACTTTGATTAATTAACTTCTGTACATGCAGGCATGTTTAAAATGGGTTCATTGATTTGTATGAAACAAATATTCACAAAGCTAAGAATAGTTTAATTTTGTGCAAAGAATGTTGTTTCGTACTCACTTTTAAAATGGAATGTAAAGTGAAACTAGCTATCGGTATAGATGTCAAAAGAGATTTTTATTGATCTATTGTCAAGTTCGGAACTATTAACACATCTAAACACAATTGCGTAAGATGTGCGAAAGAACAGTTTTAAGTGATTTACGTGTGCATTTCTACTTTCAAGCATCTCCTTTGAAAACTGTTATAATTAGCATTACGTATCCACGCGACGATCTTCATTTGCATTTGCTGTGGCCTCGGGTGCTTGGAAACTGTTAGCACAAGCGCGCGCGCTATCTACGACTTGCGACCTCGACGGGGTGAGGGACATTTGCAAGCTCCACCGCGACAACAGGTCCGTATTCCCTTCCGCAAATTATGCGGCGCGTCATTCTAGCATCGTCCAGCGACCGCCGCTACGCTTCAACCTTTCTTCTTTCACAAACAGATGACGGTCGGTACGCGATCTCTGATACCCTCTCTCGTACTGTGTTCTTCTCTTCGACACAGCTCTTCGGCACGTAACCACTCCACTCCACTCTATTGTCTCAGGTTGTTCCTGCCTCTCGCAGTATTTATCCACATGCTACTTGGGTTTAATCTTGTTTCGTGTAGTTTGGTTCGCTTCAGGTTTTTTCTGTCCCAATTATTCTGAACTGTTCAAAAGCGTATTTTCAAAGTTCCGTTCTTTATTTCTGTTTGTTTTACATATGAGCACATTCGTAAGACTCTTTTTCATCATGATGACAAATAGTGTTGAATTTTTTTCTGCTGTGATAAACAAAATCCGAAGTTATGTAAATTCTGTTTTGTATGTCAAGTTCAAGGCTGAAGATCAATGCTTTCCCTTCCTGAAAAGTTGTGTTTCATGTAAGATTTAAAAACGAGCTCTACAGTTACAAACAATACTTTTAATGCGATTTCTTGCCTTGGCCTCACCTCGCTCATAAACATTCCTTTTCAAAGAAATCTAGTTTGCCACGTGCAGTTACGCTTATCTGTGCTTCATTCCCTCCGCGTTCCTCAATCGATTCTTCTTCTCTGCCTGTCCGCATTTCTGCCGACGGCTATCGCGTCTCCACCACTCCGCCTCTCGCGTCCGAGGTTCAGTCACCGCCGTCGAGGACGCCGGGCGCCGGGTGGCCGAGTCAATTAATTCGAGGGATCAACAGAGAGGAAAGGCGGCGGCGGCGGCGGCGTGCGGGCCGGCGCGGGGCGCAGCTCCGTCAATAGGACGCGGACGTGGAAGGCCGCGCTGCAAACAGAACGACGGAGAGACGCGGCGCGCAGCGGCACTTCGCAGCACAAAGGTTCTATTATCGACTCCCGCACGCTGAAACCACGAATGGGCGTTTTGTTAGTTTTGATAAAAGACGATCAAAACTTTGAAACCTAAGTGTAATTGTAATAATTATTATAGTTTTTATAGCTTTCGTTTTCTTTTTTTTGTTAATACTTTTTACGCAATACGGTAATAATTGACCTCACAAGCGTTCTATTTTCGTCCTCGCACTACAAACCTCCGAATGAACATTCTGTTTGTTTTGGGAAAAATGTAGTTTTTACTTAATTTTTATAAAAATGTGAAGCTTTAGCGCAATTGTTATAATTATTTCAAGAATTTATTACTTTATTTTATTTTGTTAATATCGTTTCGGGATAAGGTGATTATTCACGGTGCAAGAATAGTATTATCTTCTCCCGTATGCGAATACCATGAATTTGCATTTTTTTAGTTTTGATAAAAGGCAATTAAAACTTTGAAACCGTAGTATAATTATTACAATAATTTTTATTATATTGTCATTTGTTAATAACGTGTCGCAATAAGGTGATAATTCACGAATAAAAATGGTAGTTTCATGACCATTCGGTAAATGAGCATGTGCGTATTGAGGATTAACTTCAATTAAAAAACCTTTTGAACTACAGACTCGATTTACTTTATTGTGCACGAAATTGGTATGCTATTGTCATTTGTTAACATCTTAGAAACTATTGTAACATTCTGTTGAATAAAGCGTCTTAAAGTAAAATGTATCGCCTTAAAGGTAAAGTGTAAAAGGTTGATTACAAATCCCACGTTAACTACTTATTTAAAAATATGTGAATATTAGTGTCTTGATGCCATATTAGTAGTTAGAATAGTGTATATGGCATTGATTTCTCTTAATTGTGATTACGCCCCCACACCACATTTTGATTTTGTCACTTTTGTGTTTTAGCGTGTTACAAAGTTTAAGTTGTGCACTTTTTATATAACAAACGTCTGTGTACCATGTGTCCCTACATTTTTATAAAAGCATGCAACATGATTTCTGTCGAAAAACAAATAAAAAACATATACAATTTATGTCTTAAACACAATAGTTTTCACATAATAAAAGTGTGAATGTTTAATTTTCTAATGTGTTAACTGTGTCAAATTAAAAAGATGCTGGTACAAAAATTTCTCAATATATTAGTATACCTATTTTAGATTAGTATTCGCACTCTGCTTGAAGTGAATAATTGGGGAACGCAATTTTTAGTATCATGAAAGCATGTAAATATTCATTATCTAGTGACATTCCCCTACGCTCATACTGGAAATTGATGATGTTAGAAAGTTGTCTGAACTGAAGTACAGTTTAGTGTTAATCTTGAAGGCGAGGCTTTTGAAAATTGACAAAATGGTTTATATTATTTTTCCTCTTTCCTTAGTCCGATTGCTATTTTAAGGAATTCATTTGTTACTTTATTTGTTATTTTAATTGTTTCTTTTAATAATTAAAAATTTAATACTATTTTTTCCAATGTTTAACATGTAATTGTATTCAAACATTCAAATATTTTGCGATTGATTCACTACGAAGTTAAAGGATTTAAAACAAATTGCAAGTTTAACAGTTTGTAATAGAAGGTACTTCTTTTAAATAACATTTTTTAAAAATTTAGAACATTAAAAATGTCTCTAAAGTTGATCAACTGTATTCTGAAAATGACATAAAAGTAAATTACAACGCGATACGAAAATAATTCAAGAGTAAGTTTTTCAACGAAATTAAAATTACAACTGCGTTTAAACGAATGTGAAAATCTCGGTAAACTTACTCACTTATCATACCGTGAACAATAAGTCTCTTGAAAACCCAAGCGATACCCTACGTTAATCTCAAAGCATCGAAAATATTATATATTTTTCTCATACCAGATATTTGCCTCGACCGACCACCAAACTCATCGTGAATACGTAGTACAACATTACCAGTCATTTTTATTTGACCGTAAAGTCTTAAAATGCCTGGATAACGCAGTGCAACACGTGTGAGATAACGCAGAGCATATTCTCGATTTGCGACGAAAGGGTTACTGTGACATTCTCCGAAAATATGATCAATATCACAATATTCGTTTATGGTGTAGCAGTGCGACATTGCTGCAGTATATTCCTGAACGCACCCCGAAAATGATTTGAGAGAAACACCTTGTACGAATACATTTTGCAAAGGTTTTACCTTCAATTGGCCATTCAGTTGCTAGTGTTGCGATAAGATGAAGGAAACCATAAACGTCCAGTCAAATACGGTGTCTGAAAATTTTGCGCATTTTTCACGACACGATTGCGTCGAAACTATGGGGATTATTCACATAATGGTATTGGGGTTTTTGACTTTTTTTAACGTGTTTTTTTCACAAACTACAAGCTTATACAAACGTGTAACGACACCTGTATATAGTTCTGCATTGAGCTTGATGTGGAATCCTGTTTTGCTAAGATCGCAAAAGTGGTAGATTCGGGATCTACGTCTTATATAGACACGATATAAAATCATGAAAATGCCACAGTAGTTTTTAAGGAATAGAAACAAAGCAAAATTTGTAACTTTGCTGAAATTTGCCAAGAAATAAAAATACAAGATTCGCAAAACTTGCAAAACAGTGATCATTATAATTAGACGCCAGCCAAGTACGTGTCTCAAAATATCAATTTCAGAGAATTTGTGATTTTAGCATAGACGTGACGTAATGTTTCCAGCGGCTGGGAGGGCGTTGCTACTGGATAGAACGAGATTGGGGGTGGAACGAGACGAGACACAGCGGTAGGTGGTCAGGGGCTGTGCTGGCCGGAGTGCAGATTCAACACTGTGGCGGAGCATGCTGGGGGGAGAAATGTTAGAGAATGTGACGTAATATGACGTGACGGCGACACAACGGTAATAAACGTATATTGAGGCGGGAGAAGTAGGTTCGTGTCTGTCTGCATGGCAACGTGACGTACCACATGGAAGCGTCTCGGACCACTTTGGGGTAAGTTGAAGCCTCTCTGACCGCATTGGATCGTGTCGGATCAGATGGGAGCTTGTCGGCATGTCTGTGAGTGTGCGTTAGATGCATCCACAATCTTTGAGAAGAGGTGTGGAGTGAGTTGAACAAACTAATAATTGAATAAACTAATATAAATACTTCCGAATCATAACATAACATTTATTTGGTATAATTGGTCATCCATTTCAAAAGTATGAATATAGGATTTGAAGTGTAAATCAGTGGGAAGAAATATAACAGAAATAATCTGAGAACTAAGTAACTAATTTGCTCTGTATTTGAAACGTTGATTTTAACACCCTGTTGTACGCTGTTTCGAGGACAGTTCGGATTCAGAAATGATGTTTTATCGGCATAAGTCTGTCTCTATAAAATTTCAATATTTTAAAGCGTGGCATTTTACTTGTTTAGCTCAACTTTGTCAGAAATTTCAAAGTAAATTCAAAAAAGCTCTGAAAGTTAAAATTATGTTTTGCATATTTCAGAACCTGCTGTAAAAATAACGATTTTCATCACATCTGACTTTCCAAGCAGTAATGCATCTTCGTAGAAGTTAATAAATGCCTTGTTATGTTTCATTAAAACTTAATATTCCACATGATATTTCCCAAGCCAGAGCTTAATCATGTATTCTCATAACATTTTAAATACACCATGAAGTGTGCAGTTTGTCAAAACGTTCCGATTTATTGTTATATCAATCATAGGTGTAGCTGGGTGCTTTTTCCAGGGTATGTGTTTGTGAGATTTGGTTCGAAAGTAGCCATAAAAATTGCCATAAATATGCTATTCATTGTTTGGTAATCCAAGGTTATTCAAAGAGGATCATAAAATGGGCATATGAGTGTGTGGTGCAGGCTTAAACCACCAAGCGCTGAATTCATTTTCGCGACGAGACTACTGTACGCTCTGATGCAAAATCTCCCGTGATGCTGCGCTACTAGAACAAGGACATTTTGGGTTAAATTGATCTTGAGACGAATCATAATGTTAAAACTTTCTTTGTATTCCAGCATTATAAACGGTCTTTTCCGTTACGAAACATCGTTCATAAAATAATACCTTATGGCCCAGATTATGACGTGGTATTTGTTGTTCATGGCACGAATAAATGCGTCATCACACAGTCAGCCAATCGCATTGAGAGAATCGTGGGATGGTAGCAGTAAACCGAACAGCCAACGTCCGTTTTTCGCACAAATGTCAAATTCCCGTCACGTCACAATCAAGTGGTTTCCAAAAATTAACATAGATTCTCTTATGAATTTATAATACTGTTACACGAAAATGTATGCGCCTCTTTGATATACGTTGTTTTCGGATATTATGAGTTGGATGGACACACCGTCATTAAAATTTTCCAGTTCCTAGACCTACTATGTCACACTATTAGAAATGAAAGCCGATATCATTTACTGTTTTGTATTCTTTGAGGAAGACATCAGAAAAGAGAAATGAGGTCGAGAGAAGATCTCGTGTTCGAAAGAAATCACGAACTGGACCTCGATGACAAGTGCAAAGATATTCCAAATTACATTTACAATGGGTCATCCAGGATTAGTGAAAGTGGAATTAAATAAAACTTCTCAGTGCCTAGTTCACGTACGCATATTCACAGAAAACGACAGCCACGCGTTTCGAAGAAAAACGCAAAAATCGTCTATCTCAAACGATGAGCATGGTGAGTTATTCAAAATATTCTCGGAAAGAAATTCAACTGGCGCATTTAGCGATTGAATTCTATTCAGTTTATTGTCACAGACTACGTCACAGAATTCGTCTATGTCACTAGGTCGTGTTCTGACACACTACTTTGACATCCCGACGTTCGCGTTAGATTGTTTACTTGTTTTTTCTCTGAATCGCAATACGCATGTATCACTGCCATACGAATACACACAGCACGTCGAAACAAAGGGTTACCTTCACGTCGAGTTTTGTGTAGATCTGCATATCCCATATCTGGAAATATTCTTTTTGTTCTAATAGAGAGAATAGTCAATATTGTTGCCATCCTCCGTAATGGATCGGAATCATACGAATTCAAGCAGTAGAACAAGAAGTGGGTGAAGGAAAAGAAGGAAATTGAATTTGTATAGTAATCGAAATTACGCACACATTTACTCAGCAAGACGTTTCAGGCCAATCGTCGTTTTATTGTGCATTTACCAACCGTGGATACCTTATTTTTAATAAAAGAAAAGACAAGTAACATTGTAACGTCTTCCGGAACGGATAATAATCACAAGAACAGCAGCCATACAAGCCCTAGAAGCACTAGAAGATATACAAACAATATAAGAAGAAAAAGAAGGAACTATAAGAATGCAATATTGATTTTTATTTGAAAGGGAATTATTCTTCTTTGTGTGATTGATCTTATTGGTAGAATGCTAATCGAGTCTATTTGCTCAAACATTGGCCTTTAGAACTCTGCAGCCGTCTAAGACGCATGCATTAGGTAGAAATATTTACAACACATCATATGATACATAGTATTAAAAAAATGTTGAAGGCACAATACAATATTCGGGTTGCATAGTTGAGAAAACACTCATCAGTTTGTGTCTGTGAGGGGGGGTCGTAAAATTCTCTGGGCAACTTCCTTTTCAACCTTTCGCGGTGCGCATTCCGCTTACCTACGTGGAAGCGAACTGCTGAAGGAATACGTAATATTTTCGAATAGAGTTTTATGGATAGGACGGGTCCTAACCGAGTGTCCGCATCCCACGGCTGACCACTGCACTGTCGCTCAGGGCCGCTCGCCGGCGCGGCGACGACAAGGGGCAGGACGCGGTCGAAGCGCCATCTGGCGCGCGCGCGCTCGCTGCGGTCGCGGGAGCGTGACTAGGCATGGGCCCCGAGGTTTTCGCGAGGGACCGAATGTGTGTGTGTGTGTGTGTGTGTGTGTGTGTGTGTGAGGAGGGATTCGCAGACCGTCTTGGGCGCGGTCGGGCGCGTTTGGCCGGCGGCCGGGGCTCCCTCGGGCGCGCCGGGCAATCGGACGAACGGATTGGAGACGCGGGATATTGAAATATGCGGTCGGGAGGCGGCGCTTGGGCGGTATTACGTCCTGTGGCGCGGCCGCACCCACGCGCCGTGCCCGCTGGCGGTTCTCACGCTGCTGGTCGGTTCACGAGCCGTCGGCGGTTGGCCGAGACGGAGGTGGATTTCCGAGCGGATTAAGCCCTGGATTGACCCATTAACGGGAGGATTAATTTTGCGTGCGCAACGATCGATTGTTTGAGCTATATGGTAACATAGATTTAACTTTTGTTTCCGAATTAATGATACATTGATAAATTGTACTACTAGAGCGTTGGATTTTAAAGACGCGGAGTATTGATAGAAGATATCAAGAGGCGGTGCTTGCGCGTTATTACATTGTTCGGACTGCATGCTGCCTGTGTGTTGACGAGGGGCTGGTGGGTTTCCAAGATGCACGGAGATTCCTAAGAGGATTATGATTTCGAATGATCCATTAACCGGCGAATTAATTGGCGCGCATAACGTTCACCCATTATCTTCGTATTTGTGCACGTCATGGTTGGTGCTACCTAGTAATATTGTTGCAACTTTTATTTAAAAATTATTCATATGTTACTAAATTATACTACTAGAGGGTGGATATTGAAGACGTTTATTGAAATAAGCGTCAGGAGGTGGTGCTTCGGTGGTATTACATTATTCGGATTGCAAACTACTGGTGTGTAGGCGAGGGTCCAGCAGTTGGTAAAGATGAGATTGAATTCAGAGCGAAGTAAGCTTCGGATTAAACCATTAACAGGTTAATTTTGTGCTCATATCCCTGGACCATTGTCTTCGTAATTGTGCTCGTAGAGTCATTGTTGAATCTTTCCGGTAACATTGTTGCAATTTTTCTTTACAAATTGTTGATAGATTTCTAAATTGTACTAACAGAGCGTTGAAATTTGGAGACTTGGAATATTGTAATTTCCGGTCGGATGGCAGCGCTTGGGTAGACTTTTATACCGTGGCGCCGTCGCGGCAGCTGTAGCAGCCACAGAACGGTCTCTGGCGGCTCTCGTGCTGCTGTGGTGCTGGAGAGTTCGCGAGGGTTTGAAGGTTGGACAAGAGGGAGGTGGATTTCCCAGCGGATTAAATCTTGGATGAATCTATAACGCCTAAATTGATTGTGCTCAAATGGCACTAACCCATTTTCTTCGCTTTCGTGCACGTAGAGCCATTGTTGGAGGAATTTGGCAACATGTTTTCAATATTTATCTGCAATTGTTATACTGCAATACATTGTTAAATTATACTACTAGAACTCTGAATATTAGAGACACGGGGCATTCAAATATGCTATCTGTAGGCTGTGCTTGAGGGATATTACTACGTTATTCAGTTTGCACGCTGATGTTCTGTTCGCGACGGGTAGGTGACCGCACAAGATGAGGTGGATATCTGAGTGGAATACCGCTTATATTAACCCTTTAAACCCGTGGTGAATCAGTTGGCGTCTTCCATCTCAACAGTGCTCTTTCGCTCCCCCCCGCCGTGGTAATTTTACAATAAACCATGCTACACGCATCTTTCTAGCAACATGTTATCGTGTCCGTACTGTTGTGTTAATGAAGTTCGAAGATGCAGATGTGATTATTTATTTTTCGAAAGGCTGCATGGAATGATATAATTCACTATGCGCCGACTATTGAAAGTAAAACCTTAAGGTAGAACTACCTTTTGTACTCGTATACATTTTAATGCTGAGGGTTAATTTTAGGTATTAAACATTATCGGTTTTAGATCGGATAATTATCGAGGAGAGAAAATCCTAAAGATAAAGTTGAATACACTATGAATGAATGGATAATCGCGTGATGCGATGAAGTGTTATATACGTTATAATATGTTTTTAAACAATATTCATATAATTTGACATTGTGTAAAATGTGAAAATTACACAGTAACGAAATTGGAGTAGGCGTACCCACTCTAGTATTAAAGGTTACTTTAAATTTGCGCGCATAGTTCTCGCCCATTGTCTTCACAACCATGTACCATTATTGAAACTATCTGGTGTCACCTTTTTGAAAATTTTATCCCCAATTAGTAAAATTACACTACTAGAGCGCTGAATATTGGCGACGTGGGATATTGAAATATGCAGTCTGGAGCCGGCGCCGGTATTACATTCTGTAATGCAGCCACTGCCGCCACCACCATCGCCGGACAGAAGCTGCCAGATCGCTCGTTGCAGGTGTGATCATTGGGACCTGGCAGTTGACTAAGAATGAGGTGGAATTCTCAGCGAATTAAATCTTCAATCAACTCAATAATGTGCGAATTAATTTTTCGCTTGTAGCGCTTGCCTATTCTTTTCCATATCGTGCGCGGGAGACATTGTTAACATGCTGTAATCTGTTAAAATCTTTGCAACATTAATCTAAAAATATTAAGAATGTTGCTAAATTGTACTACCAGAATGGGGAAGTCTTCGGGAAGTATCGTCTGCTTCGCGTAGTTCCAATGTTTCAAGTTAAGTTTAATGCTACTGCTACTACTACAAAGCTTCTGGGAATATAATAATAATAGTAATAATAATAATAAATTTAACAATAATAAAAATAAAATTAACAATAATAGTAAAACTAACAACAATAATAATAGTAATTAATTAGTCGGACCAGTGGCACAGCACTGTGTAGACATGATCGTATTTATGATTGTCCCTTCACGCCATATCATCATATCATACTTCACACTTCAAGGCGTAATAACCTTCCTGTTCTAAGGGATACAGCAGAAAAAAGCGGATCCTGGAACAATTACACACGTTATTGGGTTAGAATGGTCAGTATCGTTCCTATATACACAATAATAATAATAATAATATAATAAAATATAATAATAATAAATAATAATAATAATAATATAAAATAAAGTAACGATGGGCATTGGAGACTTGGGATAGATAGTAAATGCACGGCGGGAATTGGCATTTTGAGCGAATTAACGTTTCTGTGATCCGAGACGCCTCTGCTCCCGCCACCGCACCACCGATACACCACACACACCCACCACCACCACACACCCACCATACTCGCACTCTACCACCACACCACCGATCCACCACATCACCACCACCACTCACCAACCTACACAACACCACACCACCACACATCCACCACATCCAACACAACACCCACAACACACCTAGCACCACCACCACCACAACCCACACCACCCTACCACACACCAACCACACACGACACCAACACAACACACACACACGACACAACACACCCACCACACACACACCAACACACACACACCAACACCAACACCACCACCACAACACCACAACACCACCACACACACACCACCACCTCCACCTCCACCTCCACCTCCACCTCCACCTCCACCCCCCTCCACCTCCGCTTCCGCCTCCACCTCCACCTCTACCCCTGCCTTCGCTTTCGCCTCCGCCTCCGCCTCTGCCTTCGCCTCCGCGTACGCCTCCGACACCACCACCGCCTCCGCTGAACGGGATCTCGCGGTTCGCACTGCTGGTGTGTACGTGGGGACCCAGCGGTTGGTCAAGATGGAGGTGGATTTCCCAGCGGATTAATTCTAGGATTAAGCGGGTTAGCCGGCTTCCGGTGCAGAATTCTGGGCTCGCCGTTATGCTCTGCGTTGAATCAGCGCGGTTTGCTTCACGATAATTCCACGTAGCACTTGAAAGATTATGCTATGATTTCCATTTCGAATCTGATTTAGATGTTTAACTTCTCGATTTTGATGGTTATTTATTTGCATTACTCGCATTCACGTTTAAAATACGAGAACATCATCAGTGCACCCGCAAAAAACTGATTATCCCCCAAATCACCAAGTGTAGTTAAGAAGAGAAATGTTTCGAAAATACTTTTGACGTGTAAAATTGTTTTAAAGACAACTCAGCCTGTACAAGCACAAAATACTGTTGTTTTCGTCCTCTAAATACACGACTTCGGTCGAGAGTAAAATTGTTTTTTCTGAAAAATAATTTTTATATGTCACTTTTTTGTCTACTGACATTATTTTCTCTAAAATGGAGAAATAGAGAAAAATTGAAGTAATAAATAATAGTAAGTATAGTATATAATAGTAAACAACTTAGTTTAATGAAATTTCCTTATGCTGTGCTGAACTTAAGTTTAATAACCAGAGCGTACGGAAATAGCAAATTAACACAAGCTTGTTGGAAATATTTTATTTCTCAATCATTTAATTACGTAAACATTGAGAGAAATCCTGCAATTAACTAAGAATTAAGGTACACATTATTTGCAAAATACTAAATTTATCTTTTATGGCAACACTTTAATGTAATATAAATATACTGATGCATCTACAATAATTTTATCACAATAACGTAAACAGAAAAGTGATATTAGGATTCCGATTTTACCAATTAGAAATCAATAATTTTCATCGTTTATGAAGATAGGTCTGACGGTGCAGTTTTACCATTTTTTGTAGTTGAGTTTTATTAAAATACTGTTACAGCTAATTCCATGCCGACGCAGCCATTTTAGTATTTACGAACTTTTCGATCATTATCTTCGGTTTCATTACCAACGAAGCCTTCATTAAAACATCAGTATTCCATTTGTCTAATTGACTGAGAAAGCTTATTTTCCACGCCGCAAATAGGGGCGGCTCCTTCATTTTTCTAATAACCGAAAAGTATCCCTGTGCATAACTTAAGAAAAGCTTCTTAAGGCCGCCCCACCGCCTCCGTCGCCACTTCCTGCTGGGAGGCAGAGGCGCGGGAGCGGATCGTGACGGGAGGGCGCAGCCGAGGGATTACGTCGGCGAGAAAGGGAGGAAATGGCTGCGAAGGGCGGGCACGGGTGAGAGGGGAATCGAAAGAGGGGATAAGGAATGGAACCACAGGCGCGGGTAGTGAACTGGGATCTGATAAATTTGAGCAAGGAAAAGAAGAAAAAGGCAAACTTCCCCAGGAAAAAAAAAGATTGTGTCAAAATATACGCGATTAACTTTGAAAACTCTTAATTGTTCGTGTAGCATGTTGATCACTTGGTATAACTTTAATCAAAGTGTATCATTGTATAAAATGTAGTTCAGAGGATGTAATGTTGCATTTCAATGCATATTTATGTGAATAAGTTAAGTATATATAGATCGTAATTTTGCAATATAAGTTTCCTACTACTCACATTTGTGCACGTATATTATCAGGTTTGTGGCTTTAAAGATGTAGTATTTTTTTTTTAGTTGTAATACAGCAAGCGAGTTATAATCATGGAAATACACAATGTAGTTATAGACGATCACAAATTGTATTCCATATTTCGAAATGTTTATGGTTTATTCATGTTACCTTATAGGTTATTTCCATAACTATTTTTTGTTCAACAAGCACCAATTTTTTTATATGTAAACCAAACCCGACAGAAAATTTGGTGTGTATTAAATAGTATTGTTTTCAACATTGCATTCGTCGTATCAGTGTGTCTGGTTATGCGGAAAATGTATTTAAATTTTTATTCTTGATGTCCATAGATTGACTAGATTGTTCGTAGCATAAATGTTCAAGCGTTTTTGAGCTTTAAAATTACACACTTAAGTTAACCATGACTCGAGAGGTGGAAATGGCAGCGTCAGGAGCAAAATTAATGGGCGCAAGAGTGGCAATTGGAGGAATGGTGTGTAGCTGGGGTAGTGTGAAATGAGGAGAGTAATTTGGAGGGTGGTTGGCGGGTGATGTAAAGAATAGGTGGTGGCTGGAATGACTGTTGAGGTGGCAAGTAAATGGAGAGTGGGGCGAAGGTGGGGTAGATGTTGGTGTGCAGTGAATGGTAATGTAATGGGAAGTGTGAATGGTAGCATGGTGAAAGTGGAGGTTGGAGTGGGTAGTGGTGTAGACGTTGGAGTAATGGGTGATGTGGATGGGGGAGTAATGTGCGCTGTGGAGGGCGAAAAATGATGGAGGTAAGTGTGGTATCTGAAATGGTGGGCTGGAGGGTATTGTGCGGTGGGGAGAGTATGGAGGAGGATGGTTTGGCGGGTGATGTAAAAGATATTGCGGAGGATGAAGAGTGGGCAGAAGAGTTGGGTGGTTGGGAGAGTGACACACAGGCTGAGGGGGAGTGGAAATGGAGTAATGGGTGATGTGGAGGGTGGTGTGGTAAGTATGTGTCAGGTGCGGTGGTGAGTGTACAGAAGGTGGGCTGGTGAATGTGTTAATGATGGTGTGGAAAGTGTGTAGAGGGTCGGGTGGTGAGTGTCTGGAGAGTGTAGTGATGGGTGGTGTGATGGTTATAGTGGTTGGTCATGTGGATGGTGGTGGGGTGATGAGTGGAATGGGGAGGAGGGCGAGGCAATGAGTGGCACTCAAGGTGGGATAGAGTCGAGACGGGCGGGTGAAAGCTGGGAAGTCACGTGTACTGCGTCATCCGATCGCGCTCCGCGAAGGCGCTTGGTCCCCTCCCATCCTCTCCCCACCCCCACCCCTTCCCCCACCCTCTCCGCGCCAGAGGGCGTTTCCTTCTCAGCGCTGAGTCCGCTTCCGCATTAGGCGAAGCGGAGCCGCTTCCGGCGGCGCGGAATATTAAAAACCTCCCCGAGGGCCTCGGTTTCGCCTCAAAACCCTCCAGGTACCCAGTCGCCAGATTCAACGAGCATATCGGAGCGACTCATCAAATAAACGCATTCATTTTTATATTACGCAAGAAGATGGCCAAGCCTTGGAATTTTACACATGCGAAAATAATGTTTTAGGAGCCTGAAGCAGATTGCTAAATGGCTAAAATACGCGTTACTTTGTAATCACGATGGAGACTTCTCTGACAACGCTATGATGAATCTATATTGATATACTGATAAATGTTATCCACATTTGTCATTCAAAATCAATTTTCACAGATCTGAGATCAGTTTAATACTAAGAGGTATTGAACACAAATGGTTTAATAATTGTTACTATAAGGCTTTGTAATAACTTCACTAACATCTAAAAATTATTAAATAGTCAAATATAACATAAATTATAATAAACAGAAATGCATACGAAGTGAAGAAAATGTTGTACGATAATCGGATCGTAACACCGTATTGCAAGATTTCATTCTCCATTATCATATTACAATATCATGTCTTATGTCACGCAAAATTAATATTATTATTATTATTATTATTATTATTATTATTATTATTATTATTATTATTAAGGTTTATTGTCTTCGTCAAATGTACACTAAATTATGAGTTTTAGGAATGAAAAGAAATGCTTTTTACTTTAATTTATTAAAGTATTAATCTCAGTATTTTAACTATTCTAGAAAATTAACATGCATTGTATAGAATAGGTGTATTTTTAAATGGAATTAAGTTATTCTTGTGTATAAGCAGAAAACTGAAGTAAAAATAGGGATAGCACCTGAAAGATAAACTGAATTAAGTGTTGTTCCAATATGTCTCTGCATCCATTCGTGCACAGAACATTGACAATTTACAACCGATGTTCAGTAGCACACTTTCGAGTAAGAGACACCACTTCCCCTTTGAAGCGCCTTCAGATTTGCAAACACTTGCTTCTCTGGATTTAATTATCTTAGCCATCTCGCCTTCATTGCCACCGGTGGTATTACTAGGCTCCGTCGCCTAGCCACCCCCACTCCTCACCTCCCCATCTCAGACACCTGCTACTCACACGTCACTAAATGTGCATGTATCCACGTATATTACTGAATTACTGTCTCCACCTCTTTATTCGTCTCCTCTTCCAACCTGCTCACTGTAACCACTGCGATTTTCTTCACCAATGCTGCCCTGCAGCCACCACTACATCTCTGGGCGTTGACATCTCTGGGAGTTCTACCAAGTATATTGTCTCTCTCCGTCTCCACCTTAATCAATATCTGCCTCCTTCCATTCTTCCATTGTCGTTACCTCAGTAATTGTATACTGCTCCACCTTGCATGCCAACACTTCCAAGGTCATATCCACCCTGCTGCATTTGCAATCTTTCCCATTCCGCCCTTCCTCACCTTTTTGTCCTGTCATCCACCCCTGTCACAGGCTTGTTTTCACTTCCACCCTACGTCCTCCAACATTCCTTTCACGACATCTTCTTCACTATAATTCTCCCATCTGACTTTTCCTTCACATTTTCATTCGCTTTTTCTTTCACTATTTCCTTCACCATTCCCACCGACGTTTCCTTCGCCTTCTTCTCCGCATCTCCTCCACCTCTATCACCAGGTGCCCGTTTCCCACTTTCTTCACCTCCGTCTCTTCCTCCACATTTATATTTTCCACTTCCTCGACCTCCATGTCTTTTTCCACATACACCTCCGCCTCTTTCGCCATCTGCGCATTCTTTTTCTTCATCCCACCTACATATCAGTTTTGTTTTTTCTTAATCAGTCCTGCTTCTTCCGTAACCTCCTTCACCCCATTTCGTTTCCCTCGCCTCTTCTAGTTTTCCATCTCCTTCTTTATCTGTTCAATCTCCAACGTTTCTATCTTCTACTCCATCACCTCTACACCTTCCTTCACCTTCCTCAAAATCTCCATCTTTACGACATCTTTTTACTCCATCTCAACCACTTCCTTCCAACAATCTCTTCCTTCTCCTTTCCCTATCTCGCTCCTACCCCACCCTTCCCCATTCCTTTCTCACCTCCTTACCCACACTTCCTTCTTTATTTTTCACCGTCATCGCCATCTCCACCACCACCACCACCACGACCACTTTCTCTTCCTCCCATTTCCTTCTCTTTTTATCTCATCCCTATACCACCACCATCTCCTCCTCTTCATCCTATCTCCCCCATCCCCATCCCTCCCGCTCCTATCTTACCTCCTCCTCTTCCTCCTGCACCGCCTCCGCCGCCATCTCTCCACAGTTGAATCAACAGAAATAACAAGGCTGTGTGATCTTTGAGGGCCGCACGGAGGGCGTGGCGGGTGGCGCGGTCGTCGCGCTGTGCGCTGCATTTACATATGCGGTCGCGGAGAGACGTGTGTTGATTTTCGAAATTAGCAAAGGAACGGCGCGGCGGCAGGCAAGGATTCGCGCCGCACCAAAAAATACGCGTTCTCCCTGGAGGCTGAGCGGAGTGGGAGAGACGGGGACGCCATGAGAGGGAGGGCACCTGCAGCCAGACGTGCTTTCTTGAGAAGGAAAATGTTTAGAATTTCACGCTAAATTGGGAGAACTTCACTTAACGTATGCATTGACTATATGAACTGATCAAGAATACCAATAAAAATGTGTTAAGTTAAAATTTATTACGTTGTAAAACATTTTGTTTGTAAGAAAATACATTGGGGTGACTTATCTTTTGTTTTTAATTTTTGTGCAGATTACGTTTAATTTCAGATGTAATTGAATATTTCAGATAATTGAAAATATATCTTTTCATTTCAGTGAATTGTTTTGAAACGCTCAACAGTATTATAGTCACGTTGTCTCATGAGTGTTGCCTATAGGTCTCTTTATCGAAAAGTGGTTAAATCTTGTTCCTGTATGAAATAAATTGCTTCTGCTAACAAGTTGAATAAACAGACTCTGCACTGTTTCGGGAGTCCTTGAACCAAAAATCTTATTTACGTCAAAATGTCTGTCTGCCCATCAACACTCAAAAAAACATTTATTGTTTTTATAAATGTATACGTGCACATAACTATTTATTACTATCAGTTAGATATGAGTAAAAGCTACAGGTTTTAGGATTAACTTCAATTACTTTAATCACATATGGAAACTCACAGATTTCAATGTGTGTTCGTCGGAACAACAGTTAAATGCATCATTACTCTTTTAATAGAAATTAGATCATTTTTGCACTGGATATACTTACTGTTTGAAAGCATAAAAAGCTTCTCTGCATAAGAATCAATAATGCATTTGGACATAAAAGCTTAACTGTTTAATGCTGATGAGCTGTTGGTAATGTACTCTAAATTAATGTCAGTGTACTGCGAAAACACACAACACAACAATAACTGCATAATAATCTGCATTAACTTCACATTACGCATCTAAATCCAATTTATCCTCCGAGAGCTAGGGCTAGTGTATGCTGTGCATACAGATCAGTTAAAGAAGCGGAGCGAATTGTATATCGCTTCGCTAAAATTTTAATGGCATATGTTGGTCACCACTACTCTGTTTATAGGGAGTAATTCTAGTAGTCATTTTGTTTTGTGAATACACTCGATATTTATTTGCTCGAACTAACAAGTGACATTAAAATTGCATCGAATTTGCTTAGAATAATGGCGATGCACAAATAATTTTCTACAAATAACTACACTATAAAGTGAAAGTTAAAATACCTGGATTTAAAATTTCATTAAATCTTGTATTAGTAGCAATATTCTATTAATGTTTATTATCATCACATTATTTTCGTTATTCATTCAAACGTATCGCCCAACTGAAGTGCTACGACGGTAGAAGTGGTTAACCTAAAAATAGTGCAAAAAACGGCAGTAAACTGCTGTAAATATTTACTGTGGCATTTTCACTCGTGAAATTAAAACCAATAGTGTTTAACTGCTACATACAAAATGCCCCAACCGGGGCGGTTGTTCTCAAAAGATCTATCTCTTTTTCTATCCGATTTCTCTTTCCGCTTTTACCTACTAGCCAATCATAAACTGTGACTGATCTATTTTAGGAGGTATGCACTATTACAACAGCGTATGCACTATTACATAACCTCTGATTTTAACATGCGCTTTTAATTATTTTCAATATTTGGCGCGTTTTGGAACTCTGTCGGATACAATTTCACTCGTGGAATAGTCCTATTAAACACCACTCATGCTTTGTAAATTCTCAGACAAATCCCCTCCTCGCTTCGCGAGTCGGGAATTTAACGACAATTTCCAAAGCAATCGTGGTACTTTTGTGGCACGGTGACTTTTGTGTTGTAGAGATGTGAGACATCTGTAATTGTATTGATATAGTTGAAAGTATTAATGTTATTTTATCTTCCCAAATAATGTGTGTTTCTTCTATAAGACACTCAAGAAGACGAGAAATTTTGTGACAGATCAGAATTGAAAACTTAAGCACATGCTAGAAGTTGTCGGCTTTGTAATATATATGTAGTGTCTTAGGATTAAAAATAACAGAGACTACGAATTAGCATTTATGAATTAATAATTGTAAATCAGTCATGGTGAATAAGTGATTGTGGATAGGATAGTAGGTGTGTAGAAAATCAGATATTTTGTGAAAATTTCAGAGTAATTATTGGATGATAACTTTTATTCCACCCTATTTTACGAATATTCTATAGCTACTCTACTGTCAGGACAGGACTCGGGACAAACGTGCATCTTACAGGACGCCTGCGCGTCCGACCGACAAAACCGTAGCCTTTATCCCTTGGTCCCACAACTCAGTCCTACCTCCTACTATCTCCTGCTTGTTACTTGCTGTAATGCGTAAACAAATTTGTTTTCCTTCGTTGCGTTCCCACATTTAATTATAAAGCATTCTTTCTTGCATGTATTGTAATCTTTCACTTCCGTATTTTAGTACTTTGAACAATTTCCGCTTGGATGTAGTACAGGTGACCCCCACAGGGTTAATATGAAGATTAAGACCCCATTGATTAAAAAAACCTTTTGAATTTTATTGTGATTTCTACTTATATAAATCTACAACACACCTAACAAAAATCAAAAATTTTCTCGTTCTTTGGAATTTCATATCATTTACTCTAATGAAATAAAACTTAGGGGCAATTATAACGTATAATTATAGAAATTTGTTTCCATTGTAAGATTAAAATAGTAGTATGACAAACGAAGAACTTAACAATTTCTTCCAACACTGTTCATGTATTAGTATTTGTATTATTTTTATCGTTCAATGAATTTACAAGTATTTGCATGACGATTATTTTGTACTATATATTTTACAGAAAACAATTTAAGGGTGTCGATGAAACAAAATTTATTTTAAAAGAGGTGGATACAAAAAAAAACTTTAGTTGATATAGTGAGTAAACCAAAAGTACGGTTTTGACGTGTGTGCAGTGTTGAATTGTCTTAATCATTTGAAGCAGCCATGCATCCATCTAAATGCAGGAAGTGGCGGGCCCTTCAGTGAGAATATCCCCTCATTACTTTCCCTCGTTTCTTCCAGAGAACGAATCTCGTTCGCGACTCTCGATTCACGAGGTGCAGAATTCCCGACCAGAACGCGCGCACGAGATTGGGACATCCATTCACGAGATTGTCTCCCATAAGAGACGAACGAGCGCGGTTAATTCGCGAAGGAACTCGGCTCCCTAGCCCTTCCCTTCCCTCCGCCTTCTTCCCCTGCTTCTGTAGCCTTCTGCTCTCTATCTTTCTCTCTCCCTCTCTCTTTCTCTCTCTCCCCCTTCTCTCTCCCTCTCTCTTTCTCTCTCCCCCTCACTCTTTCTCTCTTTCTCTTTCTCTCTCTCTTTCTCCCTTTCTCTCTCTTTCTCCCTTTCTCTCTCTCTTTCTCTCTCTCCCTCTTTCTCTGTCACTCGATTCGTTTTTCTCTCCCTTGCATTAGGTACTCGCTGACATCACCATGAACGTCTATTGTGTCTCCCTGTTAAAATATATCGATATTAGGCCTCCGCCTTTCTAAAAACTCAATGTCTGTCCTCATGGAGCTCAATGGCATCCCCTGAATATTCCACGCGTTATTTTCTCTTTCTCTCTCTTCATTATATTCTCCCGTTCTTCTTTTAATGGTTATTTCCCTCAGGTCCTTTTTAACACATTCCCATCAATTGTAGTTCTTCATACCCTTTATATTCTATTTTTGCACCAGTTTTGTTCTCTAAACCTTAGCAGATTCATCCTGACATCAACAGCAAGTAAGATGTCTCAGTAGGTTCCGTACTTGTCAGTTACTAGTTTTTCGTTTTTTGTCTTGTGTGTTTTTATTCTTACTTTGCTATACCCAATATATGTTTCTTATAATACCTCGTCGTATGTTCTTGTAATTGTTCCTGAAGGTTCCCGACCCATTTCCACCACAATTTCGATTTTTTTTGGATTCCCACCCTACTCCATACATTAGTTTTTCTCATCGCATGTGCCTTTGTCACCTACGCCTGGCGCACCGCTATTCTGCCGTTCACAATATCCCCCATTCCAACTCTCCCCTACTCCTGTTGGCTGTAGCCTCTCGGCCCCTCTCTTCATTCTCGCAAGGGAAGAAGCACTTTTGTGCTCCGGATCATTGTCCGACCTCCTCAGGAACAAGTGTCCGGAGATAAAGAAATTCTACTTCGCCGCCGGAAATACAGCGGTTTCCGCGGCCTCGACAACCCCTCCTTTCTCCCACAGCTCCACGCGTCCCCGATTTTGTCCTGCACAAACCGAGAGATTTCCGCCCCGAGGTTTGCGGGGACGGTGGGTGAGTCGGGGGCGGTGGCGGTGGTGTGGACGACGGGGGCGACGCGACCGGTGCGAGTGGTGAGGGTAACGAAGGTGGCGAGGGCGGGGGAGACGGCTTGGGCGGCGGAGCGGTGTAGGCGGCGTGGGAGGCGTGGGCGGGGGATTGGGAAGGCGGTGGGTTCGGTGCGAGGCGGAGGGGGGGCGTGACGGGTGGGGGAGGACGGCGGCAGGGAAGGCTGGGGCGATGTGGAACGTAGCACCGGAGGGGATGGAGCGAGGCGTAGATTGATTAGGGTCCGTGAGAGGCGGTGTGTGCGTAGGCGGTGGAGACGGCCGGTGGACAGGCCGAGGAGGCGTGGTGGCCACTGAAGGGCGGAGGGGGGATGGTGGGGCTGGCGCGAGCACTGGAAATCGCGAGGGCGGAGGACCAAGACCGCGAGGCCGCGTGCACGCACTCGAGGACAGGAATAAAGGAGGGAAAGTCGCGTCGTGCGTGGGAGCGCGGGCTGCGGGTCGCGGCGCCGGCGGGGGCCGGGGGTTGCGGTGGCGACATCTGGCGCCAACTGGGCAGAACTAACGCGGAAAGTATTGGGGCGGCGGCGGCGAGGATGGCAGAGGCGACGGCGGCGAAGGGGGCGTTGAGGACCAGGACGAGTGTGAGGACGGCGGAGAGTGGAGAAGTCGGTCAGGTCGAGTCACCTTCTCGACTTCCAGGAGGTTTTCGGCGAGTAACTTAAAGGCATAGCATTTCGTTCGAAATGTTGAGTAGTTGTCCCGGTTTATGTTGGTCAATTCTTTGAGGTAGAATGTTTCATGAATACGCAATGAATGGCGAAGTTAAACGTTTCATCAGTTTTAATATTTATAAAATAATGGTAGGTGAATAATTATTGCCACCCATTGTACTTACAGTTTACATCTTGGCATGGGATAAACGTCTACTTTTGTGTCCAGGAATGAAATACTAAAGTGAAATTGCACCTTAATTGAATTATATTTCGTCTGGGAAGAGTTTATTCTTCAATACAATTCTCAAATGATATGACTTTACAGATGGTTAAATTTTATTACTTCTCTTAATGCGCCACTCGACTATAAAAACAACTGAATATTTTGAAAAAATTATGTTTTCAATTCATTAAATGTCAATCTGAGATTGTGTTTGTGATATCAAGAACGAGGAACCACCCATTTTAACTTTTCTGTGGGCTAGATTTTATTTTTAATTTTAACCAATAGTGTGCAAAACATTACGAATCGAACGCAAAATAAACGAAGCGTTTTCGAAACATCTGAAACGCTAAACAATTGTCTTTCCTCTTTACGATGTCTGTCTTTGTTACTTGTAATATTTCATAAAATATTCTCATATAGAGGAAAACTAGTAAGATGTTCAGATATTGATATTCACAATTAATATTACTCACCTACTGAATTCGTAATTTAAAAATGTGCTGCAGATTAGGGAAAATAGTTTTTTGTTTACACATTTTGCAAATACTTGGTATTTTCATTTTCTTCATGCGGACGTTTTAATTTCGTACTTTTTTAATAGAATATTATTTTTGATGGAAATTGTGTACTATATTATCATATCACTGTAAATGCAAGTTGTTAAAATTGAATCACATATCCATACATAAATGGTTGTCTTCCCATAATAAATTCTACAACCCTAATTCATTTATTCAAAAATACAAAATAACCGGTACGCAAAAAAATATTACCAAGTGTTTAATTTAAATTCCTTTGTTTGCATTTGCAAGGCGAACATGAGCAGGAAGTTGTATTGAAAGTAAGAGGACGAAAAAAAAGTTTGGACAAACACAGGCCTACGTTTGTTTTTTATTGATTAACAAAAATAATAGCAAGCTACCTCACGCCATGTTTGAAAAAACACCACCAATGCTCTTTCCTTTTGCCAGTTTTATCACCTGCTACCCCCGTGGAGCGAAGAAGTCTGTTCAATCGCGCTCGAGCCCTGGCCCTCTAGCAGCCCTTCGAGCGCCCAGCAATTCCGAATGCGGCGAGCCAAGGGCGCGCGGTGGCTTCGGCAGCCCACAACTTGCGTTTTTTTTGTGTTTTTTTTTGTTCAGCCCCAGGATGTTATGAAACTCCTCCTCTAGTTTCGCAGCCCGCCGCCTGAGCGCTCTCCACCGAACACCCTGCTCGCCGCTGGCCGCCACCGAAGAATTTTCGGAAATGGAAGCCCCCGGGTGTTTCATTTATTCATCCTGGAGTTTATTTGAACGGGCGATAAAACTTTGAGATTGACCGCGCCGTTGAGTCTGGTTTCGGAAATAGATTCATCGCTGGGGAGTTTCCGTGCTGGAGTTGCCCAGGAGTTTGTGTACGTAGGGTTTTGTTAGAAGGCAGAAATCTCTCGAGCATATTTTATCTCGTCCGATAAAAATACCGATGAAAGTACGTGCGCAAAAGTATCGTACTCTCTTAAACGGTAGGCGATAAATCGATACTTCTCTGGTTCTGTAAAATTTAGGGGAGCATAAAATATTCCAGATAAGATTCTCAACATGTTTGTGAATATTTTATGAGTCATATTAAATTCTGGCTAGACCGTGAGGCTGTTTAGGAGTTTAACCGCATTATAAAATTATAACGCAAATTTTCGCAAACGGTCTGCTACGTACACCAAACGCGACAGCGGCCGTGAGCTACTGTTCCAAAAATAGAAGGAAAACAAGAAAAAAATCCGAGTCCTTTACCTCGAAAATAACACCGTTTTATAAAAGCCGGCCAGTAAAAATAACAACGCCCCATTTTTACGTACACCGCCCATAAACCCGCTCCTTAAGGGCCTCAGCCGGCCCGGAATGCTTCAATAAAAAAACTTCACACGGCGGCGGCGGGTGGGCGGCGGCGCGGCTGGCGGCGTCGGCGTGCAGCACGGCCTGGACACCGGGGCGTCGGGACGCTGCCTGGGAGCCGGGCCGGGCCGCGGCCCGCCCGAGGGGGGCGGGGGATTACACAGGCCGGTCATGTTCGGAGTCGCCCCGCGCGCGGCAGCTGTTTTCCAATAGCGCGGCCATTACCCGGCGCTCGGAGCGCACCTGGCGGCCGCCGCGGTCGTTACTGTCGCCGGGCGCGACGCGACGCGAACCGGCGGCGCCGGCGCCCGGCTGGCGGCCGGGGATTTACATGGGCCAAAGGGCGCCGCGGAGGACCCCGGTGCGGGACGCTCGGGCGGGGGAGAGAAATTGGGGCAGCAGGTAGGACCCTGGGGAACACCTACTAACGCTTAGCTCGCTGGCGTTTGAGAACACATCTTGCATGTGGGATGTTTTTTTCGGAAAAGTGAAGAGTTAAGTGCGCTAATTCATCAACTAAGTTTCATATAAGGTTTTTATTATTTTATACGATTTTTTTCTATTTAAAATGTCACACGCTACATAATCATAGTTAATAAGTTTCGTTAAACTTCAATCCCGTTACGTTTGATAGCAGAAATATGAAAAAGGAATTATTTAATGACGAATTGCGGCAGCGTGCAATTATTTTTCTTTCTGCAATCGATGTCACGAGTATATCGTGTAAAGCTGCACCATGTTAATGTATAATAGGGTGGAAGGAGCAAAATCCGAGACCACCTTCATACTTTTTATAGGAATTGGATACAAAGTTTTAAAGCTCTATATAATAAAGTGTGAAATGTTTATTTTCTCTCGCATTTTTTTACAATAAGATGTGTTTTCTGAATGTTTGAAATTTCTAGATTATAGTCCTCAATACATATAATACAATAATGTCAAAATCTAAAATTTCATGAAAAGTATAATCTGTGCCCCTAGATGTTATACGTTTACAATAATGTATTTATTCCCAAAACACAAATATAATAGCACCCTGTGGAATGAATTCTCAGGTAAATTTATTATTTACGAGAATCCTTGATTTATCGCATGAACTTTCGTGTTTTCCCTTCTAAAATATACGTGTATTTTCAAAACTTAATTTGCTTTAAGATATTTAAAAACAAAGATGTTACTTCTCAAAATTACGTCTTATGAAAAATTACATCTTTTCAGGTGATGGCACGAGAATTTCTCTCATATTATCAGAGCAGGCTCATCTCTTTAAGGTAAGCAGAACAATTTCTATTTAAACGGTTTATTTAAAGGCGTCAGTGGAAAATTAACAAACACGCTTTCTTTTACTGCAAAGTATATTTCTTATCACATTTGTAGTACTTTTACCATTTCAGTTTTCCTGTACCATAGAAACGTAATACAGATAGTTCTACAGCTTTAACACAGCTATTTATTCAGCTTTAGTACAACTATTTCTTCTTTTGATTGTGTTTCTTAATACAGATATATCGACATAACGCAACCAATAAGGAGGCACAAAAAGCCAATCTTAACAAACGGGGTCTCATATGAATTTTAACTGTTTGTTCATTGAGGAGCATAGAAACAAACTTGTATCTAATGATGATGTCCAATTACAACAAGAGATGTTTCATATTTATACGAACATTTCGTATAACAAAGTGGTATTTCTTGTAACTACTATGTTAGTTTATACTGTTGTAGTGGTCACTGAAGACCTAGCTGTTATAAAGCGACCTCAAATAAATTAATTTAAAGAAAAGTGGTATTGTGGGAATTACGTAATAACACAGACATGATATCACAAATAACAGACTTGGTTAATTACAAACATGGATTTTCGCAACAATATACATACAATCGTCAACTGCTGTTCAATGTACGTTATCCCATTGACGTTAGTACGTTCAATCCCATTGACGTTAATACCAATTCCCCAAGCGCCCCGCCGAAGTTCGACGTGGTCCCAATCTGCGTCTTCCATTGCGTGAGTTCGTGCACTTCGAGTCCTCCGCTCGCGGACCGCAAGAACCCCGCAACTGCGCATGCGCGAGCGCGCCGGAGTTGGGGCTCGCGGGCGCGCCCACGTAGCGGGCGCGTGACAAATTGCCCCTACATGCTTCGTTAGGTTTCATAATTGAAGTGGCCGGTAGGGTGCATCTAAGTCGGCGGCTTCCACTCGCCCGCCTCCGAGCCGCTCCTTCTGACCGCTGCTCGCGCAGGGGTGTGCAAGCGGGACGCGCCGCCATTTTGGTCTCTTGCGCGCTCGATGACGCTTTGCAAGAGAGCTGATGTAGGTTTGTTGGAGTGTTTCAGGGGAGGGATACATTGTCGGA
Source organism: Gryllus bimaculatus (assembly GCA_017312745.1). Lineage (NCBI taxonomy): Eukaryota > Metazoa > Arthropoda > Insecta > Orthoptera > Gryllidae > Gryllus > Gryllus bimaculatus. The sequence goes on along the minus strand of BOPP01000040.1, from coordinate 5,700,266 downwards.
AGATCAGTTTGAAGCTATGAGATATCAATCAACTTTATTTGTAGACGAACTGATTTATTTAAACACCTTATATATTGTTTTTATTATAATAAATATTTACAGCTTCTATCTCGAATATTTGAATTAATAGGCAAACAGTTAAGTGTAGATATATGCATTTACTTTACGACATATATATTTCTATTCATAATTTTCTCCACGATTTCGTTTCAGTGAACATTTTACATTGAATTCTAATGAAATAAATTAAGTTGGAAATGTTTAAAGTACAAATGTAAGAGGCAATTTTTAATTTCAATTACATGCCCTATTCAATTGTGGTTAAAGTACCAACGCAAAAAACGGACACCCAGAACACGTCAATTAACAACATTTAATCGATCAATTATACTCCTCGGAGCATATGAATTGATAGTTTCAGTGGGAATCTCTTGAAAACTTGCTCATGCGTTGACGGTAAAAATTTGCAAAATAGGTATAGAATTAGGAGTTCTTCCTTAAAATTTTGCTTGCTTAAATATTGAAATAAAATATTACATTTTCGAACATACTTTCTTTATCTTTCGTATTATTTTTACCCTTTAGTCTCTGAACTCGTTTTCCTTATCCCTTGAGGTCGCAGCGACAAACTAGCAGAAACTACTATTAGAATTCCTTGGACAGTTACATATTTCTAATAAATATGTGTATTATTTGTTTGATCACGAGGGAGTTCATAGCGCGCTATGTTAATTGAATCATCTCATAAATCATGCACACCTTTCGAAGAATCTAACCCTTGATTTCGCTGATGGTGACGGCTACTCCAGTAGATGGGCCAGTAAAAGCTCACCATTTACAAGACCTTTTATATTAATATATTTATACAATTGAATACAGAACAACTTATTTCTGTATGTACGTTGTATTTAACGGTACTTAACTAATAAATGTATAATTTTACAGGAAGGATTTGAGATGCTTTGGCAAAATTCGCTTTGTAAAGAGGAACACATGTTATATAAAGAACAGTTTCTTCTAAATGTATTCAAATAAAATAACAGGTTTTGTAAAACTTGTCGTCAGAAAAATGTTCTCCTTCGTTCTGAATATTACCTGTAACTGCGATAATGAAAATTACGTCTACACAGTAGAGAGTAGCAACAGGAAAGGTTGAACAGTCGAGGTGTTTTATAGGTAAAGTGAGGAGATTGCAAAGAAAACGAATGAGTTTGAAGCCGAATAAGAATGCGTAGATTTGGAGACTGAAGTAGATTTGAATACATACCTACATGTGCCATCATCCAAATGACTATTTGCTCCAAGAAAGAGGAAATAAAATGTATTAATATAAAAGAAGTAAGTTTCTGTATATTGTCTCTAAGGGTAATAAAGGAATAGAAAAAAGGCTCAAGAGGCTGATAGATATTACTACGCATATCAGAGTAGAGTTTTAAAGCTGTTCCTTATATATTCGTAGATACTTGCATGGAAGTGAATACATCAACATTAATTTGTTATAGATAGTATATATAATTGAATGACAGATTCGTATTGAATTCTTATTGCTATGTATGTGTAGGAATTATTGCCTTCAAAATATATAATCTAGAAATAAATTATCTCTTTTATCTTATCAAGAGAGATCAGTTAAAAGTCTCATTTTTTTGAAGTATGAAAGATGATTGCAAACAACATAGTGCGATTCTTTTATGACCAAAACAACAGTTTTGTCGTTTTTATGACCGACCATCACACCTTTCCTCTAGTATGAAACATAAATCATTAACGGGATAAAAACATACATATTGGAGCCATTTCAATTCTTCAAATTTTTAAACAAATGCAAGCAAACAAAGATATAAATGCAAGAAACAAAATCAGTTCCTGGTAGTGGAGACAGAATTACCGTTCACCAAACTCTTTTTAAAAGAAAGGTTGATTTGTTAATCTGGATAAATTTAGTGATGCTAAATAGAAGCACCTAATGCTTGAAATATCGTACTAAAAAACAAGCATTTACATAAATATACTTTCACTTACATAATTTTTGGCAATGAAACTAGCTGTTTCTAAAAAGAATTTGGGCAAGTTATGCATGATTAGTTGAGGAAAACAAATAGAAACAGATAATAAATGGTATTTTTTGTATTACACATGTAAATAACCACAGAAACAAAGAAGCAAAAGTAATTTATATTCCAATAAATATATTTAACGATTTCGTCGTTTTAAGGATTAGAAAAATTAAGTTCCAAAAATGTGTTGCATTATAGATTTCTGCATGCAATTTTATTTAAAGAAAATACGAACGCAAACGTATACTGCGTCCAGAAGTTGCAAAACCCAGCTTCTACACCGTATGTTGGACACCCTTTCTCTTGTGCTTTCCGTGCAGCTGGAAGTGTCCGGTGTTGGGACTCAGAAGATATATATTTCGCCTGAGTCTAAGACAGGGGTTTTCTAATTCATTTTGCTGGATGAAATACCTCCGCCTGGCCCTCTAACGAGGTTCCACTTTTCAATTACCGAAACTGCGGTGTGTGCGTATAGAGGTTGGGTTCCCCTCTTAATGTTTCTTGTCATGGAAAATTAAGTTCCACCGTCGCGGACCCTGCCCGCTCTGCCTGCGTTGCAATAAATGTTTTCTCTCTGGGTGTGGCTCCGAGGTAGGGAGCGAAAGAAAGGGGAAGCGTATTTTGTTTTCGATGAGAAACATTCATCTTTCAGAAAAGGGCGCGAAAGCTTGGAAATCGTAGCACTTGCCTTCTTATTTATCTCAGAGTGGTTGTTCTTTGTCCTCCGTCGTTTCACAAAATATAAAATCAGCAACGGCGTTCTTAAGAAAAATTTGTTTTGTTATTGGATAGATCATAATCTTGTATAATGCATCTGTGTACTGAAGGAAATTTTCAGACTCGTTCTAGAAAGTGTTTATAAGGTTACAGGAAACGTATTCAAAAGTGAGCGCTCTTTATATTGCAAAGGCAGTAATAAAACAACAAGGTAATTTTATTTTCTAGTGAATAAATATAGCAAAACAAGTTAAGAGGTTGACATTTTTTTGTCAGTGTCATTCTTCAGTGCATACTTTAGGATTGTATCAGTGCAATGTTGTTGTCAGTGCATAATTAAGGATTGTAATTACTGATAACTTTTAATAATGCTGCAGTTTTACGCCCCAAAAGGTAGAAAGATGTAGCCATCTTTAAAAAATCGTTCAGAGATCTAAATTTCTCTTTTTAATTTTTAAAACGAATTTCAGCACAAGTAACAAGAGTGAAATTTTATATAAATTAGAGAATTATTTTAAAACATAATTCTGTTTCATTTGGGAACTCGCAAGGAATTATACATGTTTTCTAACAAACTAAATTAATGATCCAAGGTTCTCAATAAACCAGAAATATTTGTCAATTTAGAGAGAAATACTTACAATTTCTTATTTACTTTATAGTAAAAGTATTGTGAAAACTGTATGTGGTGAACGGAGGAAAAGTAAAGTCTATGCACTTTTCTTTAGCTTCTAAAACCCTACTTCCCTGATTTTGTATACGAAGTTGAATTGTGAATAAAGATACCTATGACCATGGTGACAATATTTAAAAATAATTTTCGCACTTGAGTAATAAAAGGTGGACATGAATCTTCAAACAAACTTCATATTTTATTTTGCAGTTCTGCTACGGATATAAAATCCCATATACCCCGACCTCCTTTTCGCCCAATTAGCAAAAAGAGATCTTAACAGAACGTGCGTAATATAACTAAAGCTTTATCGCGAATGAAGAAATTCGAATATATGTTTTCCATTTTATCGCGGAAGTAAGTCGATTCCTTCACGTAAAGCATGCAAAATAATAGCTTACATTTGTAGCTGATTTGTCTTTGCAAATACTTTTTGGTATATGGGAGTGAATATTTTCATATCAATGTTTGCCAAACACGCTCGTTTCTACGTATGTTCATAATTAAACATATGTTTATGAGTTAGCACATATATCCCAGAGCTGAAGGAATTATGTACCCCTCTCCCCCCCAAATGCATACACAAGGTTTAACAGATTTTGACATTACACACTTAAATACAAATCCTATTGGATTTCGTACGAGTTCTTACGTTACCAAACGGTAGTGTCTATAATTTGCTGCAAATGAAGCAATCATAACTTCGGCATGGGCGCCTTCCTCCTGGGAGGACCTCTGTCTCACAGAAGCCGCCTATACTACATCCGCGCTCGGTCCTGGCCAGCGCGATGTGGTCTCGCGAAGAAGTGGTGTGGCCACCCTAGGGACAGCGTGCATTTGCAGTGAATACAAGTCAACCTGTCTTTCAGAGGGGATCATCGTCTGCCACCGTTGGCTCTGTTGCCGCCCTCGTCGCCCTCGCCATCTGTCATTGCCATGGTCATTTTTTGTTTCCGTCACCATTACGTCACTTTACCCAAAACGTATACCCTTTGTGAATTTTTGCTTGAATATTCGTCATAAAATGGCAGAGTATGAATGACAGTAATTTTCACTACTAATATTTCTCTTACGTTTAATTTAATACGCTTATTTTTAGCTTACTGTTGTAAAAGAACTTCCCTTTCTGAAGTAGTAGCATCTCTATTATTATCAATTTGAAGTTCAGCCAGTCCTGATATCACAGTCGTATTGCAGCCACCTTGCATTTCGGGAGTCTGTCCTTGCTTCACCTCCGCCCTTCAACTACCCTAACCAGGCGGCCTGCAATGCAGACCGAGGCGAGCAGGACAGTGACGGGCGCGGGAGCAGCT
>BOPP01000040.1:5651493-5681015 GCA_017312745.1 Gryllus bimaculatus | reverse complement strand
TAATTTAAATATTTAATTAAATTCGGTTTATTTTAACCTACCAAGAAAATGAGAGTACAAGAGTAGCAACTGAAAAAAGGATAATGTAGACATTCAGGATTGTAGTTCTTAATTATTGGAAGAAACTAATTCTAATTGCTTCTAATTGCTTTGATGATAACCAGTCGTGATGGTATGACAATTTATTTTATTTAGTACAGTAACAATGGGAATATATAATTCGGGTAGAGTAATTGTTTCAATATTATCAAATTGTTTTCTCTTGATTTGAATTTTTTCAACTCGCAAGTGCTTATGTTTGGAAGTATCGGAGAAAACGGAATTATGTTTAATAGGAAATGAAAAGAAAATCATGATTGTACTCTACAAAATAACAGGCACGCAAAATGATGCAAAGTATGTGGTTGTTCATTTATTGAATTATAAGTTTTTAAATAGGTTAATTTTCAAATGAGCTCCTTTCTCACTGCCGACTTACGGTATGACGTGAATTGATTCACTATGTCCTGGGGTAATTATTTTTTGGCCTTGACCTGAATAATTTTGAAATGTATATATGGTATTATGTTTATAAAATATTAAAATATGTGTTTTTGGCTTAAACTGAAAGTTAAAAAAACATTTTTTTCAATTACATACAATGTATACATTCAAATATAAAATTATACGAATTCCTGTCCAAAGTAGACTCTTTTACTTTTTGTCATTTCCAGTTATATCTGCTTTTATAACAAGTAGGATCCCATTTCATGCCACCTGAAGCGATCTACCATGACACTCAGGCATGTAACACCTATTAGGATCAAACTTAACTCAATCACTCCTCAAACACTATCACTACGAACACTACTAATTGCCTTGTTATTGATTACAATCATCACCCACATTCATTCTCATCTTCTACTCAAGCAGTGTACTTCCACTACAACAATCACTAAGATATGTGACCCGGTTTTTAAGGTACTTTTCCAATTTTCGTCTGATATGATCATAGAAACCATGTAAAACCACTGATTATAGCAGCCAATCGCTTTAATTACTCTGCAGACAGCGACTGAAGTCGAGCAACCTATGAAGCTAATATCGAAAATAGGCCGGCGTCAGAACTCGTACCCTAGGGCTTCCCAATCAGAGTTTGCTGCAAAGTCGGGGACAATGTTTGTTTTAAGTTAAACTCAAGCGGTTGCCCTCTGCTGCCCAGACCACCCCACAACCAACCACTTCCCCTAACGTTGTCGTTGCCGCCCACGTGTGTCCGCTTCGGTCGGTTACCCTCTCCCCTCGCCCTCTCCGCTCCGATGCCTTTAATATCGGCGATAAATCACGAGACCGTAAAATGTGCTTCACAGCTCTGGAAGGAACTTTGTGGAGCACTACGCCGAGCGTGTTCGGGGAAAGAGAGCGACAGGTGTTAAGATTTTAAGCGCTGGCAATGAAGATTTTGGCCCGACAAGAAACATATCTCTGCTTAATTCTTCGATATGAGTTATCGTAACTGCTGAAACAGTTTACTTTATAAATGATTTGAAGTATGTATGAGAAAAGTCTATAAAATTAATTATTTATTGTTATTTAAAAATTATTCTGTTCAGTTAATATTGAAGTACATGAAGATAAGATATTACGTAATCTTCATAACTTAAAGATAGCCATAATTTTATGAACAGAACCACAGTCAATCTAATGCTTAAAACTCATTTTAAAAAATGCATATGAAAGGTGTACGAATGTCAAAAATCTGAAACTGAAGGTGTGTAATGTGGAAATACAATTAAATGAATAACGTTTAGTATATTTTACTTCAGAAATTATTTAACGAAATATTGTTAATTTTATTTCAATAGGAAAACTATTGTGAAATAGCTATTTTAATTTTCTGGGGCAAACCATGAATTACTTCAAACCTTCAATTATTTAATAATGGTTATTGAACTCTTGGATAATATGAAGACATCTATAATGTGTGTGTAATTCAGCGTGAAGTAATTCAGAGTATCGAGTAATTATCAACAGTTCTAAGCGATCTTATGTCACGCGTGTACACCATTGCTCAGATCTCGTCCTTGCGTCTAGAACATAGTGCTTGAAACCAGAGTTTGTGATTTCACAGATTTATCTCACTTGTGAGTTCAATTCAGTTGCGATCGTCCTGCATCAGACAGTCCCAGAATAATCTTTATTATCACTCGCTCGTCTACATGTACACATTAATTACAGTTCTTAAATGCTTTGGTGGTAAGTAAGTTTAATACAGAAGGAATCACTCTAAACATTTTGCTTATCTAAAGATAAAATTGGTAATATCTTCATCTCTATTTTTGAAACAAATTTATACGCATCATTCGGTCAATGGTCTATTTGAAATCTTTTCAGAGATTATTTATGAACAAAATTATCATTAGAAAAACGGAAAAATAACTGTTAAACATGTGAGCTAAAATATATGAAACTCTCTTGATAATTTGGAAATATTCAGAATTATTATTGCATTTTCAATACACGTATGTGCCTAAATTTGTGCTACTATGCTATTTTTGGTTTTTCAATGTATTCATATAAACGCGAAGCGCGAATGTGACAGTTTTAGGTCCACTGCGTTTCTGCGGAAACATATCGGCGGAGAATTTCGCTACTACAAAGAGAGAAAGATTTTTTTAGAATGCTCCAGGGTATAATTTCATTATATGCTACCACCACTGCATTTACCGAACAGCAGATCAAAGCGTACCTGTTTGCTTGATGCTGTTCCCGCCGGGATAAACAGAATTATCTACCTTCGACGCACAAATTCGTGGTGTCATAACACATTTTTGCTTTAGCTCGTGTAGTAATTTTAACGGGAAGCGATACTGGATCGGATGTACTAAAAGGGAAATCATTCACGGTCGTGAGATCGTTTTGCATCGGATGTAAAAACGTTTTATAAACTTCCCTCCCCTTTCTGTTAACGTACGATACCCGCCACTATATCACCAGAACAATAACAGCGTGTAAAGAACCCCGCGAAAAAAAATCACTTTGGAAATTTATCAGTTTATGCGAAGTTGGTTTCCGGCGTTGTTCGGTGGTGAGGACGCACTGTCTGGCTGTCAAACCGGAAAGTGTTTCATAATTACACGCTTTGTGTTCTCTCGCTTTAGTTGTAAAAGCGAGGTTTCGGCAATGCACAATGTTCCTGTCATTCCAGAGCTTATTTGATATTCCGAAGTGGCTAGGGGAAAGGACAACAGTTAAATGAAGAGCGTTACATTCAGTTGTTTTTTTTTTCGGAAAGTAACTGGGTGGGATCTACAACTTTTCCGTGTGAGAAAGATCGATCAAAAAATTATAAACGTACAGGTAGGATGTGTGTGTAAAAATTGTACTAAATATATTTGAACAAAATATGAGTTCTGAAGTATATAGCAATCAACGTAGCTTTAACATGTGAACCTCTTAGTGCAACATTTGACTGTGACTTTTGTTTGGCATTTTTACCCAATTTCTTTTTAATAATGTATTGTATTTCTAAGTATAACTCTAAACGAATGTAGGACTTCTTGCTCTTAATAAACACATCCAAGCATTTAGGTTAAAAATTGCATTAAAGATACGACATAAGGGACGTCCAAGAATTCAGGGTAAATCAAAATAGATAAAAAATTCAAGGAGATTGACACAAAATGTTCAAAATAGCCATTCTGTTTGCATGGCTGTTATGAAAAGAAAATTACTGCCGTGTGTGTTCAAGTTGCAGTGTGAAGAAAATATAGTTACATGTTAATTTTTAATACCCTCCATTAAAATATCTCAAACTCTTCTCGTTAGTTTTTGTATTGAATGTAAATTTTAAAAAGCAGTATCAACGAATTTCAGTTGTACTTCGGAAAAGTGACTTTGTATTGCTCTTGAATACCAATTGCCGACCAGTCGCTGGCAGAAGACCGGCCGGAAACGAGGGTTGTATCCTCTCGAAGGCGACGTTGCCGTTCGTGGTGGGAGACAGGATAAGACTGCCTTAATGTTTACTTATTTTCCGATTTGGGCGTAGAGTCGATAGCAAGGAGGAAACACTCTTTTGTCAAATACAGAATTTCGTGGGATTTTATACGAGAAATTTGCTTCGTCGATTGTTTCTGCGTTGAGGAATTTAAAAATTGGTCTTGTCTTCAATTTTTGATCTTAGAGGTTCTGAATTACGTGGGGGACATTGGAGAAACTACAATTTCTATCGCGAATGTCGGTAAACATTTTTTTCATGAGAGTGGTGGGAAAGAAAAATAAATATGAATGAATTTTTACGTAAAAGTAAATACGTATATTTTTATCTTATATTTTTTTAATTGACAATTAAATGGGAGCAAACATTCACTTCAAATTTTGCAAGTAAAACAAAAAATGGATTTATAAATTGAACAGATATAATCTTCATTTACACATTGTTTTGTCTGAATTACGCATATTACAGTGATGCAGAATAGCAGGTGGCTGTAAAACACTGGTAAACTTCTAAGGCTCAAGGGCACAAATGTTGATCCCACAGTATGACTCGTATCCCAACTATGGTGGCGATTAAGTGGAAAAAATTGCAATTTACCCTTTACTATCTGGATGCTTTTTCGAAGTTCCAGCGGAGGAAGAGCGTCAGTGAATAACATACATACAGAACTAATAATCCAAGCATTTGACACACTCGTGATTAGCAAATATTCACTAAATAATTTCGTTTCCTGACTTTCTTTAATCAATACCAGGCAAGTGCAGAAACCTAACAAACCACGAACCACGCGCGATTTTTCACTCCTCTTCCTATTATCTATCCTCACCCCTTACTTCCACACACAGGTACATGCAATACACTACCGTACAAGTTAGGAGATAAGAGCTTGCTCCGGTTGAGGCGGTGTTCCACTTGTGGGAGATACCTAGATGGGAAAACCACCGCAAGCGGACGTTAATATCGGGACTGGATTTCACAATACAACGGGGGAATGTTCCCCACAACCTGCAGAGGAAAGACATGCATTAAACTTACGGGACTAATGACCGTAGCAGTGAACGCTCTTGTAATCTCTAACAATCAATCAGTCACTTCCAGTGATAAAACATGTACTATACTAACGGAACTAATGGCAATACCACCTGACATGCTTGCTAACGCGAAACAATCAATCAATCATTTCGTTATGGCTCCGCAATGACGTCTCCGCTGTGGCGTTCCCACAATTTCACGCGCAATGCCGCTCTGCCACCCGTGGGCGATTCCGAGTTTTTCGCGAGCGCGCGCGCGCGCGCACCGCACCGGACCGGCCTGTCTCGCGTTCCGCCGTCCAGGCGAGGTCTCGCTCTCCTTATCAGCCCGGGGGGCGTCGCGTCGTGTCGCTCCGACGAGGCCGTATCTGGCGCGTCATCGGTCGCCTCGTCGTTCTTTTGTGGCGCCCTCTCTCGTCTGGTTCGCCTTCCTGCCGCCGGAGTCCCCGTGCTATGCTGAATGCTACCTGTGGTGACTGCTGGCGGTGGACGAGGGGAGCGGAGCTGTACGCGGTGGTTGTTGGGAGGATCGGTCTGGGTAGAGTCTAATAGACATTGTTATGTTTTGGGAAGATTTGGTGTTTAATATAGATTATGAATGCAATTATCACATCAACGCTATATTTCTGTTATTTTAAATAATGCTTTTCCAACGAATTTGGTAAAACGTTCAATAATATCATTGGTGATTGAAAGTGAAGTTTTCATAGTATTACATGAACAATTTTTTCAATGTCATGGTTCTTGTCACTACTCCAGTTATAGCATATATTGAAAACAATACTTTTTTTATTGAATGTATTACAACTCTTTTAACTACTTTAATTTCAATTCCCATAGAGTGTCGAGCTTTGTTAGATTGATAGATTTCGTTTCTTTTCCCATCACCTCTTGCCATTTAGGTCAACATCCCTCCCTAGATATTGCTGTAACTATCTTTACTGTCGCAACCAATGCAACTGGGAGCATCTTTGTCAGCCTGACTACATTTGCAAACATCACCATCGTTACCGGTCCTCACTCCCCTTCGCACCTTTCACCCTCGACACTACCGTCACCATCGTCATTAACGCTTCTTCCGTCAGCATCATCATTGCCGTCACCACCTAGAACACCACGACACAATCACCATGACATTGTTACCACCACCACCACCATCATCGCAACATTGACACCGCCATCATGTTTCACCGCCATCATCGTCGCCATGACGAACGTCGTTTTCGGCATTACGACCGTCTCCATCGCCTTGACTCTTTGAAAGGGGGAGGGGGGCGACCGTCGGGAAAAAGCAAGTGAATGGCGGCGCGCGGAGAGATAGCGAGCAATTGGCGAGGTTGGTGTGGGTGAGGAATGAGGGGAAGGCACAGAAAGGCAGCGAGCGGGGGGAGGGGGCAGGGATGCCGCATTGTGCTCGCACGATCTTTAATTTGCTTGGGCGCCACCAGGGGACGCAGGAGGGGCGCTTTCGCTACGGTCGAGATGTGGCTCAGATGTTTGTGGCTGGCAAGAGCAGTAGAGCGGTACATTCCAGTGCTGCTGGAGAAGGCGGGTTGGTATGTTTTTGAATTCATTATTTCGTATCTGTGGTTGGTATTTTTGTTTTACCAAGGCTGAAATAATAATAGAAAGACACTTGACAACGATGAGTGACGGTTTCTATCCACTGACGAAATACATTTTCTTAACTTACAACTCCATTCGAATTAAATCACTAATAGTTGTAGAAAGTAAAATATTGACAAAAATCATTACTAAAATTAGTTTATATTATACAAATGTAAGTATTTTTGGGTGAATTGAACATTATAATTACCGTGTCAACCTTCACATAGCTAAGTCATTTTTAGCAATAATTTCACTGACAATGTTTTTTAAATTATGTAGCAAACATGTAAAACATCTTATTTTGAAATGTGAAACTAAGTTCTCGTTTGTGCAAACTCCATTTAGACGGGGTTTCAATGGTTTTTCTACATAGTTCATGCTCTATATGTCTTGTCCATATTAATGAGATGCTTGGAACTGAGAACAAGATGAAACACATGTACACACGTCAACCGGTTCGAAAATGCCTCAGTTATCACATTCGAAAATATAAATAATGCTAAAGAAAGTGCCCCCTGCATTAATAATTTTACAGGTTTTTCATGTTTGTTTTCGATGTACTGTTCTGAGGGACCGCCTCAGAGAATAATTTCCATTCGAAATACGACGAGATATTATCTTAAATTTTTACCTACATATTCGCAATTGCAGATACGATTTTTATTTTTTTAGATCAAATGTAATGTAAGCTGCTGGTACGCCTGTGTGCGTACCAAGTTCCGAGAGTTGGAATAAAATTGTATACAAAATTAACACAACCTTGCTAAGAGCATGGTCAGTTAGGTGATAGTGGAACCGGTATATGCCGTACTCCATTCTCAGCAACCAGGGGAAGATGCTGTCCAATGGATGAAAACACAGCTATGTCCTGCGGGTTGCATATTCGTACAGATACATCATGTAAAGGCGTGGCCTCCAGCGCTCGTTAAATCACTCAAAGCATAGTTACTATCGATCTGCTTTATCATTTTAAGAAAATAAGTCAGAAGAGCAGCTTTAACAGTAAATTGTATTTATCTCTCAGAGAAATGGAACAACACTCCAAACATTTAACTGTATTTGTTTTGGAATCTAGAGAGCAAATATTATTGTCTCCCTTTCTCAAGATTGTTTTACTACCTTTGCAACTTTCATTTTAGCAGTTGCGGTCTCTCAGGGCCTCTTTATATTTCCGGTCGTGTCCCGCTCCTAATTCGTTTTCCTCCGCAGACGCAGTGGCTCCAGCTGTTTCGATCCTCTCATCCCCCGCCAATTCCCGAGTTAACACCCTGTCCCCCCCTCCGTCCCCTCACCCCCCCCGCCGTGTGTCCGAACAACTCGGAAGTTCTTTCAGTTGGCAGCAGTGCGCTTGCCGCCTCCGCCGCCGGGGCCTAATCCCCTCAGTGTCTTAACGAGCTCCTCTGATCGCCGCCGTGTCCGGCAGCCTTGCCAACTTGTACACTCATTATTCCTCTAAGCTCGCACGGACGCAGCACAAACCCCTGGCAGGAAACTACCGCCTCTTTTGGCGTCCGCAGATTCTCCCCAAACCTTAACTTCTGTCGTCTCTCCCCTCGCTTAAAACCGCCATTTTGAATTGGTTTCAATTTTAAGCTTTCGAACTCCCGACTCCATCCGTCACAAATACTGGATGTGTGCGATTCAATTGGTTTTACATCCTGCAGCCTTTCTTGGTTACACCGCCTTATTGATTAGATTTCATTCATAAAAAATTCATAACAACTTTTAAAATTGGAACTTATTGTCAGTTTTTGTATATACATAACATTCATTGGATTTTTTTATTTCACCGCGGTGAAATTAAATTCTTATGCTACGAATACGGTGTTTTTGTTAAACGAAATACAATTTACTCTACTGTACTTCAATTGAAATTCGCAATTGTCTACCCTTGGAGCGTTGTATTAATCCATCATTGAATATTATTTAAACTAGATTCATTGGTAGCGTTTAAAATGATAATACAATTCGTTTTGTACGTGCGTAAATTTAAATTTCAATCTCATTTTTACTTGCAACTAGGCGTGCATGATCTTTCAAAGCGTAGTGATGTACGTTTTTATTAATTCCAAACTCTTATTCATTTCCAATTAGTCTCATCTTTTGACGAAGTATTTTTTTCATTAAGTCCGCCACCTTTAATCTGACTTTCTAGTTAAAAAAAATGTATATCGTTCTCTTTTTTCTTCAGTTTCACTGACCCTCCCTTCATCTCTTCATGCTTTCAGACATTAATTATGACACCGTCATCTCCCGCTATGTGACCATCACTTTGCATCAACATGGTTCTGCACTGGACTTTTACCACTTCAAGAACCTCCTCTCTTCGTCGTCTTCTTCTGCTACCTCTTTTTCTCTCACTTGCCTCTTACCGTCCGCCATGGAGCCGCCTGAACGTGGGCTTCATGGCTCTTAATCCATCAAAGGGAACTCCTGCGCGTAAGACGATTTGCAAAGGCCGTTATTCCTGCGTTTGAAGTCATCTGAAGATATTAACTCTGCGCATGACGCCAACAAAGCCTCCGCTCTTCTTGTTCGCCTCCGTTTCTAAGTCTTGATTATGCCATAATATTCTTTTGTTCGCGCAAGCAGCGCCCCCGCGCGGTTGGTTGCGGCGTGAAGTGCGAGCGCCGGTGCTGGCGGCGGTCTACAGTGGGACAACGGCTGTACAAGATGGTGATAATTAATGGGGTGAAATGTAACAAGTAATGACCGGCGTAGGTAGTTCAAGGCATGAATTGATGTCACTGCAGGGCTTCTAGCTAGGGTTTGAGTCGCGACTGTCGCAGCGTTTTCTACACTAGCAGCAGATAGCTAGGTCCAATTCAGCCACTGTCTGGAGGAGAATTCTAGCTTGATCGGTAATATTATATGGTTTATTCCAATCAATAGAAAACGAATGCCGGAGCAGGTCGCGAACACACGGGTCACGGACGCGCGATCTTTCCTTCCCCTTTTTGATTCAACTCTTAACCCTTACTTATACACACTTATGTATAAGTAAGTATGTAAGCAAACAAGTAAGTAAGTAAGTTAGTGAGTGAGCGAGTGAGTGAGTGAGTGAGTGAGGATAAGAAAGGATTGAGGATAAGTACACACAGGTTCTAAGTAAGTCAGATTCTAAGTCTTAAGTATAAGTGTGTGTAAGTATCACACACGCCGGCAGGCCAATCAGGAGCTTGTACATACACCGGGGAAGATCACCACTGCTTACCGCAATTAAGCATGCACTACACTTACGGGGTTAATAAGTTTAGCATTTGCCGGGCCCGGAATCACTAATCAATAAATAAATGTAACGAGTAATGTACTTCTAAGATGTTATATATTCATAACTAAACTCCTCATTACAGCCATAATCTTTCACCTCTCAATATAATTTTTTTCATTATCACCTTAACAACCATCTGTTCAGTAGAAGGCCACTGCAAATCATTTCATGTAAAACTTGCGGAAGAAAGGCGATAGCGTATAGACATAAGTCTCATCCCTTGTCAATGCTTGGAAGATCACCATTGTCGGTTTTTGTGAGGAAAAAATATTTTTAATATATCTATTTTTTGCGCCTGAAACAAATACTCGTCTAGAATGATGATGCATTTATACTTGTATCTGATATCGCTATTGTAAGCAACGTTAACAAAAGAGGAGTTCTGGGGGACTTAAAACAAACTAGTTTTTTTATGACACACAATTTTTTTATGTTCTTTAATTTCTATGTCGCATTTCATTGAATAATAAGTTCTATCCATAAAAGTTATTCTACTTTTATACGGGTGGAGTACGCATCATGTCTTCCGGTAACATTTTAAAACTGAATTTTTGCGTGAACTCAGGTAAGATTTAATTAATGAAACGCTTTTGTGATAGGCCTCACTGTCCAGGATGGTGGCGGGGAAGAAGGCGGTGGCTGTGGTGGTCGTGGTGGTGGAAATGACGGCGGAGGATAGGGAGGTGGGGGCGGTGGAGGACAAAGAGGCTCCTTTCCATTGGAATTCCCAAGTCCTCACAAAAACCTGGTGTCCCGATTGTTGCTGCTCAGCCTCGCCCGTAATCTTGCGGAATTGGGGCGAATTTTAACTCCCAGAAGCTCGTCTGTCTAATGTAATTCACGCGCCCACAGGAAAAAGGGCTTTTGGTTTTCGGTTTCGCCAACTTAATAAAATGCTGTAGGAGGTTTTCAGAGATCACAATATCCTCGTTATGGCTGTCAAATATAATTTTCATAATTCTGTTTTTTTCTTTCTGAGGAGAACGAAATTATTTTGATACCGGCATTATTGTTTACTTAGTGATAATGCCGAAAGATATTATATCGGTTTTATTGTAAGGATATTTCAAAAAATTATTGAGCTGGAGACTTTATATGTAATCAATTCATTTTGTTCGTTTTACATATTTTTTGCTAATGTTCAATGTACAAATTGTTTTGATAGTAGTTATTCCATATTCATAGACACACTTCCAGTTTCTAACCTGATATTTAAAGGCACCATATTTTAAAATTTCATACAATCTTTAATATCCTGTCATTCTTTGGTATCTCGTATAAATTGAATGCATTTATCCTACTTTCTGAAAATATGGGTGCTATAACCTTTTTTTTTAGTTTCCACTACCAAAATTTATCATAAATAATATGGAATAAAATTACAGCGTTTTGGTATATCTTTTAGTATTTTAGTATTTTTTATACAAGACTTGTTAATTTCACAGGCTTATTAGAGCTCAACTTTGTGATAGATATTATTTATTTGCCCTTCAAAAAGTTGGGAAACAAAGAGACACACATTATTTTCACAATATTTGTATAATTAAGTAATTACTTTTTCAAAAACAAATCTAGGCTTAAAGCACAAAAAATTCGTCAGAAAATATTAATATTTTGGTATTATATTAACGCTGGAGATTCCGAAGACTATCTTCAAAATAAGGAAAATGCGTTCGAGGTGTATTGCAGTCCCAAACGAAGCTGATATCAGGAGTATTAGTCTAAGCTAAGTATTTAAAAATTTTAGAAGAGGAGGAAATTTTAACTTTTCCGTATCCACAATAATTCCTTTTAAACTCGTGTATTTCGAAGAGATACATATTCAAACCAAGTGAAGTAGGCAGAAGTCTGATTAAGTCACCATGAATGACGGATGATCTGGTCTACGATTTGTCACTTATGACCACCTTGTGAAGCATAAGAATTGAAAACTAGTCAGCACATGTTATGAATAGAAATACTATTTTATAATATTCGCACTTTTAAATAAACGCAGAATTGAAAATATATTAATTAAATATTTCTACTATTACACTCCGAATATTTGAAAAAAGAGACTACCTCTTTAGTTACCATTTTCTCACCTCGCATTTTCAAAAAAAAAAAGGTTTTGTTTTGTAAAGTAGTCTTTACTACATGTAAAGTAATTAATTATCTGTGCATTACGAAAAAATTAGCATACACAGAAAAATTGGCAGAACCTGCAAAATTTAATCAGTGGCAGAACTGCTTTGCATACAATTTTGAAGAGCCACGCCTTTTTTGTTCCCGTATGTTTTGAGGCGATAGGACAAGATTGAAACATGACGGTCCCATTCCGTTCCGCATCCCGTCGCGTCGAGTCGCGTCGAGTCGCGTCGCGAGGTTAGAGTCCGCGGCAACGGCAGGTCGTTCCGCACGTGGCAACGGTCTGCGGTGACCACGGGGCAGGCGGCGCGGGCGCTAACGGGGAAATAATGTTACGCCCGTTTTTTTCGCGCTCTGATGGGACAAATTTGCCCGCAATGAATACGCTGCCCTTGAGCGCTCCCTGGTGGGGAGCTAAGTGAGCGAGCGCACGGAAGGAAAGGGGCGTGTGGAATGGCAGACGAATATGAGGGTGGAAATGGAGGAGGGGAGTGTAAGATGGGAATGGAAGAGGGGAAATTAAAATGAAAATGAAAGAGGGAAAGGAAAGGGAAACGAAAGAGGAGGATGTTAAAGAGGATGGAGGAGAAGATTGGACAACAGGAATGGAGTTGGGCAATGAGATGGGCAATGGAGTGGCAATGGAGTTTGGCAATGGAGATGGCGCAAATGGAGATGGGCAATGGAGATGGGCAATGGAGATGGGCAATGGAGATGGGCAATGGAGATGGGCAATGGAGATGGCAATGGAGAATGGCAATGGAGATGGGCAATGAGATGGGCAATGGAGATGGCATGGAGATGGGCAATGGAGATGGGCAATGGAGATGGGCAATGGAGATGGGCAATGGAGATGGGCAATGGAGATGGGCAATGGAGATGGGCAATGGAGATGGGCAATGGAGATGGGCAATGGAGATGGGCAATGGAGATGGGCAATGGAGATGGGCAATGGAGATGGGCAATGGAGATGGGCAATGGGATGGGCAATGGAGTTGTGCAATGGACATGGGATGGAATGGGAATGGAGATGGGCAATGGTAGATTGGGCATGGAAGTTGTGCAATGGACACTGGGTAATGGAGGGGTAATGAGATGGGGAATGGAACTGGAACGATTACGTGTGCATTAAATAAAGGACATATTTGAAAAGTCGGCGTAAATACCAAAGAACGGTGAAAAATAAAAGCAAGAAAATGGTGACAGATTCAGGTGTAGTCTCGGCAACAAGCTTCAAACGTCGGAATATAACACAGAATTATAATGTAAAGCGACACAGAAAAAGGATTTTTTAATGTGTTCCAGAAATGTGTGCATAAGAATATGTGATGTACACAGTGTCAAATTTCAGAGCCAAAGTCATATGAAACAGCTACAATAGATGCAAAGGAGTTGGGACAATGAGTAACGATTAGAAAGAATGGTTGTGTCTGGTGAACTATGTCACGAGTTTGGCGAACACGAAGCCTCTAAGTAGAAACTTAAGTATGGGAGAGGAAGGAGCGGCTGTCAGAGAGATTGTCACGAACAACGCGACAACGAGTCCAGAGCGGAAGGGAACTCACGTGAAGGGTGAAACGTGAAAGGGGAGAGGGAGGCGGAGGGGAAGGAATAGGAGGAGGGGAGGTCTGAGGGAGGCGCGGAGGGGGTAACAGCAAAGTCGGCCGAGATGGCTGGAGGGAACAAATCAGTTTTTTCCGCCCTCGATGGCCCCTCCGCTAATGGAGACAAATGTCGTTCCGGAGTTATGCATCCAGGCGACCTCACAATTAATTCTCTTCGACAAGCTTCATTGAATTATCTAACGGTCGGTTTTAAAGTCGCATTTTCCAGACGCGGCCCTACTGCTCGTAGGCAGCCTCAGCGCGGTTCGAAATTTCCCTAGAGGCCGGCGGACGTGAGCCAGGGCAGATAGACGTTAGTCCTCAGTTAGTCCTCTGCATGTTTCCGCGGTTGGCTTTTAAATACCATTGTGATTTTCGCCATTGTTTAATAACATTAATTTCGTTTTGCTTTAGGAATTTATGTGCCCTTTGAAGGCATTTTCCTCTAATTTTTGTGATTAAAATATTAAATGTGGTAACAGCTACGTTCACATTTATTTAGTTCCATTTTAATTAATATGTTAATTAATAAAATTATGTACGTGGAGGGAGATGAAAACAGCAAATATGTACGAAGGATAGGGTTAATAAATTAATAGACAAAATAACCTTTCTCTCTACATTTACCCAGAGCTTGTGTATATACATCACTACTAATGAATATACAGATGAAATATCCTGGTTTTCTTGTCGTTTATTTCTACTTTCAGTTTCCGAACGTACATCATGATTAAGAAGAATTTTACAAATTTAAGTTATACATTAATTAAGTTATTGAATGAAGAATTTTGTAATGATGAATTGTTTGATGCTACATAAAATATATTTTCGTTGTTTCTTTGTTTTATCAGTTTATTGTATATCAGTTTAAACTTCTCATTTCAAACAAATTAAAGGGGAAAACAGTTAATGTTGTTTTTAAACAATCACATATTTATTTTGTGTATGATAAATTAAACATTAGATTTTTGAAAAACGTTTGTGATAAATTTTATCTTTCTCTGGTGTGTAAGAACACTTGAGAATGTGTGACAAGTCATTATATCAAATAATTTTAAAAAAATGTATATTAGTTACGTTGATTATCTGATAATAACTTCTGTTATTTTCAGAATCTTACGTTTTAAGACAAAATTAGGACGTAATTATTTTCAATTCATTTTTTTACGTATTACATACTAAATACGTATACTAATTTGTACTAAATACTACATTTGTAGATGTTGCCAAATCTAGTGTTTCTTTGCAACGTATTGACGATTTACATAGAAAATTTAGTTTTTTTATATACTGCTCAAGTTTTTTACTATGTTTTATATAAAATGGGTATCTGAAAAAGAGTAAATTCTCTGTGAAATATAACTAAATGTCAATATTTACCATAGTCAAAACTGTCGGACTGGAAAACAGTTTCCCTGTTCTGTGTTTAACAATTTCTTACTTCGACGATTTAGCACACGTTTGACGTAATTATTTTCAATTTATTGTTTTTATCATTCGTGAAGGTAAATTATGTGATACAAATTCTAGATAATCGTTGTAATTAATTGATGAAATATTATTATTTTTCTCGTTTTTTTTAAACATTCACTTCGAGCGCTCGCTTTTGACACGCACTCTACTGAAATGAAGCGATAATATATCAAATTAGCACATACGTTAGCTAAAAGCGGGGCGAATTATACCAAAATTACAGGTAATTGCGCCGTAAATGCTCATTGCATGCTTTCCCCGACACCACTGCCAATTACAGGCATCCGCTGTCCGGGGCCTGCAGCACTCCCAGTGCGCAGTTAGGTAGAGAGCGTTCAGGATGGAGAATGCAATGCACAATGCGTGGTATTTCAGATGTGAAGAGTCCACCAGATTGACACAGCCTATTCTCATAGTCTTCGATTTCGGTGTGAAAAATTAAGTGATGTATGGCTAGGGTATGAAGAATGTGCCTAAAGGAAAATGAAGAAGGAAATTGGTAGCAAAAATGAAATCTATAAGGATGTGATTGAGAAAATGAGGAAGGGTGAAAGAAGAATTGTGTTTGAAATACAAAATTTTGAAGTTGGAGTGGTGTATCATGATTAAAGTTATTGTGCATATGTATAAAGAGAAATAAATTTTATATAAATAAATAAATAATTTATTATTCTCGTATACCCATATATACAAAACAAAGTTGGGCTAGTTATAATATTTCTGTCTCAAGAATAGCCGGACCAATTTTAATTATCTCTGACTTGTTGAATTTATCTCTACCGGGAATAGAAGAATAACTATTAAATTATCAAAAGAAATTACTAGATGACGCTGTAGAACAATATTAAATATTAATGTCAAATGCAACTCGCAAACACATTCAGTAGGCTTTTTTTATTGTACATCGTTAAATAATTTCTAACCGATACGTTCTAGGACTTTCGCCGCAAAGAAACGTTTCTCAAACCGTAAATTACAGTATGATATCTTTTTTAACACTCTATTACATTTTTCCTTGGGGGTAGAGGGAGGGGGAGACGAAGAGAGAGAGAGAGAAAGGGAGGAGAATGCACAGCTATAGATGCAGGGCACAGCAATTACACTTCTGTTCATTTGAAACTGAATGGCTTTTTGCTCAATGGCACATTTAGTGTGTGGTAAATATTAATTACAATTAGAAATAGTTTTTAATTGACTATGCATTAGTAAACTATTCGCCTAAGAATGAGTATATTGTACGGTGAGTTAAGGCAATATCTGTCGGCAAGAATGGATAATAATGAATTAGGAATACTTTGTCACTAGAGCAAGAAGGCGATTAAAATTAGCTTGAGATAGGTCAGATAACTTAGAAAAAAGACATTAAATGTGACAAATTTTATATCCTTTACACAAAAACGAAAAGTGTCTTGTTTAAGCACAAATCAATAAATTCATCTTCAATACTATTGCTTTACAGATCGGCAATGCTCCTGAATATATGTCATTAGACGATGCTGCTGATCATATGTGGAACAACAATGTATATAGATGTATGTGATTTATGTAGTTGTAAACTAACTACTCTACGAGATTTATCTCGGGTAAAAATTTAATATTCTTTCAACTTAAAACATGTGCAGGCACTCGAGAACATTTACTGCGCTGCAAGTCCCACATAATATTCGTGTTCAACATAAGAAAGCCGTTCCCCCCAGCAATAGATGCGTGGGCTGTGAGAGAATCGCCAATGAAATGTGTTCGAATCCATAAGTGAATTAGAAGATGTACGGTGGCGAGACACTCAAAAGCCTGGGTCGCACCGGGGACCCAGCGAAGTCGTAGGATTAGGGGAGCGAAAAGAGAGAGAGAGAGAGACAGACAGACAGACAGACAGAGAGAGAGACAGAGGAAGAGATCGAGTGGTGGGGTGGGGGGAAGAGACAGAAGAGAAAGCATAATGGCGCGACTTGGAAATTCTCCTACCGTCTGCATCGTCCCCTTTTCTCAGTTTTATTCGCTCCGAGATTATGCCTTTGGATATCTGCGCGCCGCACCCCTCACAAAAACAAAAAGGAAAGGAAATATTGGCTAAGAAATGTTAGAGGTCAGAGAAGAGTGTTCCAGGCTTCGGGATATAGCGTGGGCTGCGGAGGCGGTGGGCACCGCGAAAGGGTTGAAATAACTGGGGTTCCCGAAATAAGAAAAACAAGAATATGACGCACGATTCCGTAGCAGGCAATCGTTGAAGAGACTAGTAGATTGTTTTAGGTGATAGGAGTATTGTGCTTGGATAGTATCGTTTATAGGAATAATGGCGAAGTGACGCAAGAATTAAAGTAGGTCGAACCGGGAATAACAAAATAGACGGGAAAAAAGGGAAGTGATTCCTTCACACCAGTTAATGCACTAAGTTAATCTGTGAATAAATTTAACTAAAAATATTTTTAGAAACAATAAAGAGGGGTAACGGATTCAAAATACACACGATTTAATATCCCACGATTTAGCGAGTACCTTTATACTATTTCGAATTTATCAATTTTCTAATAATAAAAAAACCCATAAATGTTTACAATTGTGATTAACCATTTCGGGAGAGTTTATAGCAATTGACAATTATATTTCAAGGTTAACGCATTGCCAGGTTCTGTCACGAACGTTCAAGACGTGACTGAGGAGCGCAGCGGGAATTCGGGGCAAAGGAAGGGTCTCGCGGAGACGCCAGCTTGCCTGTCCTGGGAATATAAGGGTGACATCGCGACGCGACGCGTCGCGTCGTCGCTTAAGGAATACTGCGCAGCGGGACGAAAGTCGAGATAGCCGGATGTCGGGGAGCGGAGGGGGAAAGTGAAAAGAGAAGGGGAGGGGTAGGCCGTGAAGGGGGAAGGATTCCTTCTGGAATTTCTCTGCAAAAAAGCAAAGAGATGGTTTATGGGGAGTTTTAGCACCTCTTGAACGGAGGGGCGATGGCCGTGGGTGGGAGATGAGGCGACGGAGCGGGAAAACAACATTCGCCTGCGGCGCTCGCCCCCCGAGCCCCACCCCACACCACCCACCCCACCCACCCCCACCCCCACCCAATCCCATTCCCCATCCCACGCCGCCCCTAATTCGCGTCCTTTCCGCGAGCGCGCTAGCGATGAAAAGTCCTCGGCTCGACGCTCTCGCTCGCCGCGAAGCCCTTCCAGAGGGCGCTAGAATGAGCTGCATCTACAGTATGCACGCCTGTCGGTATCTTTGTATTGACAATTAGTTCAAATAATACATTTAACATCTGGAGGGAATCAACAAAAACTAAAGGTTGTTTTCACAGATAAAATCAAATTACTTTTAAAAAATACACATTAAAACCAATGTAGAAGTGCACACACCTTAAACAAGATAGTTGTGAAATTGTTAAAAAGTTTCATCACAAATAGAAAAAAAAAACGTTTTGACCTGATTTGGAGGCAAATTTTCAGGTGCATAAATATGAGACATTGCTTTACTTAAATTATAGCAGGACAATTAGTTCAACCAATGTTGTAAAGTTTGAAAAATGGAAACAAACGTTGTCTATAATTAACTGATATTCAGAAAATTTGTACTATATTAAATTTCAATACACAATAATAATGAAAAAAATACTTTCTGTTGTGAGCTTCTGTTTGTGTTATGAGTATATTTGTGAGTAATGTTTCTAGAAAAATTACTATTTTGTGAAGTTAGAATTTTTTTATCGCAAAAGTATAGTTTGTAGCCTGGTTATTTTTTTTTGTGACGTGTAATTTCACTTATTTTTGATAGCTTGAAACACATCCACATAGCGTGTATGGCGAAATAGTATTCTATTTCTGACAATTCCAGTGTTTCAAAGACTGTTGCTCAACTTCTATGAGTTTGACATTGTTCTAGTTTGTACCATGCAAAAACAGGAGAAAATATCATTTAAAAGTGAAACTATATTGTCCTGATCTTATTTTGTATAAAAATTGTTATCGTCACTTTTTCGGATACGTATTGTGCTGCGCACATCAGACACATAACCATCACGTTATAAACTGAGAGCCTTTAATTATATTTTCTGCTAACCTGTGGCAAGTATCCTCAGGAAGAGGGAGTAAAAACGAATATAACATACATTTAACAAATTATTGCCGATAAAAAGATGTACTACCGCCATGAAACAGATTTTTACATCCGTGAACGCGTTGCAGACGCCTTGATTTCAATATTTTCTCCTCAACGCTTACGGATTTCCTTTCTTCGCTTCGCCGGCGCAAGACATTTCAAAACGCGCCCGAAGCGGGGCGGCAGAGGCGCCAGCCGCCCACAAGGAAACAGAGGCGGCACCCGTTCGTATGCAACGACACGCGGCCTCATGAATCTCGGTTCGAGCACAATCACGGCAAGAAACCGCGGGGCGTGCCGCCGAGGCCGCGGTTTGAATCACCGCCATCTTCCTGCCGGGGCCTTAAATCGACGCCGAACGAGGCATAAATCGCGTGTCCAAGATGGCGGTCGCGCGCAACGCCGCCGCCGCCGCCGCCGCCTCCTCCGACGGACTCTGCACCTCGGCCTCCTCGGGGTAATTGATTTATTCCCGCGCTCGCGTGCTCTCCCGCGCTCCCCCGCGCCCACCCAACGCCTGACGGGAGGCGGCGGGAGGGGCCGGGAGGGCGGGAGCAGTCGGGACCAGCAGAGGGCCCGGAATTTATTGGGGGAACAATGCTATTTGTTCAGCACACTCGCGGAGTCTGTAATGATGCCGTAAATTCTCAACAAGTTACCTGTTATTTACGTGTTTCTGCCCGGCGGTGTATTATTGCCGAATACGGAGCACTGCGTAAATTAAAATGTATGTACATTCCAAGAAAGACTCGGCTTCTTAACGCAGATGCATTGCTCGGGCGGTGTGGCGTCGGGTATGGCTGCATCGGGAGCCGGTGCGGAATAAAATGAAGGCTCCAATTAAAACGGGTCGTTTTTATAAACAAGGCGGGACTCGTTCTTGTAAATTGAGTTCCGGGCAATAAAGGCAGTGACCTTTTTGCTCGTGGAGCGCCAGACAATTTTGAGCGGTGCGATTTAATTTTCACAATTAGTGCTTTTAACAAACCTCCCGTCATTGCTGACGAGTGCAAAATCAGACTCTTTTGCTTCAAACAGTTTTTTAGAAGTGTTTTAATTAAGTTTTGGATGGTCGAGTTTTTGAATTAAGTTTGTGAAAGGCAGAGAATCTCTTGTAGGAACAAATAAAAATGTGAATGTATGAAATTCTTACTGTTCCAGGTTAAGTAAATGTGCGTCAGAGTTGTAATTCGCTATAACAATATTTCTATATTTTATAATAGTAGCAAATAAAATACTAAGATTTGTTAATCATTTAAACACATGGTCAACAAAAATTTATTAATAGTTACTAAAACGAATAATTATTTAGAATTTTAATAGACAAAGATGAAATATTAATGTGACTTATATAGTATCTCAGCGCCAAAAAAGCAATATAAGAGGAAATCAACATCTGACAGCCCTGAAATATTTTAATGCTCTTGTTACGTTGCTTATTTTTACGGATAGTAATTGTCTATTTTTAGGGTATCTGTAGTAAAGTAGATGTTTTAAAAATGATAAATAGTTGGCTTTGGTGAATTAAAGATATACTCTTGAGGTTTCCAGTTTGGCTTTTCAAAAGAGATGCACAGATAAGTCAATTTAATGTTTACAAATGCATTTAAAGTGTGAACTGAATACATTGAGTGTGTATATATTAAAGTAGTTCAATTCAAATATAAGTAATTACTTTGAAAAGCATGCAGAGAAGAACTATTTAATTCCCGGCATTCCACGCACATTGTTATCTTTAACATTAAGGAAACAATTGGAACGCAAAACAAATGTACCTGGTGAGCAAGCAAGTGAAAGCACACACACCATTTGCAGTTTTGAGAATTAGCGTATCGATCCACGGGATTTGCGGTCAGCCGACAGCCCCAGTTTTCATTTTCAATTGCCGCCCCTGCCTCCCTGCGCCCAACTGCGTCACATTCCGCCAGCTGGCCGGTCACTGCCACAACGGCACGACACGGCTCCATACGAGCGTGCAAAATTCCTGTACACACATTTGTATCAGCGACTGAATATACTAATTAAACTGGGCAACGTTATTAAATGGCTTTCACCATTGCAATTGACAGGTGTCAAAGGTAACGATCCGTGAAAATAACTGAATATCGCCCCCGTGAATAGTCGCTCGGCGAGGTTCCCCCTCTAGCGCGGCTAGGGTGGTGGGACTGGTAGGGTTGGGGGTTGAGCCGGGGAAGAGGTGGAGTGGAGGGAAGGGAATGGGAAGAGTTCGGATGGAATATGGGGACGGGAAGAGGTGGGGCGGGAGTACGCTAAATTGCGCAATCGAAATAAAAAGCGCGCGCGGGTCAAATGAAATCCCCGCAGACGCGCAGCGACAGAGGAAATTGGCGGTCGTTTCCTGGCAGGCGGGCAGGCAGGCGCGGCAACCGACGAATGCAGAAAAGTAAAGGTAACCGGACGCAGGGCGGACGCTAATCAATATCGGTTGCTTCTGGCAGAGCTGAGGTGAACTCAAGCGCGAGTGAAGGATGTTGTGGGACGCCTATGTTTAAAGAGAAACCCATGCGACTGAGATAGGAGATAACGCTGGCGCGACGAGAAAGCCACAGCGGAGTTTGTTTCTGTAAATGTTGCGTGTGCTCACGTAATGCGTGTGACGCGCCAATTCAGTGTAGAAATCTCTGCTTTCTCGCGTTCATAATGATTTTATGTTCGCATAGCGTGCTGTTTTGAACTGTGGCCTGTGTTTCAATGTTGAGGCGTCAGGTATTATCTTCTTCAGAAACGTTTCGTAAAATAGCTTAAGCGTTAATATATCGGTTATTATTCTTGGATATTCTTGAAATTGGAGGTTTTTGATTAATTAGTATTTAATATGATTGAAATTAATGTCATATGTTTTAACGTGTAAAAAATAAATTGTTCTTATAACAATGAAAATGAAGTAAGGGAAGGACATTTTGTGGTTTATTAAATTTGAAGCAATTCACATTTATCCCTGAGATGTTATTAATTTTTGAGTTTATGAATCCTTTACTTGCAGTGCTCATTGAAACCCATCAATATTGATATAACGAGAAGATATAAACGAGTCTGGCGAAGTGAAAGATGATAGAAAAGTAAAATTAGAGGTAGGGAAACTGACCGAAGAATTTCGTGAAAACTTGCCAATAGGACGCTTTGAATGCCACAAACTCGCAGGGATTAGAACCCAAACGGCATTAATATACGTCATATGGATTATTACGCTTCGAGTCGATATTGATATTTTTGTATTTTTCTAAAAAACGAGAGCCGATGTAATACAATAGTTTGCTTTATTTGTGAGAGATAATCACATATTTATATGAAAATTTATATAATAAATGTCAAGATTATTTTAAAAATTGTTCAAGATAATAAGTCCGACATCAAATTATTGTGATCCTTAAATCAATTGAAAATAATTATTTCTCTAGCTAACCAATTATTTTATAAATTTATTTATTAAATTAAAATTTAATAAATACAGTTTAAAATTCTCATTATGTTACAACAAGTGTTAACTTTTGCAAAACCAAAGAACACAGAGCGAATTTTTTTTTTGACATAATATTTTATTAAATACTTACTACCATTCAGTTCGTTAGTTGATTGATGAAGCTCTGAAGCAGTTTTGTTCAATGATAATTATTAAGTGCTTGGGAATGGAGTGTGTAACTTCCTTTTCGTAGCTCGGTTCATCAGCGTTTCGTTTTCCTCGTGTCCTGCCCGTTGGGTTGCGTCCCTGAGCCGCCGCCGCAGAGACCACGAACAGAGACCATCGCCCGCCCACGCGCCCTCGCGCCCCCGGCGGTCGCCTCGGCGGCCGGGCGCGGCGGGAGGGAGGCACTTTTGCTGATCGTTAGGCGGCGTGCACCCCGAGGGCGGCAGGTAAAGTCGAATCCCGTCCCGGCCAACGGGTCCGCTCTTATTGCCTCATCAAGCGTCCGGCCGCGCCACCACCCGCCCCCGCCCCGCCCCGCCCTCGCAGCGTCTCTCGCCCGGAGCACATACCCCGCTCGCAGGACACACCCCGCCTCTACCATAGTCCCCCATTGCCACCGCCACAGTCTCCCTACATCCATTCCTTCCACTTTACCTCTCTCTCGCCCGAAGCACATACCCAGCCTTCAGGATACACCCCGCCTCTACCATTGTCCCTCACTGCCACCGCCACAGTCTCCCGACTGCCATTCCTTCCACTTTTACGTCTCTCTCGCCCGGAGCACGAACGCAGCTTTCAGGATACACCCCGCCTCCGCCATAGTCCCTGACTGCCATCACCACAGTCTCTGTCCCGCTATATCTTCCACTTTTGCCTCGTCTCTCGCCCGGAACACATACCCCACTCGCAGGACACACCCCGCCTCTACCATAGTCCTTCACCGCCACTGCCACACTCTCCCGACTGACATTCCTTCCACTTTTACCTCTCACTCGCCCGGAGCACATACCCAGTTTGCAGGACACATCCCGCCTCTGCCGTAGTCTCTGAATGCCATCACTACAGTCTCTGTCCTGCTATATCTTCCACTTTTGCCTCGTCTCTCGCCCGGAACACATACTCCCTCCCTCCAGTACAGTTCTCGACTCTCTTCACCACTGCAACACAACTGTCATTTCCTCGGATTATGTCGTGTCTCTCACCTGGAGCACATATTATTCCATTAGTTTCTCCCTCCTTATTGACAACTATTTTCACGCTGGCGCTCACCCGTTCGTCTCAGAACAAACACCACCTTCATCGCTGTCTCTGCTTACCTCATCATTCGCTTATTCTTATTTCTATTACCTCCGATTTTGTTTTACCTCTCGCCTTACCTACTATAAGCACAAATATGCTTACAGTAAAATATTATCCCCATCTATGAATATGCTTCCTACTACTACTTTTGTAATGCGTCTAAACCCCGCTTCCTCCCACGCCATCTTCTTTACCATCCCCTCTCTATTGTTTTTCGTGAGCATCTAACATTTATCAAAGGGTTTGGGAGTAACAATTTCGAAATGCCCAATATGGGCCGCCTTTTCTCTCTTTGGTGTCATTGTAGGTGGGTATTGGTTTCATGTGCGTTTGACACAGAGAAAGCGATCGAGATAAAAAATGTGCGATTTGTTTTTGAAAGCACAATGGAAGCACCAGAGTTGATGAGTTGTTAAAATAATTTTAAAATTATTTAGGAGTGTGTATTATTCGATGACAGCACGGAATTGGTAAAAGCAAATGGTTTTTTTCGACAGTTCTAAAAAAACAGAAAACAATTTCGAATTACGGTAGTATTTTGAAACAATAAAAGCTGTGTTATACCCATACTTTACTGAAGAAATTAACAATAGTATTCTGATTATATCTGTTGAAGTTATTTGAAATGAGAAATAATATAATTATGTTGCACCTACTTCTTTTATTTGACACATAACATTGAAACTCTTACCTCTAAACTCATAGTATTGCAGAATGCTAATATTATCTAACTGTTCTCACATATTCTAAAGTTCACTTTCACTGTAGGCTACGAGAATACTGCCTGATGTATTTCCTTGTTATACATGTTTGTGATATAATAAACCATTTTTGGAACTACGGTCGAATTTGTAACTTCATGCAAATATCCTAGGATATTCCCAACATATTTTAATTTAGAAGCATTGACTGCGTCTTCGGCTTGGTGGTTTACGATACGTTCTACATACGAACGGGAATTCGTTTTTTTCTGATTATTGTTTTCCCCGTTCTGATTTCACTACTCTCTTGTTCCTCAACTTCCTGTTGCATCTTTGCTACCCCTCCCCACCCCATGTTCTCGTCATCCGGAAGCTGCCTCCCCTCAGCCGACAGGAGAAAGGCAGCGAACGCAGAGAGGCCGGTGTCGCGGGGGCGGAGGGGGGAACAAGGACGCCCTCTGCAGCCACTCAGCCGCGTCACTCGCGTCCACTCAACACGCCCGCACAGGAGGCTCGCCCTCACCCCCCTGCCCCCGTCCTTCTGCTCCCCTTGCCCCCCTCACAACGCCCTGCGCCACTCCTCACATGCGGTTGAACTCGCTACGCTCCATGCGTTTGACGTTACCGCCGCCGTCACTGTGACCTCTCAGCGCAGTCCCCCCTCTTTCACTTGAACCAACGGGTTCACGTTGATTGAGGTGTTACATAGACGCACAAAGCGATTTTTTGGCGTTTTAGCGTCTATCAGATTCTAATCAATACTTTTCTAAAACATCTTACAGGCGTCCTAGCGGATAAGTTAGCAGCCATATAGTTAGATATATCTACAACATTTCAGCTTAACACCTTTGCTGACATTCAAGTAGACATTCTAATAGACCGTATAAGGAGTCATCTTCCAAATATTTTACCATACCTTTTCCCCTCACCCCTCTCGCCTCATCCGCTCACACCTTCTCCTAATCCCCTCCCCGTCCCCGATCTCGACGTCGATCCGTTCTCCGTCTCCCGCGCCCGTCCCCGCCCGCCCCGTCCTGCTCCTGTCCGCCTTCTCTGCCCCCGTTCATCGTCTCTTTACCCAGCCTCGTCCTGTGCCTTCGTCCTGTTCCTCGTCCTGTGTCCCTCGTCCTGTGTCCTCATCTGTGTCCCTGTCGACTTGTGCCCTGCGACGACATTTCTCGTCCCCATTCCCTCTTCACCCTCGTTTCTCATCCTCGTCCCATCTCTACGTCCCCATATCTCGCCCCATCCCTCATCCCCCATCCTTCTGTTCCCATCGTCGTCCCCATTCCCTCGTCCCCATCCCTCGTCCCATCGCTCTGTCCCCATCCTCGTCCCAATCCTCGTCCCCATCCCTCGTCCCATCCCTCGTCCATCCTCTCCCCCTCACTCGTCCCCATCCTCGACCCATCCTCGTCCCGCATCCCTCGGTCCCCATACTCGCCCGCATCCCTCGTCCCCATCCGCTACCCCGATCCCTCGTCCCCATCCCGTCATGCACCCTTCAGCCTCACCCTCACCACCCTCCCATTAAGCGATAAGCAGTTATTTAGTGCACCTTCCGCGCATCAAACATCCCGTTTCCCACTGCTCACGCATCCCGCGGCCGGGCGCCAACCAACTACAAACCATCGCCTGCGCGTGTGTCCACCGCCACACTCCAGCCGCGCATCGCGTCGGCTGTTGGCCGCCACGGCGCTTGTGACACTTGAATGGGGCCCGTTTCATGCGCATGACGGTGCACGCGCGAGCACTCTTGCCCCTCCTCCCTTCCCACTTCCGTCCCCCTCTCCGTCTTTCTGCCGCGAAACCCCCGCACGGCCACTCAAGTCGCAGCGGATCAGCGCGCGCCCGCCGTTGCCTTGTGAACGCGACACTGGCAGCGATGCCTCAAACAACCACGACGGAGACATGCACAGGTCACAGAAACGGAACGGATTCGTAGGCTCCACTCAACGAATAACAGAAGCTTGTATTGTTTACGTTTTGATATTCAACTAAACGGTTAAATTATCCTAGATAAATTCATTAAATGTGGTAAAGAAACATGTGTAGGATATTTTTTCACTAGTTGATCTCTACCAAAATCAACGTACTACACAATATCATACCAGTCGTTTACTGTATAAAAATCTAGGATCGTATGGAAAAACAATTATATTATAGAAGTTTGCCTTTATCACCTTCTTTTCGTTTCTTGCATTCCGCAGTAACTTCATTCGAAATTAAACTTTTCATCAAAAAAGATGAAGAAATTATCCAAGTATTTAATAGAATTTAATTAATAAATAATGCATTTGAATTTAAAAATTCAATTTTAATAACAAAAAATTAAATCGAAATTTACGTGATTCAACATAAAAATCGACTCTTTGTGAATATTAAATACATGAAATGCTCATTAGGTAACCAGTATTTAATAATTAAAATTGCATTTGAAAATTGAAACAATGTAATTAATAGCGACACAGAATCAAAAAGTCTTAAATACAAATTTTTACAAAAGCCAATCGCACATTGGGATTAGTGAAGTATACTGAGAAAAAAACATAAGAAAATGTTGACGTGGATTCATGACTACATTTTATTGTTTAATCGTGCCTGTCATTCTTATTATGAAAAACGAGATAAAAAATGTCTCTTTAATAAATTTATAAATTAATGTATTGGATGTTAGTGTAAATTTTCATTGTAAAAATGTATTCATTTTCTTAATTTTAGAGAAACTTTGCTTTAAACGGCTAGTTTTTTTATATTTTTTTTCAATAGAGCTGAAATCGCTGAGCTGTTCAGCCTACAACGCGCATGGTTCATTCTGATCCATGGTGAGCATACCGTTCTCAGTACTAGGAGGATCGCGCGAAGCAAATCTTACACCTGCTCGGTCGTCGTGAACAGGAAACCAGCTGCTTCCGTAACATAAGGACAGACAGCTCCCATGACTCAAAGGGCGTTGAAAGCAAGGAACATTCGCATTCACGAATCAAGGAGCAACACAGAAACATGCGGCTGCAGCATCCTGACCGCAACTGTTACAAGCTTATACGCACGATTACTTGGTCCAGCAGATTTAGACATAAGTAATAGGTCTATCCAAGCCACTGTCGAAAGAGATCCAGAGTGAGGAGTGTCACTGTAAGAGATACGTGAATCAGAAATTCCGAACGTGTAGGAGGCAATAAATCTCGCCATCTAAGTTGAAAACACACCGCCATATTTCAACTGGTAAATGCAAGCTCACTACACTATACTGAACTAATAGTCATAGGCAGTAACGCCCCAGAAGACACAGACTAGACCAAATCAATCAACGATATTCGTGAACTGCCTGTGTCGAAAAAAATAATACATGAGATGTATTAAACGCTAAATTATCCATGGTGTACATGATACGAATGTGAAAATTCGAGAAATATAAATACCACTAGCAATTTATATTGAATAATGTGCCTAGAACTCTTAAAGAGGACAATTAAAGAACAATAACGATCGTAAAGAAGCATAAACTGGACTCAACATCAATAAGATATGTAAATAGATATAACGCAGCATGGAATGAATAGAACGCCGCTAGGACAAAAGTAGCAGTCCTGAAAACTTTGTCAACAGACCATGCACTGAACAAACTAAATTACGCACAGAAATTGACTCGGTGGTAACATCAATTACCGCACGAATCAACGATGTGGAAGCCCAAAGGAAGGCCCCGGATCGGCGAAACGTCCTCGCGGCCCTGAGAGGACCTGAGATGACGCGAGATGCCCATACGAGGTGCGAATCGAGCGGCTTCATCGCTCCACGCCGGGAGTAGGAATTGAGGCGTGGAGATAGCGCCGGGGTTGTCCACTTCGAGCAGCGCGTCACCCGTCCGTAGGCGGCGAATATGCTCTCGCGGGTGCAAACCCCCTCACCGGTCTATTCTACTGTACCGGATCGCGGCAAACTGAATTGCAGCGGCGACCCGAATTGGGCGACACAGAACGAGACCAGAGAAAGCAGTGGACAACGTGACGGCAGAGGAGGAGAGGAGTAGCGTCTATGCAAACTTCTAAATTGATAGTGACACAGGGCTGCTGCAGGAGGTGGAGGCACGAGCAACGTGGTACGGGGAGAGTGTTATACAGAGGGTGATAGTTAGTGAAGGCGGAACGCAGCGTTAGTGGACAGCGGTGGCAGCGGGGAAATGGAGGCAGAGTGCCAACAGCAGAAAGTTTGATGAGGCGATTGAAATGTGTATATGTAATGTTAACAGAATTTCTCAACTACAATGGTCATTCTGGTTCGTGAGTGTAAGTGTGTTATATCCCAGAGATGGCGCGTTCCTCACCCGAAGCAATTTGAAATCTCTTCGCTGAACTATGGGGTTTTTGTCCGGTATCAAAAGGTACCCCATAGCGGGCAACCGCCTCGCGGGACCAAGCTAAACGCCCGAATTCGTTCCTTGACAATTGGTCCGTGTAGGCACTAATTTAGTAAGTGATAGGAGTACAACAAAAATCGCACATTGATTCCTGTCTACTTCGCGAAGGTACGCCTAAATTCGCTGTAAAAAAGAGAAAGCCCAGCAATCCGAACAACCGGGGCTGCAAGAATTCTTCTCGAAATAGGTTCGAATCCACGCAGATAGATACAGAATAGTAATCCAAGAACTGGCACCTCAGAGAATTACCGAATCAGAAATCCACCCGATTCAATCGACTCTTCTGACTACAGGTTGTTTGCCACTCGAGACACCGCAAGCAGTTATTAGCATAGCGCAACGACCGATGACTAATAGAGGACAAAAGGACCGTGGAGGCGGCGATTGGGAATTTAACACAGCTACCGCCAGCGTGGGTGGTTGGCGCAGAGGCCATGCCGTTGGGTCGCTGGACGGGTCGCATGAGCACGCGGCGGTGGCCAGAGCCTCT
>BOPP01000040.1:5624173-5651468 GCA_017312745.1 Gryllus bimaculatus | reverse complement strand
CTTGGGCCCCCCTCACAAGCGCCAGCTGGCGCCACGTCTCACATCGGTTGAACTCGCTACCTCCCATCCGTTGGAGCTTCCCGCCCCCGTCACTGTGACCTCCTCAGCCAGTCCCTCCTGCTTTCACTTTGGCCAGCGTTCACGTTGATTGAGGGTGTTCATAGACGCAAAAGCAGATTTTGTGTCTAACTTTGTTTCCGAAATCATATCTAACATCGTATCTGATATCTTAGCTGATATCATGGCAGGCATCCTACAAAATATCTTAGCATGCAACGTTGCAGAGTCTTAGCATGTCTGCTAGTTTAGTCTGTCATAGCAGGCGTCTTAGCTGTCTTATCAGACTTCTAATCATACTTTTTATCAAACATCTTATCAGGCGTCCTAGCGGATATATTAGCAGCCATATTATTAGATATCTTAGCAACGATTTCAGCTAACACCTTTGCTGACATTCAAGTAGACATTCTAATAGACATATAAGGAGTCATCTTAGCAAATATTTTACCATACCCTTTCCCCTCACCCCTTCTCCCTCATCCCTCAACAACCCTTCTCCTAATCCTTCCCCCGTCCCCGATCCTCGACGTCCGATCCCGTTCTGCCGTCTCCCGTCCCCGTCCCCGGCCCCGGCCCCGTTCCTGTCCTGTCCCACTTCCTCTGCCCCCGTTCATCGTGTCTTGTACCCCAGCCTCGTCCTGTGTCCCTCGTCCTGTGTCCCTCGTCCTGTGTCCCTCATCCTGTGTCCCTCGACTTGTGCCCCTCGACCCATTTCTCGTCCCCATCCCTCGTCCTCACCCCTCGTTCTCATCCCTCGTCCCCATCTCTCGTCCCCATATCTCGTCCCCATCTCTCATCCCCATCCCTCGTCCCCAGCCCTCGTCCCCATCCTCGTCCCATCCTCGTCCATCCTCGTCCCCATCTCCTCGTGCCCCATCCCTCGTCTCCCATCCTCGTCCCTTGCTATCCCTCGTCCCATCGCTCGTCGCACCCTCGTCCCATCCCTCGTCCCCATCCCTCGTCCCATCCCTCGTCCCCATCCTCTCCTACGTCCCATCCCTCGCCACCCTGCTCCATCCTCTCCCATCACGCCCCATGCCCTCCGTCCCAGCTCCGCACCCATCGCCTCGTCCCCATCCTCGTCCGGGATCCCTTCGCCTCACCCCCACGCACCCTCCCATTACACGATAGAGCGTTATGTTTAAGCCCTTCCGCGCCATATCTATGAAACATCCCGTTTCCCACTTCTTCAGCGCATCCCGCGCCGGGGCCACCAACCTAACACCCATCGCCTGCCGGTGTCCACTCGCCACATGCGGAGGCCGCGCCATCGCGTCGGCTGTTGGCCGCCAGCGGCGCTTGTGACACCTTGAAGGGGGCGCGTTTCATCGGCATGAAACGTGCAGCGCAGCACAGCCCTCTCTGCCCCTCCCCTCCCCACTTCCCTCCCCCTCCTCTCCCTTTCTGCCGCGAACGGCACGGCCACTCAAGTGCAGCGGATCAGCGCGGCCCGCTCGTTGCCTTTGTGGCACGCGACACTGGCATGCGATTGCTCTCAAACAATTCACGACGGAGTAATGAGCATGGTACAGAAACGGAACGGAATTCGTATGCCTCCTGCTACACGAATAACAGAAGCTTGTATTGGTTTACGTTTGATATTCACTATAACTGTGTGAAATTATCTAGATTAATTCATTAAAATGTGGTAAAGGAAACATGGTGTAGTGATAATTTTTTCACTAGGTTGATCTCTACCAAAATTTCAACGTACTACATTCAATATCATACCATCGTTTTACTGTAATAAAAATCTAGGATCGTATGGAAAAAAATTATATTATAGAGTTTGTCGCTTTATCCTTTTTTTCGTTTATTGCAATTCCGTCAGTAACTCATTCGAAATTTAAACTTTTCATCAAAAAAAGAAAAAATTATCCAAGTATTTATAAATTTAATAATAAATAATCATTTTGAATTTAATAATAAAATTTAATAACAATAAAATTAATAAATTTACGTGATTCCAACAGTAAAATACGACTTCTTGTGAATATTAAATAATGAAATGTTCATTTAGGTAACAGTAATTTAATAATTAAAATTGCATTTGAAAAATGGTGAAACCTGTTCTATTAATAGCGACACAGAATCAAAATAATTCTTAAAATAAAATTTACAAAAATCCAATCGCACATTGGGATTTATGTGAATGTATTGATCTGGATGAATTAAGAAACTATAAGAAAATGTTGACGTTGTTATTCATGTACGTATCATTTTAATTGTTAATGGTGCCTGTCATTCTTAATTATGGAAAACGAGATAAAAATGTCTTCTTTTATAAATTTATAAATTAATGGTATTGATGTATGTATTTCATTTGTTTAAAAATGTCATTTATTTTCTTTAATTTTAGAGAATTTGCTTTAACGGTCTAGTTTTTTTATATTTTTTTCAAAGAGCTGAATCGCTGAGCTGTTCAGCCTACAACCGCATGGTTCATTCTGAGCCATGTGGCATACGCGTTTCTCAGTACTAGGAGGATCGCGCAACAAATCTTACACCTGCTTCGTCGTCGTGAACAGGTGAAACCAGGCTGCTTCCGTAACAAAGGACAGACAGCTCCCAGTTGACTCAAAGGGCTGTTTGAAAGCAAAGGGAACAGTCGCATTCACGGAAGTCAAGGAGCATACACAAGAAGACATTGCGGCTGAGCATTCCTGGACGCAACTGTTTACCAGAGCTTATACGGCACGATTTACTTGGTCCAGCAGGATTTTAGACATTAAGTAGATAGGTCTAATTCAACCACTGTCTGAAAGAGAATTCCAGAGTCTGGAGGAGTGTCCAGCTTGTAAGAGATACGTTGAATCAGAAATTCGACGTGTAGGTAGGCAATGAATCTCGCCATCTAGTTGAAAAACACACCGCCATATTCAATGGTAAATGCAAGCACTACACTTACTGAACTAATAGTCATAGCAGTTAACGCGCCCAGAGACAAGAACTAACCAATCAATCAACGATTTATTCGTTAACTGCTGTGTCGAAAAAATAATACATGGGAGATGTAATTTAAACGAATTATCCTATGGTATACATGATACGAATGTTGTTGTATTAAATTCGAGAAATTAATAAATACCACTAGCAATTTATATTGAATTTAATGTGCCTTAGAACTCTTTAAAGAGGACTAATTGTAAAGACAATACGATTCGTAAAGAGCAGTAAACTGAATCTCAAACATTTCAATAAGATATGTAAATAGATATTACGCAGCATGGAATGATATAAACTGCCGCTAGGGAGCAAATGTATGCTAGTCTGAAAACTTTGTCAACAGACCATGCACTTTGAACAAAATAAATTATCGCACGAAAATGACTCGGTGGTTAAATAAATTTACCGCAGAATCAACGGTATTGGGAAGCCCAAAGGGAAGGCCCGATCGGCGAAACGTCCCTCGCGGCCTGAGAGGACCTGAGATGACGCGAATCCCATAAGAGGTGCGAATCGAGCGGTTCATCGCTCCACCGGGAGAGGAACCTGGGGCGTGGGAGATAGCGCCGGGGGTGGTCCACTTCTGAGAAGCGCGTCACCCGTCCGTCGGGCTGCGATATGATGGCTCTCGCGTGTGCAAACCCCCTTCACCGTCGTATTACTACTGTACCGGGACCGCGGCGAACTGAATTGGCAGCGGCGCCCGAATTGGGGACACAGAAGGAGCCCAGAGAAGCAGTGGAGCACGTACAGTGACGGCGGCGGCGGAGGAGGAGGAGGAGCGGCTATGCAAGCTTTCTAAATTGATAGTGACACAGCTGCTGCAGGAGGTGGAGGCACTGGAGCAGACGTGGTTACGTCAGAATGTTATGAGGGGTGATAGGGTAGTGAAGGCGGGAACGGCAGCGTTAGTGACATGACGTGGCAGGGGGAAATGGAGCAGGAGTGCCAACAGCAGAAAGTTAGATGAGGCGATTGAATGTGTATATGTAATGTTAACAAATTTCTCAACTACAATGGTCATGGTTCCGTGAGTGTAGTGCGTGTTATATCCCAGAGATGGCGCGTTCCTCACCCGAAGCAATTTGAAATCTCTCGCTGAACTATGGGGGTTTTGTCGTATCAAGGTACCTCCAGTAGCGGGGCACCGCCTCGCGGGGACAAGCTAACTTCCGATTGTTCTCTTGACATATGTGGTCGTGTAGTGCATCTAAGTGTATGTAAGTGTGTAGGGAAAAAGGTGTCTAAGAAAAATTCGCACATGATTCCTGTCTACTTTCGCAGGGTACTGCTCTGATATTCGCTTGGGAATAAAAGGAGAAAGCCAGAGAAATACCGAACAACCGGCTGCTAGAATTCTCCCCGAAATAGTGTTCGAATTCCACCCAGATAGATACAGATAGTCCCAAGAATGGGCACCTCAGAGAATTACCCGAATCAGAACTCGCACCCCATTCAACGACGCTGCCAGACACAATGGTGTTGCCACTGAGACACCGCAAGCAGTCTATTAGCAGTAGCGGCAACGACAGATGACTATAGAGGACAACGGACCGTGGAGGCGGCGATGGGAATCTAACACAGCTACCGCAGGTGTGGGTGGTGGCTCAGAAGCATGGCGCGTTGTGTCGTGACGGGTCTGCGGGAGCACCGCGGCGGTGGCAGAGGCGCTCGCGCAGCAGCGCTGTGTGTTTGCGAATGTCGCCTGGCTGGGCGCGCCACACAGCCCACGCCGCCGCCACCGCGCGCCGCGCCGCGCCGCGTCGCTTGTCGCCGTCGCTTCCTTGCGCTGCTCCTCGCGCCCGGCGTTGCTCCCGCCCTCTGCGTAAACGCAGGTAAACGCCCGCGTTTGTTTTTCACCCCCACCCACCACCCCACCCGCGCCGTCTCCCCCACTCGCTTCCCTATTCTCCGCGTCTCCCCCGCATTCCTCTCCGGAGCCCTGCAGTCGCCTGCTGGTTGCTCTGCCCGTCCGCCGACGGAATATTCATCAGGGCGGCGCTTGCTGCATTCGCACGCCCGCCCTCGGCCGTTCTAGTCCATCCGTCCTCGCCGGGCCCTCTTTGCCAGAACGAAGAGTTCGCGCGATGTATCTGTGCTCTCGGTCGCGAGCGAAACGCAAGAGAAGAATGGCCCTGCGTTTATGTAGTAGGACCATTTATGCCAACTATCGCTGTTGAGAAAACTTCGGATAAACTAATACGTGACTGGCTTAGGTGAATCTTGGCATTAACTGATTTCACTGTGGTGCCTCTAACTGGGATGTCCTAGCATTTGAGACCCGACCGTGGCTGAAATTTTACACTAAAAAGATGGTGAATTTAGCCACAGTCTGGAGCAAACCTCTAGTGATCGGTTCTTCATCGGTAGTTTTCCGTGGTTTTCCCAATCAACTTCAGGCGAAAATACCGGAGTAGTAACCTAACAAAAGGGCCACGCACGATCTTTACTTCCTCTTCCTTGTCCTCTTTTCACTCCTTATATATACACACTTTTCGTATGAAAGGAGAAAGCCAGAGAAATACTACAGAATGCAGCCGGCTGCTAGAACTGTCCTCATGAGACTGTTCGAATGCTCCTTTCATCTGAACTACACTACTCCCACATTCATGTTAGGACAGCAGTCGAAGGCTTAGAGCTTGACTCGCCTCTGTCTTGAGAAAGCAGACATGTAGGTTCGCAACGGATCTCATTAACCAGTGGGATATGATCAGCCCCGCCTCTCATGATAAAATTTGCACTACTCTTACGGAAATATTGTCCGTAGCAGTTGACGCTCCCGGAAACACGAAATAAATAATCAATCTATCAATCTGAAATGAGCTAGGGATTACAATCGATCACAAATTTGTTTTGATCCATTATAAACGTGTTTTATCGTTTTTTTCTCGTTTTACACCGAAAATGAATGCAATTCTTCTTTGTGCCGAGGCTATCTCTGGAAAATCTAAGAAGTCAATATTTTTGAGACGGCGTTTACTGTAACTGTCACCCTCCTCTGTGAAGTCAGACGTGTGCACAGATTCCTCGCGTTAACATGAATGCTGATTCTCATGAGCATATAGTCTTATCCTTCGCAAATACTGGTTCTAGCCAGTCCATCGTGGCCAGCTCAATCTCAATAGCTCGTGTTCGCTATTTGTTTGGAAGTTGTAACCGTCTAATTCGGGACAACCTTCGAAACGAAATTCGTTTCTGACTGACGGTAAACGTGGTGGCTTAAAAGGGAACATTTACACTAGCCAAACGGAAAAATCACATAGTTTTACTATAAAATAGGACAATATTTGAGGTGGTCACTTAAAATAGGGAATAATTTAATGAGGCTTACAGGAAAATCAATTAGTTTCATAAAGAAATGGCCTTTTAATGAGGTTAAGCTGTGCTGTTATATTCCTTCCCTGCTCACCTGCGCATCCTTCGTACGTTTCCGCATTTTTATACCGGTCTTCCGCGACTTCCCTCAACGCTTGGGTTGACGTTCGGCCCGTAATTAGAACATTTTTTTCATGCGCTAGCGGCGAATCCTTTTCCCTACCGCTGTTGTATTTCTCCATAGCAATGTTCCGATCACGACTTGACTCATTACCCTTCTCAGGGTGTGCTTATTTCTCTTTTCTAGTACTTTTCGTCTTGATCGGCTTTCCGTTTCCTCTCTTCTTACGTCTGCAATATTCGTTTGTTTTCATAATATGAATATTATTCTCTTCCATTCGTTT
Organism: Gryllus bimaculatus; assembly: GCA_017312745.1. Taxonomy (NCBI): domain Eukaryota; kingdom Metazoa; phylum Arthropoda; class Insecta; order Orthoptera; family Gryllidae; genus Gryllus; species Gryllus bimaculatus. The sequence goes on along the minus strand of BOPP01000040.1, from coordinate 5,644,743 downwards.
GCATCTTTTCACCATTTTCTCCTTCACTTTTTCAAGTGATCGATATCTATTTCCAATCACCACACAGTTTTTATTGGTTTTTATTTTAACCAGTTTATTACTTCAGCAAATTCTACAGTGGAATTTACTATTTTGTTGTTTCCCTTGAAAACTGAACATAAATTTTCTTAAAGGCTGCTAGTTTGGCTATGAATGATAACTTTCTGTGAATGCAATTAAAACAGTTCATTCAGTTTGAGAATAAGCAATGTTAACTATGAATCTGTATAAGCTATGAGTCTAGATGAAAAATATGTTCTGTATTGGATACACATTTTAAATAAATAACGGAAAGTAAAATGCACATCATCCTACACACGTACAGAGAATTCATCTAGCAAATGCTAGTGTTCTATTTATTTCATTTCAACATAAATCCATGATCGTTCTCATTTACTCGCTCCGACACCCGATAAAAACCAAACATTGTTTCGGGAGACAGTAAATATTTGAACAATTTCACAATGGTGCAATTCCCTGATATTGTCAAATAAATTCACATATAAATACCTGCAAACAAACTCTCGCAAAAAAAATTGAAGCGCGGCGCTACACGTTTTTTCCTGCACGCTCGTCCTCTGGCTACGCGCGGCCAGGCGAGACGCGACGCAGTGTGGGCGGCAAGGAGAGGGCGGGGAGAGATAGAAAGGGATGGGAAAGGAAAGGGCGGGAAAAGGAGGAAGGGCTTGTGTACGGGAGGTGGAAAATCGCGATATTTACCACGCTTACTCCGGAGTTTAATTAACAAACAGACCCACGATGAGGACACAGATAATTAGTTTCTGAAGCCGACGGCCGAAGTAATTCATGGTTGGTTGGATTTGTTTCAAAAAGTTGGTCTCGAAATTCAACTGCATTGCGTAGGTGTAGATTTTTTTTAACTTTATTTTCCCCCTACCTCCCTCTTCACCCACTTTCGCCTCGGCAGTAAAAGTTAGAACCAACTCGGCAACTTGTATCACATGGCGCAACGACCCTTCTCCCCTGGCTTGCTTTGCTTGCCGCCGTCAACCTCCCCGGTCGCCTATTCCGCCCCTCCCTCACCACCTCCTTGGCACTCCCAGGGGGCTCTGCTTCCTTGTAGACGGTCGCCATGACAACGGGATAATTAACTGCGACGCGCGAATAAAATCGGCCAAGATGACGAGACGAATGGTTAAAGTTGCGCGGTCTGTGATTTACCGCCCGGCCGCTGGGCGCGCTGGCATCGCCCGCATCACAGCGGTGGCCGCGTCGCCGCTTCCTTGATTACTTTTCCGTTCGCCGCTTTCGTGAATGTTCGCGAGCCGCTGGGGAGGGGAGAGCTCATCCGGAGAGAGGTAATGAATTCGGTGAAGCAATGGATGCGTGTCAAAGGCGATTAATGACAGTGATAATGGCAACAAATTGACGCCGACACGACAATTGAACTGCTCGTCTGAGAAAAGGTCAAGAGTTCACTCTTTGTCAAACATGGCCCTGGCTTCAGCGGAGTTGCTCGTAGTTAGTTTGTTTTCAGCTAGTATTGGGTTTATGTCTAGAAATCTACATTTGTTCGGTTCTGATTCTAAAACTTCCAAAATGATTTGGTAAATGAAATGTGTCAGAAAAGTTTTAAATACAATATCATTTGTTTATATTTTGAGATATTCTGTGAATGAAAACTTAAACAGGAAAAATTGAAAGATTGGTATATGAATTGATATCTGTTGTAATTCATTCTTATATTTTTAATTCTCAGAAATATATTTTCTCTAATTAACCTCGCACTGTTTTTCCTGGTTTGTTGCCACGCACACGTTTGTTGATGTTAAAAGAACTTTCATTTACAAGTGAAACTATTAAACCAGCAATCTAAAATCAAGTTATTCAGTATTATGGCCACATATAAAAATTTCTTGTAAAGAAATGTTTCTAAAAATGTTCCGCACTCCATTCACAATGCGAACCCAATCATTATACTTTCACTATTTATCCAAAATTCTCCAACTGTTCTTTTGCAATTAAAATATACATAATGAACCACTTCTAAAATAGGAAATAGCATTTCTCGGCCTCTTTCATGAGAAAGCATTACGAAACGCGTATTGCACACAACGTTGCAGCATTTCAATGCCAGAATGTCACTCTGTGTTTTTCTAACTCGTTGAGACTTTGCGCATGCGTCAGGCCTCTTCCTCAGCACGCTGCCCTATCTCGTTTGTTTTTCGTCTTTCAGCCGGCGAACTTTTTTGTATGAGCAGGCGCCACAAGATAATTAAAATGTTTATCTGATGACGGAGACGCACCAAATATGGCTCACTGGGTCATCTTTCTTTGCGACCTCTTTGATGTACGAGGCTTCTGGCATTTACTTCCCGCTCGGCGAGCGTATTTATGGAGACGTATGTGATTCTTATCTCCGGGATTAAAATTTCAACTCGAGCGCTGTTTAAAGTGAGCCGGGAATTTGCACGGTAGAAGAGCAACCAGGTGTACACACCGAATGTAGATTGTACAATTTATTCTGCAACGTATGCCAGATATGTAACATAATGCTTAATGTAATGGAAAAAAGGAGAATATTTTTCAAGTATTAGATATTAGAATAGTGCGAAAGCGTAGATGTTGCAAATAGATAATTTTTTTTAATTATAGCAACATGGGTTTCAATTATTTTGACGTTGATAAAAGAGTTCAGAAACTAATTATTAATTGCTCAGTGATTTAATAAGCTTGAAGGAGAAATATTTAAGTATTCATACACTACATTCAGGAAATCATCGAAGAGGACGTAAAGAGGGAAATAAAAGCGTAAAGTAGGTTGGTTTGAATCAGAGTGGCTTGTAATTCTTATCGAAGAATAATATTTGAGGCTCAAGAATAATAAAAATCGTAACAAGAAAGGAGAATTGCATTAGTCCATTAATAGACTCAAGAAAAAGACGATGAACAAACTAGTCGCGGAAGTCGCAAGAACAAAAGCCCCAAACCTGCTTTCACTCGGCATCAGAGGCAAAGTGCTGAAGTCAGAGTGTTATTTTGTGTCCCTATGAACAAAAACAAATTGATGAGACGGAGTTCCTTGGATTTGTTGCTTGGCGCGTCCGCCTTCTGCCTTCCTCGCCGCTCCGCATTGCTTCGCGCCACGCTTGGAATCGCGCGCCCATCTTGCTTCCACTACGTATTCCCGCTATCTATGTCTAGCGCCCGCTCCTCCTGAACATGACATACGAGCAGCAGCGCACCCTAGAGGGAGCGAGATACTGCCAGAGTGGGCCGTTTGTACCGAACAGCTTCCTGCTCCGTTTTCCACCTCCCACACCCACTGCCCGCCTCCTACCTTCACTCTCCTAACTCCACCCTCCATTCTCTATTCTCATCTCTCCCCCATCCACACTCCAATCTCAAATCTCTACTCTCCACTCTTCGCTCTACTCTCTTCTACTGCTCTACTCTTCGCTCTACACTCCGCCTACCACCCTTCACTCTCCACCGCCCGCCATCCATCCCCTATTCACTACTCTCTACCCTGTATCCTCTTTCCTGTCCCCTACCTCCTCCTCCCCATCCCTCCCTCCTCCCTCCTCCTCTCTCCCTCCTCCCTCCTCATCCCTCCTCCCCTCCTCCCCCTCCCTCTCCTCCACTTTCATCTTTCATCTTTCACCCAGCTTTCACACCTCACTCTACATCCTCCCCATGGCCTAGAGCTAGAACTACAAACGCCTCTGCATTCGCAGTTTTTTCTTCAACGCGTTCCACAGTTCGATCCGCAACTAGTCTCTCACTCACCCCCTCTTCCACCACTACCGTCTCTCTCGCTTCCATATCCCACTTCTCACTCCCTTTCCCCCAGCGTCCGTGCAATAACAAAAGGACGGGATTGAAAAGTTCATCGGTATCGAAAGCTAGGATGTGTGATTCCATTTATTTGAGCTGCTTTATTTCTTCAAAAGAGGATTGTAGAATCGAGCAGAAAGGATTTACAAAAATAGTACGGGATCAAAAATATATACCGCAAATGTAGTGGAATAGAAAATAGGATTTTAGAGAAGGAAGAAATTAAAATAAATATGTTGAATTAATAAATATCTCTTGTATAAAATAAAGTATTAAAGAACGGTATGTTGTTATTAGTTAGAGGTAATTCGCAGTATTTAGAGCGAAGTACAAAGAAAGACGTTCAGAACAGAATTAATTGATATATGAGATTAAATACGTATTGTACCCGTGAATTTGGGGTTCCCAACTTGTACGTTTCATGATTCTATTCTTTATTCAAAGTAATACTCAATAATTTGCAATTGCTTAGTGTTTCTTTAGATACAAATGTTTTAACTCTATGCAAATAATACAACTAATTATTTCAGTCATAGTTCTCCCTCTGCTTAAAACATTTCAAAACTTTCATGGACTGAGATAAAACATATTATTTCCTAAATATTATAAATAAAATACTTGTCAACAATTAACATATCCAGTATAAATAAATGAAGTGAATACTTCCCTGAAATTATCAAAAATATTTTCTCAAAAGAATATCCTGCTGAGCAACTGAAACTTGTGTGTGAATAGAGCTCCTAAGAAAAAAAATTGAAATACTAAATAATTGAAAGAGCATCTCCCTTATTATTGAACAGATGCTTCTCACAATTCACTCGAGATTTAAAGGCAACGTAGCATTCTCAGGGAACGAAATTATTCGACTCTTTAACTCCGACGTAATGAATCGTTTCTTTAAAATTCCTACGCGGTCTGGCTCCCATTTGCAGGAAATATGGTCTTGGTGCGATTTACTCCGCGCCGCTGGAGCTTAATCTTAAATATTTTTATTCGCTAAAATCCTTTTTGATTAATTCTCGGCGGTGCCGAGATACCCCTCAGACGCTGGTAGATAAATTCGTGGATGACGGCTGTTATTGATGGCTGAATTAAAATTGGACAGGCAAAAACAGAGGAGGAGTAATAATTGGTTTTTAGAGTTATGTGATGGCCGTTCCTGGAAACGGGGTAAAGCTATTGTGCAGGAGCCATTTCAACATTCTTGCTCGCCAATTAGTGTGGCAAGAAACACGTGCCATCGGAGAGCTGTAGGTGGTGTGTAATGAGACGTTTTAGTCTGGGATTGAAAATAAAGATCAAGGTCTGTAAAGGGCAATTCTATCAGCGTTTCGTAAACTTAAGAATAAGAGGAGGCAATGCGAGAAAGAATATAAATTCAGGATAGTGAGCCAAACAATGACACTTTTCAAAAGAAAGTTATTTATTGACGTTTATAAGTTGTCTTTTTGTAAGGTTCCCCGTTTTCAAAATATTGCTTTTCGTACCTTACAATTGTTTTTGCGACTTATTTGAATCTGGAATCAAATGCATTCAAGAACCTGTAAAAACTTCCTTACAACTACAAACCGGTGCGTTTGACATTTATTGCAATTTCATTAAATGTTTAAGAGAAATGTTGGTTTTTATTTCCAAAATTCAGCACTTTCTTTATTTATCCATTTGAAAAATGCAGTTGAGAATGATGAAACAATTATTTAAAATATATACATTAATGGAATCTTAAATTATTAAAGCTTACATTTTATTCTTAGAGCTTTGACATTAATCAATTGCCTGAAAAACTTTAAATGAAATAAAAGTTATCTTTCCTAACACGGTTAATGAAGTATAAGTTACAAGAATTACGTAAGCATATTACAAAATTACCCCCAAATTTGCCCTACTTTGCCCTCTATGAGCAAACGATAGGAGCCCTCACTGCTTCTCAAGGCAGCCTAGACAAGCCGGCCAACTAGATTATAGCATATTCCTGAGCCACTAGCTAATTATGAACTTTGGTGGAATTAGGAGCAGGTTCTCACCGGCTCAAGAAAGACCTCATTATGACACCCCTATCCAACGCTCTTTTCTTCTTCTCCTGCTTCTAAGGTGAATTATTCTTCCCCCTCATCTCTCACTTCTCTGAAATTCTCATTTCTACGATGTCCTTTGAGCAAAACCAACAGCCCCCCTTTACCATATATCGTTATAAGAGATCAAATACAAGAAAATGTAATTTACGAGTTCTATTGAGTTGAATTATTTCTCTCAGAATCACGAAAAGGAAACTTTTCCCTTCAAAAAAATAAAGAGTGTGATACGTTTAAAGATTCTGTTATAGTCGTTGTAGATATATTTATTTGCATTTTATTTTCGTCTTCTTAAAATACATAATGCTTTTTTAGAAGATTTGTTCTACCCAATGTTTTTCCTTTGAAGGCCTCAAACTCAAACTATTACGTTTAAGTATTTTTTTCTCACCTGTAAGACTACTATAAGAGGTTTCATAATTTTTTTTTGTGAACGGCATTCTTCCTTATTGTTTGTAACTCTTACAAATGTTAACAAACCTCATATTTTATTGTTAAAGCTAGAAAATAAAACATTCCTTAAGTACTTCAGTGCTGAAATAATAGGTTCAGAAGTCCTTGTATAATTCCTTAATTTTTTTCTGGAATCAAAGACATTTTAGCAATAGTAGAAATCATGACTCGCCAACATCTTCACGACACGTCCAAGAATCATGTGATTGATATAGTATGGCCGTCTAGTATGGAATCAGTTGCTAATGGGTTTCCGAGAAGATGCCGTGTTTTCCGGAATGTAAATTTACGTTGTGTAAGATATCTTTATATTATATTATTAAGAGACAAGTAATAGTATTTGTTCTATGGAGATTTATTTCATTAAAAAGTTTCAAAAGTCTATTATAAATTTGTTAAAAGTAGTATACTGAAATTACTGCTAATTTAAGAATAAATATTGATACTTTTGTAGTATTTTAAAGTATAGAAAATGTTCATAAAGAAATATCTTGGGAACAAAAATGATTTTTTGTGAATTGTTGGGTAATTAGACATATTTGTATAAATCAACGTTTATTTAAAAACTAGGCCACTTTGATAATTGTCTCAAATTTGAAACTTGTAAATATTTCATATTTTCCCGTGTTAGACGACACCCTTTAGGGATAATGTCACGGATGAGTCGCAGAGAGCATCAAATTCTCACGCGCCCTGCAGCTTTCGCTCCAAAACTAAGTCCTACCTCCAAACCACACGCAAATACAGAAGCTGGAATTAATTCCAGGCTTGGTCATGGGAGGCCAGAGACGTGTTTTAATCACGTGCTCTGTGTTTGTCTTTCTGTGCCAGTCAACTGGCGGTACATTTCATGCGCGGCCCCTCGGGTAGCTGCCCGCCTCGCTCCACGCAGTTTCGTTATGTCCCATATTCCATTAGTGTTTCCTATTCCAGCCGCGGGCGTGAGTGCGGCGCCACTGTCGCAGTGGGCTTGTCGCAACTCTGTGCCGGTGTGCGGCGCGGCCGTTACTATGCAAATTCTGTGCCCTTGCCCAGGTGAGGGAGAGAGTAATTAAATTCCAAGCACAGGCTCGCGAATAATGTAAACGCATTAAATATTTAAAGTGTCAAAGAGACGTTACTCGTCAGCTAAAACGGACTACTGTTATGTCTCTGTGCCGGAGGCGACGTATATTGGAAAGTTTGAATATGATTTTGCGACCGGAGAACAGAAAGTTTACCATTACAACGTGCTTCTAGAATGAATTAAACGAGATAGTACGTTATTTTGAGAAATGTACTGGAATAATTTATATTGGTGTTCAAGTTTTCTTTAAATATAATTAAATTGTGTCATTTTAATAGCTTTTAAACATTTTAAGACAAAAATATTAATTTTACTTCGTAAGAATAGCAGTAAAAAAACTTTCGATATGTATAGGTTATTTTCATTAAAAAAGACACTTAATATAAGTATTTTTTAAAATAAAAACATCCTTTTGTCGGTGAAATACTATGACATTATTTAAAAGCATACATAGTTCTATGCAATAAAAACGAAAAATGCCAGCGTGGATAGCCCAGGTCGCTAAGGCTGAAAGGCCGCGGTTGCCTCAGTTCGAAGGAACGCGAATTCGAATCCTACCTCAGGCATTGGTGTTTCTGTGTATTCCTGTTGGCCATACGTGTTCTTCCTATGGTTCCCCCTACAACTAAAACAATCACAAAGATCACTATATGACAAAGCTGTTGAAAAGCAACCTGAAAAAAACGAAAAGTAAGATTGCAAAAACTAGCAATTGAAAATCAGGAATATTAAAATATGTATTGAACGAAAATTGGACATATTTTATGGAATCCAAACATTATCAAAACGTGTAAGATTGTATTTTGATTAAATTGGGATTTTAATCTTCGTTCCACCTTGCACATGGAGAGTTCGGAGAACTTGCTCAACAATTGTATATTTTCCAGTCCATTCCCCCAGAGGCAAATGAACCGAGTGGAGTCGCTCTCGGTCCCACCGCACGGACCCGACCCGGCGGCTGGGGCATCGCTATGCATAGTGCATCGTAAATTGGAACTATTTTTCTTCGTCACTGCTGCTAACAGCGCGGCGCGGCGGCCGGCAGCGGCAACACATGCACCGCACGCAAACTTCAACGGAATTGAATTAGCCGGCGCTGCACGCGTGTGCCAAAGCCATTGCTGACGGCACCCGCTCGCCCGTCACTACTCTTCCGTTCCTCTTCCCCTTATCCCGCTCATCACTTCGCCACACCTCTCCCGCTCCGTCCGCCCACACCGCCTATACATGCCACCCAAACTCACACCACCACCGTTATAACCCTCAACATCAACTCCCCTGCTGAATCACTCCTTCACCCTTATTCCATCATCGCCGTCAACATCTTGTACCCACTGCGCCTCTTTGCCTCCATCACCGCCACCTCCCCGCCTCCACTCACCTCAGCCCCGCCTTCCGCTCCGCCTGCCGTCCATGGCCTCCTCCCACGCCCTATCTCGCCGCTTACCCACCCCGCCTCTTCCCGCTTCCTCCCCCCACCTCCCCGCCTTCCCCTGCCCTCTCCCCGCCTCTTCAGCTACTCGCCTACTCGCATCCTCCCCACCTCCTCCACCTCCTCATCGGCCTCCTCCCCGCATTCTCCCCGCCTCCACTCACGAATTCCAAACGAGCCTCGTCCCTCCCCACCTCTTTCCCCACTCCGCCTTCGCCTGGCCTGCGGCGCTCGTCTCCCCTCCCCTCCACTCCCGCTCCGTCCGCGCCCTCTCTCCTCTCATCTCTGGCCCCGCCCGTCCCTCTTCCGCCCAGCTTCCGTTCCGACTGCCGCGCTCACCTTTCCTCGCCTTCTACCCCCCGCATCACCTCGTCTGGCCCCACTCCTTCCCGCCCTCCAAGCCTTGCGTCGCGTCGTCCACTTTCCTATTCCTTTTCCAACGCCCTCCCCTTCCTGCCACCCTTATCGCGATAGCGACAGCGCACTGTCCCGACTTCGTCCGCCAGGGGCCCGCCTAGCACCGCCGCGCGCGCTCGGCGGCTTAAGCGGAGACACAAACGGCCCGACCAGCGGGGCCGTCGCTCCGGAAAGGGCTCCGCGACGCCCTTTTCGAAGGACATTAATCCCGCGGCCGCCCTTCCTGACGATAATAATAGCACCACAAGCAGATACAAGCCCGCGCATGAATATAATCCTGGTGGCCCGCCATATCTAATACTTCGCGAGGGCGCAGCGCGCCCTTCCCCGCCACGCGGGCGGGGACGGAGAGAGAGGGGGGTATTAAAGCCCTTCCTGCAGCGACACTCATGGAGCGGAAAGGAATTAATCTGCGCAGGAGAAGTGGCCCGCTGAGCGAGAAGTCTATACACAATATCTTACTGTGTATCGCGCTTCTTGATAGACGAGAGCCATAATGCTGCGCTATGCCATTAAGAGGGAATTACAGACGCCCTGCAGACTTTTGCAGTATTCGGAATATGAAGATGAAGTGAGCGCCGCAGGGATGCTACATCGGGCTTGGGTGAGATTAATTACAAATATCCGCTCGACGTCCGTCAAAATTCTCATAATATCCTGGAGGACGAAGGAAGGAGATGCGAAAAATAAGAAATGCACAAGACTTAGAAACGGGTGATATAAAATTTTTTGTAATTATCTCGTGAAATATCCCCAGACTTCTAGCAAATGATCACATCAATCCGTCAGTTATAAAATCAAGAAGGTTTCTGCCCGTTTTCTGACTTGATGCTTTCTATTTAGCACTTCATTTTAATATACCGCTCTTTCTGATAACGGACGCAAACTCGAGGGCTCAACTCATATGTATGAGGCCTATAGTGATTTTAACAATAGATTAATGGCAGTTACTTACATAAGTACGATCCAGTTCGATTCCAGTACTTTTTAATGTTATTAAATTGCTGTTTCAGATATGAGGGAGCAGCTCATAGAATTTAAAACCAAGAAGTTTTTCTTACTTCAACGCTTAATCTCTGAAACATATTTTTTATTTAAACCATTGGTTAATGTGCAATATTAGAAATTGAAGAAACATACTTGTTTTTTATTGACATATTCTCAATTAATGATTTTACATATACTTATCACACAACTTAATAACTTCATCCAAATGACGTCTTTTGCCAGCCGTCAGCTGGTTACCTTTTACCGTCCCGATGGAGCATATTTAACTTACACAAGACTATTAACACTCTTCGCGACTCAGTCGATACACGCTCCTTAGCCAACTCGACTATCCAATGAAGTCGTAGGCCTTCCGCGACCAGAGTCATGTGGGTGATCTGGCTGTCCGGGTGACGCCGCGTCGAAGGCTGAGTTGCCGACGTTTCGACCATTCTCGTGGTCTTCCTCAGGGCTGGTATGCCCTGATACCAGCTACTGAGGAAGACCACGACAGGATGGTCGAAACGTCGGCAACTCAGCCTTCGACGCGGCGTCACCCGGACAGCCCAGATACCCACTCGACTATCCAATAACACAAAACTGTTGTATAAAACTGTTGAACTCTAACGAAAATGTTTCAGCGCGTAGTTAAGCGCATCAGCAATCGGTCTGAGACAAATGTGAAAATAAACCCGGCGTTGAGCATTGCCTGAGTCGGCGCGAAGCAAATCACGAGGCGCAAACGCGGGAATTCGTTCGCGGGCGCGAGCAGATCATCCGCGCGGGCGGAAGCACCTGGGCGGCAGCGGCGGGCGGCGCTCGATTAAGAATCGAAGGAACGTTGCGCTAATTCGACCAATGGCACTCGCGGCGCATTGCGCGCCCCGAATTAGGCGCGCCGGCTCGCTACTCGCTTTCGATCCTCGCAATTGGGAGATAATGCGCCGTAAGCCCCGAGGACGCGCTTCGAGCTGCGGCGCCGCGCCCTACGCTCTGGTTCGTTCGCGTTTGCAGGGGAACGGCCTCGTCTGCGCCGCCGTCCAACCCTCTCCACGGCGCAGCCCATCGCCTCCACCGCCGCTGCCCGCCCCTCTGCTTAACCGTTGCCCTGACATTACCACCGCTCCACGCATCTCCCGCTATGTTCGCCTCTAACCATAGCGGTACTCACGCCACTCTCCCTCGCTGCCATTCACAAGACCGCCTAGCTGCCCTCGTCATGTTGGCTTCTCCCGTCGCCATCGTCTGCGATCCTCTCTCCACCTCTCTCGCACCGCCAATCTCCACCTGCCCTCACCCTACCGCCTCGCACTACCGCAACCGCCTCTCATCTTCGCCCTGTACCCTCGCGAAACCCCCGCCCTTGGTCGCCAACGCCCTTCCCTCTTTCCACCGCACGCCCCGCCTTCTCCCGCACATCGCTCCACCATTCCCCGCCTTGCATCTCGCCAACGCCCCGCAATCGCCCGCCATTTCACCGCCAGTCGGTCCTTCGCCATCGCCGCCATCGCCCCTCCATCAGCCGCCAATCAGCCGCCATCGCCCCGCCATCGCCCGGCATCGCCCCCGCCATCGCCCCGCCATTGCCCCGCCATTGCCCCGCCATCGCCCGCCATTGCCCGCCATGCCTTGCATTGCCCGCCCTGCCCCGCCATCGCCCCGCTATTGCCGCCATTGCAACACTTTTGCTGTCGCTTATCGTATTTTGCTGTTCCTGTTTCGTATTTTGCTGTTGCCTCCTCACAACTTTTCTGTACGCCACCTAACCACCTCAATGTTTTTCTTTCTTTTTGTCCAAGTGTCCCGCACATGCCTCTCCTTTGCCTTTCTAGCTTCCCCACCGCCACATCTAACGCATGTTATCCACCCCGCCCACGCCGTCCCTGCCGCCTTTGTCATCACTGCCTCTCAAATCACCCACGCTTTCTCGACATCCACTGTTCTCACTCTCTACTACTGACACCCAACCCCGCCATGAAGCCAGCCCCGCCTACAACCCAGTCCTGCCATCATCTCAGTCCCTGTAATTCGTCCACCTCCACTACGTCACATCCCCCTTTCAACATCTGTCCCCTCTATTGTTTTTCACCTCTTCGCTATTAATTCACCCTTCCCCTACCGCGTCACTGCTGATCGGTCCTGCCAACACCCGTCATCTCTCCACCTTAGTGACTCTTGCGGGTGTGGTCTACGCGTTTCTATCGATTTTGCACGTCGTAAGCTCTCTTTATCTCTTCGTCACCGTCCTCATACATTCCTACCCTTTGCTCCAGTCGCCCTTGTCGCCTACGCCGGCAACCTCAAGCAAGGCCCCCGCCGCAGCGTGGACGGAGGCGGTGGTATTGTGGCAAACAAACCCACGAGCAAATGAGGAAGTTCACTGTAGTACAACTGCGATGATTTAAAGAGCAGTAAAGTAGATTTATCAGAGCGGACTGTCTTTGAAATTTCTCGGATAAGTTAAGGGAACCATTGATTTTTTTCATATTTTCGTGAAAAACATATTAATTTGTTGAAGTTGATTAATCATGTAAATTTCCTGGTTTTAATTTTTTAAAAGAGGGATTGTCTTGAAGTTGGAGAAATCTCTTCGTTTACATCGACTGCGATGCTGCTTCGAAAGAATGAACAAATATACAATAATATAATTTACGCATACGTCAGCATTCGCATACCAAAACTTTCAGAAGTTCGTCTCACAATAATAATTTTTGTGGCTGTCATGCGCGCGGCCATTAGCTCGACACTGTTGTTATATTTTTTGTTTAAATCAGATTGTTCACTATTTTGTATTAATTGATATAATATATTTCTAAACGTAATAACGCTAGTTAGTTTTTATTATTTGTGTGTATTTGTTGTTTTTAATACGTTTTATTTTACTGCGATCATACGGGAACGCTAGACAGATACGTTGGCCTAAAATATTTGAACCTATCGCTTCATATTCTCACATTGTGCTCAATTTTCTCCGTGAAATATTTGTTCTCACTTGTGATGCTTTATCAACTGTTGAAGATTTATTTATTACGCCATTCTAGCAGAAGAGCTATAGAACAATGTCCAGAGAAACCAAATAAATGACATCATGTATAGCAGTAATGAATAGCTTGTATTATTGGTAGTCCAGCCAGTGTACATTTTAAACCTTTCACAATAATGACAACTATTTTCTTTATTTATGAATTCAGATAATAGCATAAAAAAATTTTTGGAGTTCAAGGACATATATCTCATGTAACAATATAGACATAATTGTGTTTTTTTCTGTGAACATTGTACATAATTCAAATGTATAGCTGTCTCATAATTCGAAACTTAAATTCATTAGCATGTAAATTAATTTCAATTAATTACGTCATGTTGATCACATTCACTAACAGCAAATACTATTAGTGTGACTACTAGTAGTGAAGTCAATCGGTGACATTAACTCATAGTAACCCGTCATTTTCCTAACGGGCAAAGCAAAAAGTCTGCCTTTATCCGGGCTTGTCTAACGGAGCACAGGGCGCGTTCGTCTGTCGCTTCGCAAAGCCGTCGCGCGTCACTACGCTAGCGAACGGGCGCGTCCTAGCCGCCGCAGCCAGAAAGCGCTTCCACCAGCGGGCGGCACTGGCAGCCGCGCGGACGGCCGTCATTTCGATGGTAAATCCGCTACAAATACAGCTGACAAGTGGCGCTTGTTGGGCGAGCAATTTATTTTACCTGAGAGCTAAATTACACTCCCACCCTCCTCTCCCAACTTCACGACTCGTCCTCGTTCCCATCCTCCTCTCCTCTCCCCCTCCTTCCCTCTTTTGTTCCCAGCTACGCCCAACCCACATTTTTCCAGAGACGTGGCACATCCAAGACGGAGTCAGCAATGTGAAGCGTCACGCTCAAGAACAGACAGGGCTCGTACTCTGCGACAGACCGACAAAAGTCGACATCTTGGATATATTAAGTGCGTTCCCATAGAGGCGAACGTCGAAAGCAAGAAGAATTTACCAGTTTTCAGAAACTCAGCCCCGCAAGACCAGAGGCAGACATCTGAAGCCATTCGAGCCTCGCTCCGCCCTCCCCTCCCTGCAGAAGAAGTACGGTACACAGCCCTTCCCCTCCCCGCCCCAGTCACGCCAAGCAGCGTCATAGCTCAGGCACCCACGCCGCCACTGCCCCGCCCCCCCACTCCCACCCTCCCCCCCCTCCCCCCCCCACACGCACCACGCCCCATTCCCTCCCCCCCACGCTCCCTCCCTGCACCACACCGCCACACCCCCCCCCACCCCCCCCAACCCCGCACACACACACCAGACCCACCCCACACCGACACACCCCCACCCCACCCACCCCCCGACCCAGAGGAGAGGGAGGAGACCACCCCACCCGCCACCGAAAGAAGATAAGATCAAGAAGACCCCCCCCCCAAAGGAAAAAAGGAAAAAAGAAAGCACCAGAGAAGGACGAAGGAAAAAGAAAGAGCCCACCACGCGACCCCCACAAGAAAAGAAACGGAAAGTTTTATAAATTCTGTTTTAAAATGGAGCTAGAAAGAGAAGAAAGACAAAATTTGTCCGGCCGAGCCTCGCTCCACCCAGCATCCAGCTTACCGCCCGCGGTGTTGACCGGGCCTCCTGCCCCAACGATCACTCGATTCTACTAGGCAGCCAAGCAGCACACGCTCCAAAACGCGTTCCGCATGACTCACTCCCGACCCCGGACGCCGAGACAATGCAGCGCACAGAGCCCGCGGCACCACCCTAGAGCACCGCAAACAACCTCCTTGCTCCTCCCCGCAATCCACCGCACTCCTTCCCATACTGGCGCAACAACCTACGACCCTCCTCACTACACGCTCCGCACCCGGCCCGGCACCCTTCCCACCCAGCCTCTCGCTTACACCGTCTCGCCCCAGCACAAGACCCTCCACCGTATCTCTCGGCTTCCACGAACTCAATCGTCCTCCAGGTCCGGCATAGCACTCCAGTACATTCACAGAGCACTCGCTTTCCGCCCTCGCTCCGCCGCCCACCTGACCCGCCTCAGAGTTCCCGACAACAGAGCCCTCCGACCCCCCACCTATCAACCCCGATTCTCCCCCCGACTCCCACCCACTGGCTATACACCACTAACCGCCCCGCTGACACGTGTCGTGGTTTATACCGCCCTCTACCCGTCCCCGATCACACCCTTACCCGGAGCGCCGCACACAGCAGACCGACTGATCCTGGAGTTGGTGAGGTGAAAATGAGTGTCGTGTTGCATAAACATCATATCAGATTACTCTGTGAGACAGGCGACAAGAACACAGTCACAACGGGAGAAGAAGACGCAACACCCACCCGCGCACGATAGTCCGCACCGCCGGACACCAGACCGCCCGCACAAAGACCCCCTACCGTCATGACTTTCGACTGCCCACTGAGACATATGTCAGAACGAGCTTCCCTTCGCACGAAGCTCTAGAGCACCACTCAACTCAAGCTCGAAGACAAGTATGCTTAAAATGATAAGATGGGGAATGTCATACAGAGATAGAAAGATCACAGACATCACAACATAGAACTGAACAGTAAACAGTATGAGTATTCGCTTTGAAATAATAAATTTCTAATGAATGGAGTCATGTTGCCAGAGAGGAGAAAGAATATAGGAAACAAGCTATAAAACTGTGCAGAAAGTGCGGAAGACTATTCCTGAATATGCAAATTCTTTGTAGTACAAAGAAGACAATCCAGACGAGTATCGCGAATCACCGTAACTGACTCCCGTATGACCGGAGGATTTTCTTAAGTAGCAATTGCCCTGTCATTATGCATTAATCCTGTTACCTTCACCGTCTGAACCAACCTATAGAAACTACAGTTGTCAATACTATCACCCGCAGCCTCCTTACATGTGTTGTTGACGACAATCTTTCACCTCCTGCGCGTTCTCATTCACCAGCGGTTCATGGTCACCATTCCGCGAGTGAAAATTACTCACTCTCCATGAACTACGACAAGATATATCTTAGGTCGCGGCCCGAGCAGCATTAAGTGGCAATCTGATATTCTCTCCTATCTTACTTTGCAATAATATTTTATTACGGTCAGAGCTCTCGGGTGAACCTAACTTTGTGGTCATACAGAAACGAAACTAATATTAAAATTACATCTTCAAACTATTTAATTTACTTCTTTAAAGGAAATATCTGAACTGCCTATTAGATTGTATAACAGCCGAGTACACTATATACAGTGTGTTTTAACTGAGTTGAGATCTCGTATTTCGCTAGCATAGAGCCATATAGTAAGTTGGCCAAGTATATTTAATTTTATTTTTCCCATGCATAAGGAGTTATCGGGTATGTACTGTATACCGTTAAGAATGTCTGTACTTGCTTTACAGGTTATAGCCTGCTGTAAAACGTATCAGGAATATACGATGTGACTGGGGATGCCCGAAGCATGAGACGTGATGTGCCGACACAGGACAAAAAGTACTGGCGGTCAATTCTGAGAATTGAGAACCGAATGGTTATGAGGACTGCTTGAGTTTACAGTTATGACGACAATTACAATGTCATCTTATGCAAAAATACGGCCAAGTATTTCAGTACAGAAGAGTCATGCTGTTCTCCTATAATTCAATAGACTATACAAATTAAGGTATGCAGAAAGTGTAGCCCACAAATTAAATCGAATCAAAAACCCATATATCTGCCACTATCAAATTCTCATCACAATTTCAATGCGTTGGTAGTTATCAGTTTCTGTGTCTGCATTGGTGGTATATGTACGTAGAAAATCATAAACACACAGGTATAAGTTCAAGTCTAAACTTTATATTACTTACGTCCAAAATATCAGCTTTGAAATTTCGCATGAGTAACATTATGTATTATATCCATTAATACCAACGGAGAGCAATATCGCAAAATTCTGCAAATTTACACTTTAATAAGACAACCCTATCTCAAGAGGTTAAACTACCCCGAATTATCTTTTGCTTTTCTCAGCAAGAACAACTAGGTGTTACCCGATCAAAGCCTAAAATCATTCTGTAATGTGCAAGTCGAGTTTTGTGTGCTCCTATCGAGAATTGTGTTTTATGTGAAAAGTGCTCACTTATTACTGTTGTTGCGTGCGTTTTAAATGCTTACTATGGCGAGTTAAATTCTCTTTAACCAGAGCGAGCGTCTGACTGAGATTAAAGGTTCTGTACCATTATTACTGTGTAGTGAGTATTTTTACACTAGTATTTAAAATGCTATACATATGTTATACTTATTTTATTTTACATCCTAACTTGTTTTATGGCGAAACGTGTGCAATATGGAATGCGCCATAATTTAATATAACATCTAAGAAGCACATACAAGTGTACAACAAATAAGATCAGTATTCTTTACCATTCTGCGCCTTATATAAACCTGCTTCGTAAAAGCTGACATTACAACATACCCTCTCCACTTTACTTGTAGTTCTTTCACTTTCACCGGGAGATTCTGCTTATTTGGTCTGTACAAGACGACGGTGCGAGGTGTGATGGTGTGAAGCAAAAAAGTAGCTTTACAACTCGCAGAAATTCTATGCGTGAATCGTCTGGTCTTCCCTTGACGTTCTCGAGAAAAATTTGCCGGGACGCGATCATAGGAAGTAGATATTGCGAAGTCCGTATATAGTTTCAGTTTTCGCAGCTGTTTCTCATCCTGCGGTCGACATACTGCTAAAAGCCTGGTTTTCCCCAGACGCGCGTCGCATCCAATACCGTCTCGTGGTGCCCGCCATTTATATCCGCTGGGCAACTACCGTGAGTGCGAATCTCTCACGAAGAAGAGTGTCCGATCCGGGTTAAGGGGCGAACCATCTCCATCACTTATTAAGCGGCGCCCATCCCGATATTAGCAACAAAGAAACCGCCTGTGACAGTGCAACATCTGAAGAGAGGGAAGAGAAAAAGCGATTTTTCCCAACTAAAAAGCAAAGCCAACCTGGCCCAAGGGAGAGAGCACGGGAAGCTTCTCTTAGCAAGGCCTCTCGGTCTTTATAATATATTATGGAGCATATCGTATGACCCGAAACACTCTTGTGAAAGGTAGAGAGACACAGAAGAGCTGGCTAGCTGAGCGACATCGCCCGGCGTTTTCTGATTAGAACGTAACCCCGAGATCGAAGGTCACAAACAGGCTGATTCGATTGGCTCTGGTCAGTGCGTCCCAGTTAGGGGGTGATAGTAACCATCTGCAGATAGTAGTAACGACGGGTAAGTACTTCTATTTGTCTCTATGCGAAGAAGCATAGCAGAGTAAGATGTTGTCGACGCATGTCTCTGGAGCGAGATGGTATGCGATGTCAGTGGAAAGAATCACTAGTCCTTGGTGAGGAGATACAACTAACCTTTCGTCATTCTCAATAGCTTTGCGCCACAAAGCGGTGATTAGAAACGGCGGAGCACAGGGACGTGCTCGCGAACCGGCAAGCACATTGTTTTCGACGACACGTGTTGAGAGGGACTTCCATTACTGCCCTTGTCCTTTGCTGAGGTGTTAATTGTTACTGTACGGGTACAAAACTTGCTCTTTCCTATTGTCGTTTTAAGCCAACGCCCAATATATGCCTTTATAGGCCAATTGTGCTGCGCAACGTGGTGTCGCCGCAGTGTGGATTCCAATATGTGGTTGAGCGAGTTACTATCATCCTGTGTGCAGTATGTGCACTAAAACTTGCGCCACCGTATCTCATTCATGGAAGTATTTATGAATTTCCCACTGCCCTTGCGGATCATCAAAGGGCCAGAGCTGATTTAACCTATCACTCAAAGCGGTACGCACAAGCATCTTGTACGGTACGTTTTAGAGCAGCCAAATCGTCTCCCAGATCCCCTTAGTCTATACCATTACCGGCATTGGCGTTTCACAGGCGAACAAGTTTGGCTTTTCGTTAGAGGCGCCATACAATTTCTTTTCAGGATAAACATCGTTTTAGCACAGTAAGGGTGTGGCATGTGTTCCACAATAATTTTCAAAATCCTGCCTCTCTAACCATGGGATTACCGCGTCGAGGGGTGGCAGTCGCTCGCGCGTTCAGAATCTTATGCGGCCAACAATTATGGTGTGGGAAATGTCGCAATAGCAGCGTCTATTAGAGTACATCCTAAACGGAAACCTACCCTTGTAAAGGCGCTAAAAATAATTCTTGTGAGCCCTTAAGTTGAACTCTATTTTAGTGATTCTCATCCTATTGCCTGAAAACTACAGAATCTACATTATTATTAATAATGTTCAAATCATCGAAAGCTACTGCTCCACTCTTGTGGATGCGACGTTCACTTATCGGCGTAGTCATCAATCGACAATGTAGCGTCAACACACTTGAGCATCAGAGAAAACATCGTGTCGATAGTATCTGGTGACAGTGGCACCTGAGGATGAGAGGTTTTCCTTCTTTGAGATGACTGTGTTGGTCACTCTCGTTACAGACGTCATACCAATGTGTCTGCTTGTCGAGCGGAATCCTGCTCCGCTTGACTATGTCGCCCGGGACTGATCACACACATCTCGCACCTCCCGCTCATCGCCGCTCCGGCGGAATAAGTGAAATTGAGTTTCTGCCGATGATGACTACCCCTTGTTACGTATCGTACCACTGTTTTGGCTGGGACTAAAGTTTGGGACGCGTTACCGCCCACTATTAGCATACTTTTGCTATTGTACTTCAGCCAGGTTTACCTCTTTCTCTATTCGTTCAACTCAATCTGTGCTTCCTGTCGCCGTGTTCGTGTCAACACCCTTTTTCTTTATCCATCTGCTTTTGCTATCCTATTCTTTTTGCGAATCCATCACAGGACGGTCGTTGTACTGAGAACCACAACTTGCGCCATTAAAAGACTTACATGACACCCTCACTAGTTCAAACCTTGTTCGCACATTTTGAGTGATAAATTTTTATTCCTTCCGCCCTTGAATACCTTGGCATCACAACTTACTGCCACTCCTCCATCCCCTGGCTGGCCACAAAATCCCCAGCCAATAGCTTTATTGTTCTTTCTCCCGTTACGTCTGCGAACTGTTCATCCATTTCTGTCCCTTTCTCAACTAATGGCATCTTCTCTATTTTCTACCTCCTTCCAATTCCTAGCTGTTTACATCTACCAAAGTTAATCACCACCCTCATTATTTAATCCTCTTCCTTTAGCTTATCATCCTGTCTTCTCTTTATCTCTCTCATTCTCACCCCTAATTGACTACATAATACCCTAATATTAAATCACTTTCCTCCTCCTCTATTTTCTACGTCTTTATTTATTCCCTATTTTCTACAATCTTTTACTTTATTCTCCT
>BOPP01000040.1:5609134-5623472 GCA_017312745.1 Gryllus bimaculatus | reverse complement strand
GAGAACAATGTTATGAGACTGCTAGTGTTTACATTTCATTTACAAAATCAGTACTTCAGTACAGAAGGAGTTTTTGTTCTCAATTCATTACAAATTAGTATGCAGAAGTGTAGCACATTAAATCGATAAAAAACATATTGCACGTAGTTATCATGATCGTAATTACGTTTTTTCATGTGAATGAGAGAAAATCAAGTTCTAAGTAATATTTTTATTTACGTCAATATCACTTTGAAATCGTGGAACATTGTTTCATCATTAAAACCACGGCATTGCAATTGTTCATTTACACCATGAAAACTCATTGCCACAGAAGTCTAGGCGAAAATAAACACGTTTTTCTCAGAATTTATGAAATGTCACTTATACTGTTCTGGTTTTAACCCATTTATATAATGGTTCTGTACCATATCGTGAGTTATTTTTCCACTAGAATACTTTTACTTTTTACATCAACTTTACAACGTATGATGCTAATTTAAAAGATCTAACAACTGTCACAATAGCACATTTCCCCAATAACCTGCTCGAAAAGTGACATTCAAATACCTCCATTTATTAGTTTTTTTTTCGGGGAAGTTTGGCTGACAGAGACGGCATGTGATGGAGCAAAAGCTCCGAATTCGCGAACGCGGTTCGCTTTTCGCGGTTCGGATTGCCGCCTCATAAAGAGAATGGCGAAGCGCTTCCATTTCGCTAAGCGGTTTACGCGTCCTTTGGGTATTAATCCGCCAACTCGGAGGCGAATCTTTCGGTGTCCGATCTGGCGAACATCTCATCACTTATTAAGCGGGCGCCCATCCGATGTGAATAATGAAAACATTCAACAACACGGCACGATCTCAAATCGCTGATTATTGCTTCTTGAAGCACTGAGAGAGCCATTTGAATACATTCCCGTTTTCTGATTAGACGAGTCACAAAGTATCGTTGGCCGTCCAATTGGATAACCATCTGCAGAAGTAGATTAGTTTTCATTTATGTGAAAGATGAGAAATGTACAGCGACATTTGTGTGATAAAATATGAATGTCCTGTTAGAGATATACTCACCTTTTAAGAGAACAAAACTGTGAATGTAATTTTTTTATGTACTAAATTCTTTCCTATTGTGTTTTAGTAACCCAATATTATGCCAATTGCTAAAGTGTGCAAGTCCGTGTGGATTCCATATTAGGTTACTACTGTGTTCGTATGAAATTGCCTATAATATTGAATTCCACGCTGATGTCCACGCTGTTTAACATCAAACAAGATCTTGTAAGAGCCAACCAGATCCCTACTTACTTAGGCATCTTAGACATCTAGGCTACAATTTCTTTAAACGTTTTTCAAAGTGCTGTAATTTCTATGACTACAGGGTATCGCAGGCGTTGTTAAATCTCGCCAAATGTGGAAATGTCGCCAAGTACATACAAACCTACATTACTGTTAATTTAGATTCTTGAACCGCAATAAATTCAATCATCGAAAGCTACCTCATTTGATGAACGCTTTCGCTCACAGATGACATGGCGTAATTGGCGGCTACAGTTTCCCTGAGATGACTGTGTCACTCGCAGACGTCCCTGTGTGTGGCGTCGCTCGCGCAGCGCCCGGCTGTCATCGCACCTCCGCTCACTCGCCGCTGCCGGCGGAATAGATTAGCCCGAGCGACGCCCCTGCGACCCTGGCGGCATGGACGGTTACCCGCATTAGCACTTGTATCAGCCAGTTCCTCTTCTTTCGTTCCTCATTGGCCCTGTCGCGTGTTCGTCACACTTTTTCTTTTCCATCTCATTTCTTCCTCTTGAATCCCACCTCGTTCTAACCCCCACTTCTGCCTCACTTTCATTCCTTTTATTATTATTTCTCTACTTCACACTATCCCCTCCACTTTCTCATATCCCCACCTTATCGTTTCTCCCTCTCCTATTCATTCCATCTCGCCTTTATCTCATTTTCTCCTCTCTTCCCATTCTATTTACTTCTTCCCATCCTCTTCCCTTTCTTACATCCTCTTCTCTTCCTCTCTTTCTCCCCTTCCTCCCATCCTCTCCTATTTCTCTCATTTATTCATTTCTACATCTTTTACTATTCCTCTCAGTCTCTCTTCTTCCTCCAATCCTCTTAATTCTAATATTCTCTCCTCTTTTCTTAATCCACTGCTCTTCATCCATCGTCGCTTCTTCCTCTCATCCCCTTCTTTCTTCTATTCTTCCCTACCCTCTCATCTTCTTCTCTCCCTTGCATTCTCTCCTCTCTCTCTCTCCGATCTCCATTAATATTACGTCTTTAGTACTCACTCCATTTACCTCGTCATATCCCGCCCGCCCCGCTGAATGCCTGCCGCTTCCCAGCCAATGCTGTCGCACATGTAAGACGTTGGTGAGCATCGTACTACTCACATTTGCTAAGTAGGGTGTGGCTGTTTTGACGTGGGAGCATTTCGTTGATACGGTGGGCAGAGTTGCTCTATAACTTCTACATACGCGCCATCTGTATCTCCCCCTTCTTCTTGGTGTCTTGCAGTTTCCCCGTTCGTCAAGTCTTCTTTGTGTTCAAATCTTTCACGGTTGTTATGCATTTTTCTTGCTATATTCTTCGTGCCATTTCGTTTTAATCTTTGACCGCGGATCTGTTCATTTATTTTCTGTCCTTCTGGTCATTTTGTTCTCTTTTCTTTCTCTTTTGACTCAACGACATTGAGTAGTTATTCATATTTTTTTCTTGTGCTAAATCACAAATGCCTCTTTTAAATACTACGTTCTTTTGTCCTCAATAGTTTTCTGAGTATTTATGTTTTGTTCATACACTCATATTCCATTTTGTATACTTTTTCTTTCTTGAAACTCGTATTTATCTGGCACTTTATACTATGAATCTCATATTATTTCTCGTTATCTGCACTTCATCGTTGCGGTGACATCTTTGTTTCTTGTAATACAGATTAGTAATGGCCTGCTTTTTCATATCCTTAATTTATAATGTTTTTCAGATGTGCATTTAATTTACCGTACGTATTCAGTGACATAGTCTGTACGACATTCGTCTTCACATCAAATAATAATGTCTTCAATAATGTCGAGTCCTTAACCAATTTACTCTGCCTCGTTACCTTATTTCATAATCTTTCGATTATATTATTGACTCAGTATCCTGCTTTTCTCTACTTTATATCACCTTCTTTCTTTTCATTCAGATATGTTTTGCATAGAGTCTTTTAGAAGTAACACGCCTCTCTTCTCTGTCCCTTAACTATTCTGTATTTCTTGTCTATTCTTCTCTTTAATCATTTTAGCTTGTTATTTCTTCCCATGAGCATTACCATACATCCTCAAAGTCTTTATTACTTTATTCTCCCCTTCTCCTTCGCTTTTCGCGCCCTGTTCATTCATCACTTCTTCAAACAGCCGCACCCCGCTCTACCGCCCTCACTTGCCAAAACATTCGCGTGCTGTGGAGCGGTGAGTGGGGGCTGGGACACGCGAGTTTGCAGGCGGTCCTGAAACAGCCGCGCAGCGACGGGAGCGTTTCCGCCGCCGCCGCGGCGCAGCGCCACCGTCAATCTAACGCTGCGCCATTCCGCGCGGCAGCCCGTGAATGCCCGAGCAATATCCGGGCGATGAGGCCGGATGTGAATGCCCGGATGTACTTTCGCAGATGGATTCGTCGAGAAAGCGGCAGCGGTGGTGGCGGCGGAGGCGGCGAAAGCGGCAGACTCGCATGGCCGTGTTTTATTTGCCTCGTTCCTTTTCTTTGCAACATGTTTCTTTCTTTTTTGCAACGGGAAATCCCCTATGTTTGGCTGAGAGAGGGTAGTTACATTTTTTATTTTGTCCATTCTTTAGAATACGGATATTCATCTAATCTGTGGCTAATGCAACCATATTCCTAGCAGTTATCTGGCATACACATATTCGTATTGCGGTGTATTTCACGTAGGTAAAATGGGTTCTTTTG
The DNA here is from genome assembly GCA_017312745.1 of Gryllus bimaculatus. Taxonomy (NCBI): domain Eukaryota; kingdom Metazoa; phylum Arthropoda; class Insecta; order Orthoptera; family Gryllidae; genus Gryllus; species Gryllus bimaculatus. The sequence goes on along the minus strand of BOPP01000040.1, from coordinate 5,619,531 downwards.
ATGTAATTTTGTTGTCGTGCGTGGTAGCAGAGAAGAATGAGGATATAGGTTTATTTGATGGGGAATATCAAAAAGCGTATCTTAAATATTTTATAATTAATGAATTACATTCTATTAATTCGTATATTAAATATAGTGAAATTTAATTATTATTATTATTATTTACAAATTATTCTAATACAAATAGTAAAAAACCTCTCTTTACTTCTGCACATATTAGAATGTTATTGCAACAATAGTTTTCTACATGAAATCAATACCACAATCTGTTAAGAGTACTGAATAATTATATTTTTAAATTTATTTTGCAGATTCACGACTAAAGGCCTTCAACTCACAAGCACTCATCGAGCTTGTGTGAATGGTAAGAGTAATTAATTATGTATTTCATTTAGTACTTTAAAATATGATTAACTTAACACATCGTCGTTAAAAACAAATGAAATCCAACTGCGGCGCATGATAATGTGTAAATGATATATGCAGCAACATGCTCACCTCCTTTCCCTGTACTACATCAGTATTATTTCCCACTATAATAACATAAGCAGTAGCGCATTGCCAATTACAGTTTAAGTTTTGCTGAATGACACGAAATTAGATCCCGTCAATAAACTTACGTCAGACGTTTCTATTCCCTCTTCAAAGGCCACATAATTGGTTGATATTTTGTTCGACGTAAGGTTGAATTACAGCTAAGAATTTCACATAATTTATGTATATTTCCTCGCTGTCTCGACCAATACGTTTGAATTTCGTTTTCAGGGGATCAAACAAGTATCATTCTTTACGTTATCGAGGTTCAGAAAGTCTATTAACTCGTTGACTCTACAGTGGTGTTCAAGGTTATAAGGGCTCTCCCTTTGACTAGCCAGTGTCTGTCAGAATCAGCGTGTCAGTGCGCCTCCGCTGTCTGCCGCTCTACAACTCCAACCGCCCCCGATCGTCGTAACCGCCCCTTGCCGCCCCCAATCACTCCCGGTCGCGCCCCCGCGCCCCCGCAGCCCCCGCCGCCCCCGCCGCCCCCCGGCCGCCCCGCCGCCCCCGCCCCCCCCGCACCCGCGCGCCCCCCGCAAAGCCGCCAGCGTCGCCCGCGCGGACGAATCGCGCTGTGCAGAGCCACGGGTTATCTACACGCGCGCATCGCTTTGTGTGTCCTCCGCCCGACATGAAAAGCCGCTACTTCTAAGGGCACTCTGAGACCGCCGTCGCAACCAAAGAGCGTGAGCGGCCGAGGGGGCGGCCGCGGAGCGGAACAGGGCGGGGACGGACTGCGCAAGGCGGCGGTCCCGCCTCCACCCATCCATCGACGGCGAGTATCCGCGGCCGCTCGTCCATTGTTTCGAGAGCGCATGTCACCCGCTCGGCCGCCTCTGACCACCCATTGTGGTGACCTCACTCCCCGCCCCTCACCGCACCCCCCCCGTAATCCCCCGTCTTCCCCCTTCACCCACCCCGCCGCTCCAGGTCGTACGATTGTGGCCCGCATTGTTTCGATGACATTTCACCCGGCGCCGCGGGCGGCCGGTTTTTATTTGAATACAACAAGGCCCCATTTAATTATGTACTAGTATCATATCGCGAGTGCACGCCGAGGGAATTAGAAGGTTGGTGACATGGTGGGGAGTTAAAATGCGCGAAAAAAAGGCAGTGTGTTGAAGAAAGCGGCCCTTTTTCCCCAGTAGCAAATGCGGTGTAATTCGATCATGGATGATCCATTAAATTTTGTGGAGTTTCCCCTTCGGCTCAGAGCACCCTGATGAGCTTCCGGTCTGCCGCCTGAGGCTCTCTGAGCGCCTCGAGTGAGCGAAGCGGGCTGCGGGCGAAGTAATATTTCGTTAATTTTGCGTGATTAATTACCGCGATTTTGTCAGTTCCTTATTTGCGGTTACTACCGTTGATGTTAAAAATGCGCAGATGTGGAAAGGGTTAACAACAAGGAGGCTCATTTATTGTGATTTATAATGTCTTTGGCTAGCAGGATAACACAATACATTCTCGTTTATTCGTACTGGAATCTGTTTGTTGGTGAAAATTCGAGCCTAAGGTTTGCAGTAAAATTAATTATGTATAAGTACCAATACACATTATAGTATTCGAATAATTTTTGTAATTACAAACGAAGGTCAAACTTACACAAAAAGAATTCCAGATTATCGATGAGGAGAAATTGTGTTACGTCGACCTAGTAGCTTGCATCCAGAGAAGACGTGGTTTATGCCAATACCTGCCAGTAGATAAATAGTTCAGTTTTTTAATAAATAATTTAGCTAGTGAATTCCAGTAATCCCAAATTATATATATAATATATATATTAAATATATATAATATATAGTATTATATATATATATATATATATATATATGAAACACCATGCAATACATTCCTGCTGTATTTTCATACTACCAGTTGTGAAAAATATATGCATAATTATCTCAAGTTTAATATTGAAAATAGAGTATTCAAATATGAGATTCATCACTGTTACTATCTCTCATTCAGCCTCATTCACCAATTTTAACATCCTGTTAACATTTCATAGTAAGTAATCGAACTAAACGTAACGTAAGTTAAACGTTTTTCATTACTACATAATAATGTAAACAATTATCAAATATCAAAGGTCTTACATGAAACATTCGCGTCTGATACCCATCGATTCTCGTAGTGAATTGAGATTTGTGGATTAATGAATAGTATTTTTAGTTCGATACTAGAGCGTATACAGACTAATAAGGAGATTTTTTTTCCAAATTTAATTGTATCTGTGATATTTTGTTGTGGATAATACTTATTCGTACTATGCCATTGCCTTTCCCCTTAATATATTATATTATATATTTCTGTAATAAATTTGTTGTTTACTCTCAATTGATTACATTACTTTTCTACGTAATTTTTTCCATATCGGATATTCCAAAAATGACCACAACACGAACGAATTGTTTACTTTTGAATCAAGCAAATTTACTCATACGAGCCACTATTACATCATCTGAAGCACATCAATCCCTTCACAACACCGCATGACCTTCCTTGCATTTTGCATAATCCTGTCCCGGGCGCCGAAGATTCTCAGGGTTTGCTGGACGCACGTCCCCTCCGCCGCCCCGCCTCCGCCAGCGCCTTGGCGCGAAATCAGTCGCGTCGATTCCCTCGAAAAGAATGCGATCCGTGAAACTCAACACTCTCGACCGCCGAAAGCAAAGAGGCGCCTGCGGTGCTTCGTCTTCCGGACCCGCCGCCCCCCCCCTCCATCCCCCCCCCCCTCTCCCCGCCGCTGGCCGTGTCCCTTGGCAGTGCGGCGGCGTCCGGGGCCGGACGCTTCGGGCCGCCCATCGCTCAGGCCCCGCCCCGCCCCCCGGCCGCCACCCGATCCCGCCCCCGCACCGCCGCTGTGGAGAGCCCACACCCGCTGCGTGCGAGCCGCATGCTGCGCTGACGCTTTCTCCGTGCGTCTGCCGTTGCCTTCTGCGGCGTCACGATGTCGTCGTCCGGGGGGTCCGTTGCGTGCGTGTGGAGGGACTTGCGCATCGTTCCCCGTTTCTTGGTATTTTCATGATGTTAGTGGCCAGTGCCTTGTTTGACGTGTTTGCGCCTTATCCGCCATTGTTTGCAGGCCTTTCTCGTGGCCGTACGTTGTGAATCCAGTTGGTCTGGGACTTAGTGTTATTGCTTCTGGTATTTCTTCTTTTCTTCTGGTACTCTTCTTTACCTGTCACTCTTATCGGTATTCCCGTAAATTCTTCTCTCTTCCTTTCCCTCCTTTCTCCCTTCTCACTTTCCTACTTCGTCCCTTCTCTTCATCCTCTCCCTCCTATCTTCCTCCCTTCCTTCCCTCCTCCCACTATTGTGTTCTTCCTCTACTCCCTGCGTCCCCACCACTTTCCTTCATTTACATCTTCTTCCCTTTTGAAACACTTTCTTCCTCTCTTCCTTTTTCTAACTTTTGCATGCCTCTCCTGCCTTTCCCTCCTCCTCTCTTCCTTCCTAGCAGCAAAACGTTTCTTGGGACAACTATGCAACCAACTTCCCCGGTGCCGCTCCCCGCATTCCTTCTCCTCCTCCTCCTGCCCACTTCCTTCCGGCTGCCACCTATCGGTGTCTCCGCCGCCTTCGCCGCCGCCGCCGGTAGCCTCTTCGCGCGCAAGAAGTATTTCCGTCCCCCGGAAGGCCACCTAGTCAGCAGTTCCAGACCGTAAAGACGCCGACGCCCATAAAGTAGGACCCCTTTCGGATAAAGGAGCCCCCCTCCCTCCTTTCTACCGCCTGCCCCCCGCCCTTCGTGCGCGAGGGGTGCCGCGCGGGGCTCTAACTGAAATAAGCCACTCGCGCCGATACCATCAGTCATCGCCAGGGGCGCCTCGGTGCTCAGTGGGCCCGAAGGACAACAGCAGAGCGGGGTGGCACAGAGCCTTCGAGCATCAAAGAATATGCACTTCGGCGTTACAATTATAGGCGTGAGCAGCCTACAACAAAAGGGACAAGTACATTTCTGGGCCTCTCTGCCCCTCTCTGGGCTCCCTTTTCCAATTAAGTTTATTTACATATTTTATAAGTAAATAAATTATATATAATACAAGAAGAATAAAATAACATTAGTGATAGAATTAGTAAGTACAATTGGTTTGATATTCAAGCATTTACAGGATTGTCAGATGGTTTGGAGAACTTGTTCTCTTGTATATCAATTCCCCAAATACGTTAGAAAAGGGGAAAATGAAGAATTGGTGATATTTATGAAAAAATGTTTTTTTTCGTAAGTTACGGAGCCCTTTTCCAAATTTTCAGCCCCTCTCATGCGATCGCATATGGTTATAAAAAAAATTAAACACCTTTTTAAACACAATTACGAAAGATTTATTTTAAACTTCAACTTTGTAGTGATTAGTTCAATCATAATTATCAACAGTATTTGGGAAACCGAATCCACAGATGTAGAGACTAAATTATATTTTATTCTTGATGCGAAATTTTATTTTACAATGGAATGCTTTCGTTTTTTTGCCTGTTTCTTTTTTTAATTTACCGTCATCTTCGTAAACAACTAAAGTGTGAAAGCTGCAAATGATATAATTCAAAATTGCACTGCTGGTTTGCACCGTCACTATTATAAATAACAGCTCCATTACGTAAAGCAATCCAAATTTCGCTCTTTGACCTTTTTCGATTCATCCCATTGACTTACTTTATTTATTATTTTATATTAGTTCGTTTTTTTTCTTTTTTTCATTTTCTACCTCGCTTGTCCTTCGTTGGCCCACTTGGGACCATTGTGCTGCCCGCCATGGCCTTCGTTGAAAGGCGCGGCGCGTCTGCGAAGAAGTGGGCGCCGATTTGGTGCAGAGCTATCGCCACTGGTCATTCGCTGCTGTGTTTGCCGGACATCGTAGATTGGAACGCGCGTCTTTTATTCTCGCGAAACATACGAGCGGAGTTTTTTTCTTTATAGTCGCCATCGTGTATTTCGGCGGGGATCTTGGCGCGATATTTGAAATTAGAGTGCAGGCTGTTGTATGTTCATTTATCGTATTTTGTTTGGGAATAGGAAATCTAAAATTTTCATAAAAAGAATGAAAAATCATTCAGGAAATGAATGTACTCATTCATTTATTATTAATTACTGAATGCAATGCGCAAGTTGTTCAAAAAAATAAAGGAAAAATAAATTAATATCTATTTAAAAAAATACATTTCTTAAATACGCTGAAATATTTATTTTATGTACTTTACATTTTTTGAGTTACTTTTATATTTTAAACTTATCTAATTGTGTTAAATTTTCAATACGTCTCCGTAGAACACGAATCTAAAAAAATATGTGATCAGAAATAAATAAGAATGAATAATCCAATAAATATATGTGGTATTTTATATTCATTTATAATTCATTCTGCATGAAATTTTATTTTCCAAATTATTTGATTGCATAACAGCACAATTTACTTGACATTTAATTACGTCTCTAATATTATAACTTATAACATTATAACTATAATATTATAGACTTCGACATTTAATTTACGACACATCTTTACTTTTTAATGAAAATCAAGAAAAAATATGAATATTATTGAAATGAATGAAAACAAGACCTGGAAGCCCTCATTATTAAAACATTTATTTACATCTGAAATTTGTGAACTCAGGCGACTCAGTCATTTAGCTCAGAAATTATCAGAAATCTCTTTCGTAGTTGTTTGGATCCAGTTCAACCATTCACTTTATCAGAAGAACGTTTTTATTTTTTGACATTATCACATCGTATCGCTCATACAATTGAGTTGATACCTTAAAAAATCCCTAATATCTCCGACAATATAACACTTAAGTTCTTCACGTATAACACTTCAGTATAACACTTAAGTTGCTTCCAATATCTCATTCATTATAACACTTTAGCGCATTCACGGGACAGTCAAGAACGAACCCTCATTCCGCAAAACTCATCACTTCCCTCCTTGCGCCCCGGGGTAATAAATACAAGTGTTATTGGAAGTGGCGTGTTGGGAGTGCTTAGCTGAGGGTGCAGGCGCCACGGGCCCCCACGCCCTTCCCTCGCGTCGCGGGAGCGAACCGCGCGGGGGCGTAGGCAACGCGTGGAGGGGGGCGGACGAGGGGGCGCCTCTTGCTCGAGTACACGTGCAGCGCAGGGAGACCAAACTTCCGCGTTACATGCCTCACTGTGCTCTGTCGCACAGGGTTAGGTAAGTGGCTCGTTGGTATCACTGCAGTACCTCTGACCGGAAGGTTCTACGATTCAAGTACTGACGCTGGTAGGGTTTTCGACACTAGCTACATCAGTTCGATAGTTATTTTGCTGAACATAAGGCCAATACCTGAGTAGTATCCTAACAAACGGGCCACAGACCGCACGCGATCTCTCCGTCTTCTTTGTCCTATCCTCACCTCTTACACACACATGCATTACACTACCACACATTTCTAGAGACACCTCTGGAGCTTGTCCAAGGTCGGGCGGTACCCGCTGGTGACAGTTACGTTTTTGGGGGAAACACGGCACAACCCAATGTGTAGATAAGTGGTGGATCTCCCCATCCAGAGGGTACGACCGTCACCTCCTTCAATAAATCATACACTACACTTACGGGACTAATGGAATTAGCTGTTGTCACAGAAAATGCAAAAGGCACTTTCAATCTACTTGCATTCATTTCAGGAACGGTAACGAACTCGTGATAGAGTTTTGATACTGACTGATGTTTCAATTTTTTTGTCATTTCAACAACAGAAGAACGTTTCCATTGCCACGGTTTATTTCTGGCTATAGTTCAAAAATAGTGCACTTCTAAATTTGTATGTTTATTAAATATTATTTATGCCTACATGAATTATTCCTTGATTAAAAGTTGGTATTTAAGGAGTTTTTATTATGCCTTCCCTGAATTCGCATCTACTTTCTGTTTACCAAATATTTATTAGTTAAAGAACAGAAAAAACACATTGTGAATCATGGCAAATATTGGGATCAGTTCCAAACCAGTTGAATAAAAAATTATAAAAAATCGTAAATGAATTAGAACAACAAAATTAAATAAACTTTGAAGGATTAAACACTTTTTCCTATAACACTAAAATATTTAATGTTTACATCCAGGTATAGATATAAAATTAAACTTTTCTCTCGGAATGGAATGTTAATTCTGGAAATAATTATTGCAATTTATAAAATAAATATTTTTACAAACTCTGTTTTATATACTTATACAAAACAAAAAATAATATAATATACGTGTCACAACCAAAACAATGTTAAAATATACGCGGATGGAAATTTAGTAGACAAAAGACTAGGGGAGTGCAACCCAATTCTCATTTTAAAACGCCTATGACAGCAATTTTGATTCATACACAAAGGCAATATTAATGGAGCAATTCTTGTTTACTTTCCATTTTTAAAGTTAATTTATTTCGAGAATAGTTTTGCAAATATTAAAAAGACATACGAGGGATGTTTATGCTAAAGTGTCATTTAATCATACTTTGCCCTAAAAAATAAAATATGTTTTCAACTTGTAACTCGTTGCCGTAACTAAAGATTTAACATGTTTAATGATTTTATATATTCGTTGCATTTTGAAATTGTGCCTATTTTGTCGGATTTCCATTAATTGAACTACGTAATTCGCTGGTTTATTGAAAAGGCCAAAATTTCACTTGATTGTGAATGACATTTCCAATTAGTAATTTCATGTAAATAGAGCAATTGTTTTCTAAACACAAACTGTACTGCACCATCCACCAAGGTATTGGAAAGTCCGTATGTTTGTTTATACGTAATGTAAATTATTTTATTGTATTTTTAAACTATGAACAAATTTTTTTATGAAAATTATTGGATTGTTCAAAAACACACTATTGAAAGTTTCATATTTATATTTGTTATTTGAGAGTCATCATTATCACACACTAAATTTCACAAATATGTCGTGATTTCTGAAAAATCCTATGGCTTAGTTTGTGAAATGACCTAATTTGTATTAAACTAACCTAATTGTCTAAATAGTTTTACAGCAATTCAGTTCCGTTGTCCGTGACAAAATTAGCCTCATTCGTTCAATGCCGATTTCCCATTGTACTCAGCGCCACCACACACCACCGGGAGCCCCAATGCAAAGCGGCAGAACGCTGTTTGGACACGCCTGACATAGCAGCATGAGCTCGGCAATTTCAGCTTCTTAGCTACAGTTTGCGCGGAGTTCGACGGATTCTTGGATAAACTCCGCTCGGGAAGTCTCGATATCTCCGGCGGCGGAAGGGGATGGGAGAACGGAGGAGTAGGAGGGGGAAGGCAACAGCTGAGAAAGCGCGGGGAAGGGAGAGTGCCGAGAATTCTCCTCCCTTGGCATTTTGTGCTGTGCGCAGGCTGTGGTGACGCTCGCGGGATCGCGCTTGTGCGTTCAGACTGTGGCGTTCACACTGAGGCGTTTACGCTGGAGCGCTCAATTTGGGAACGTACAAATTGGGACGTTCTTCTTTGGACGTTCTAGTTGAGGCGTTTGAATTGAGGAGTTCTAATTGGGCGTTCAAGGTGGGACGTTCAAATTGGGACGTTCTAGCATGGGCACTCCAGTTAGGGTGATGTATTGGGATGCTTTGGTTGGAGCATTCTAATTGAGGGCAATATAGTTGGGTCATTCAATTTGGAGTGTTCAAGTTGGACAATTCAAGTTGGGGTGTTCAAGTTGAGGCGTTCAAGTTGGGGTGTTCAAGTTGACGGGGCGTTCAAGTTCGGGGGCGTTCAAGCGGGGCGTTTCAAGTTGGGGCGTTTCAAGTTCGGGCGTTCCAAGTCGGGCGTTCAGTTCGGGGCGTTCAAGTTCGGGGCGTGTCAAGTTCGGGGCCGTTCAAGTTCCGGGGCGTTCAAGTTCGGGCGTTCAAGTTCGGGGCGTATCAAGTTCGGCGTTTCAAGTTCGGGGCGTTCAGTTCGGGGCGTTCAAGTTGGTGGCGTTCAAGTCGGGGCGTTATTCGGGGCGTTCAGTTCCGGGGCGTTCAGTCGGGGCGTTTCAATAGTTCGGGGCGTTCAAGTTCGGGGCGTTCAAGTTCGGGCGTTCAAAGTTCGGGCGTTCAAGTTCGGGGCGTTCAGTTCGGGGCGTTAAGTTCGGGGCGTTTCAATGAGTTCGGGCGGGTTCAAGTTCGGGGCGTTCAGTTCGGGGCGTTCAAGTTCGGGGCGTTCAAGTTCGGGGCGTCAACGTTCGGGGCGTTCAGTTCGGGGCGTTCAAGTTCGGGGCGTTCAAGTTCGGGGCGTTCAAGTTCGGGCGTTCAAGTTCGGGGGCGTCAGTTCGGGGGCGTCTCAAGTTCGGGGTTTTCAATTCGAGGCGTTCCAATGTGTGGGCGTTCAAGTATGGAGCGTTCAAGTTGGGGGGCGGAACTAAACACCGGAACTAGAACACGGAACTAGAACACCGGGAAACTAGAACACCGGAACTAGAACACCGGAAACTAGAACACCGGAAACTAAACACCGGAAACTAGAACACCGGAAACTAGAACACCGGGAAACTAGAACACCGGAAACTAGAACACCGGAAAACTAGAACACCGGGAACTAGAACACCGGAAACTAGAACACCGAACTAAACACCGGAAAACTAGAACACCGGAAACTAGAACAGGAAACTAGAAACCGGAAACTAGAACACCGGAAACTAGAACAAAACGGAAACTAGAACCCGGAAACTAGAACACGAAACTAGAACACCGGAAACTAGAACAACCGGAAACTAGAACACCCGGAAACAGAACACCGGAACTAGAAAACCGGAAACTAGAACACCGGAAAACTAGAAACGGAAACTAGAACACGGATAACTAGAACATACCGGAAACAGAACACCGGAAACTAGAACGAAACTAAACAACCGGAAACTAGAACACCG
>BOPP01000040.1:5593676-5609109 GCA_017312745.1 Gryllus bimaculatus | reverse complement strand
GGTTCATTTTGGGTGTGATCGCTGTGGCGTTGTAGTTGGAACGTACCAGTTAGGAAGATCTAGATTGGCCATTGACTTTGAGATGCTTACACTGAAGCGTTCTCGTACAAACGTTCACACTAAGGGTTCAAGCTGAAGTCTTTGCGTTGTGACGTGAAGGCTGGAGCGTTTACGCAGGGGCGTTCGTTCACATTGACGCATTCGCAATAGAATGTTTTCTTTCTGCCGTTCACTTTGGAGAATAACTGTGTAGCTTTGTCCTTGGAGTGTTCATTTAATGCATTCATTTTATTGCGTTCACATTGGGGCGTTAATTCAGAAGGGACGGTAAATACAGCGGGGTTCATATTAGAATGGTCACGCTGGGGTGGGTGCATGCAGAAGATACACTCTCAAGCATTCATGGGCGCGTGGGCGTTCACGCAGGGGAGTTAAAGCAGGGGCGTTCATGCTGAGGCATTCACACGGGAGCGTTTACACCGGGGCGTTCACGCAGGGGCGGTAACATTTGGTAATTTATATACGTAGGGAAACATTTGGTTGTTCGGTAACAGGGAAGGTTATGTCAAGCGCGCGAAGTGACGATGGCACAATCTACGTTCTTGTTCGGATACGTGACTGACAACGAGTGCTTGTAAATTGAGGCTGAACATTTTTTTGTGGTAAAGGCAAGTGTTTTAAACGTTATAAAATATACTTAACATAATCAAATTGTAAACTTACGAATATGTCATCCGATTTCCCGTAAATATTATATATCGGAACTACGAATTGTCGAAATAAAAATGACAATATCTAAGAAATTAATAATTCTTCTGAAATAGTGATTCAAATAGTCACTTAGTTCATAAAACAGTTATTACTTTGATACGAAGGCTGTCTCCACATTGTATGCATCGTTGAGACCCAACGCTTTTCATAAAAACCAATGTACGAGAACATGTGACTTCAAGCGGGGAACATATTCATGAAAAAGGTGTGAAGTGTCGCAACGGACGAGAAAGCGAAGGGGCGAAATACGTAATAGAAAAGGCAGAGCAAATACCCAGCGGGAAAGGCGAAACTCCGAAATGGAGTTTTGATGCCGTAAATATCGATTCGATTTTATGACGGCGCGTAAATGAAACAGATATGATCTGGATATGCTTTTTATAACTTCCTGATACACCTGACAATAAAATTCTAACAATATATTTGCAGTGTGGATATATTGGAGATAAATCGTAATTGGAATTTCCCTCTCTTCTGTTTAGGGAAATCTGAAAGTTTTGCTGATGAATGCTGGCGCTCGAAAGCTTTTAAATTCGTTCCTTTCGACTAGTCACGAGCCATTCCGCGCATGAGTATTGGGCGATTTCGAGTTTGTGAATTCTTTTTACGACACGGACTTACGAAAAGTCACTATGACTGTACGTAGTAGATTTATTTTTTGTTTTCTGCATAATCTCCAATTAATTTGACCGTACTGTTCGATTTATTGTGTTTTATCAATTCTGTCTGATCTGCCCGAATTCAAGTCAAAGAAATATTTTATTGTCATGAACCTTATTGAGAAATAAAGGAAGTATATTTTGACAAAAATTACTTGCATGTTAGTACGCAAATTTAAATATTTAAATTTCTACATAATCTTCATGAAAATGTAGGAATTGAATTTACATGATCTAATACACTTTTTCTTCATACTGAACTTTTATTTTTAAATTAAGTTGACACATGATTGAACAACACTGATGTCAATTGAGAAATAGCATTTCACTTACTCCCAAATAAGAGACGAAAGCAGCGTAACACAGTCAGGAAATCCACGTTTAATACTAATTGTAAGAGATCATGAAATTACAATACACTTTCAACGTGACTGTCTTGAATACGAATGATTTAATTACCAAGAAATTAAAATTAATACCTTTTATCAATGTAACAGTTGGCAAGCAATAGTTTAATTAGTTGTTTTACTTTGAGTCTCTATGAAAGACTTTGGAGTTCCATCTTCATAGTCAACTAAAAATGATACTCATTTTCAAATTACATAATGATAGTTATCGAAGCAAACTATACAATATAGAATATTACACAAACCACCAGAATGCAAATGTTCTGTATATTTTGAAGGAAGAAACTCTGAAAATTCGCGGGATGTAATCTAACTCAAAACACTTGTTTATCCAATTAGTAACCTCACTGTTTTGAACAATCTCCTCTATATGCATTCACCTTTCGAAAAGCGTAGATTGTTTTGAAACGGTTTATTAGGTCTATAAAATCTCCCTTAATTGTTTTAATTTTGCTTCAACCTACGAGCACATCCTTTACCCTTGTATTTCTTTATTAAACTAAGTGACGAATGAACGAAACAATTTCTCAATCTCAACTTTTAAACAGGAGGTGTCGGAAAAAGTCGTTGGTAAATCAATGCAAAGAATTTCCAAAATTCCCAACAATTTTTATGACCTAAAAAGGCGGTCAAACTCTCACGAACCATTAGTAAGTTCTCACGAACAAAACCCGAATGACATATTCAATCGTTTTTATCGAGGTTAGTCTATAACAAACATTTAATTCGTAAATATTTACTTTCAACTAGTACTCGATTTTTATACATGTTTTTAATTATCACTGAAAATTAAGAATAAACAACTGCATTTCTGGATAATTTAGTATTGCGCTACAATTATATACCTGACAGTAGTAATGGCAGTTCGTTCATTTATTTGGAACGATTTAGTTTCATCAACGACATTCATTTTGTGGGGTTCAGATTATTACATACCGACACTCATCTGGATTAAAATACCGCAAAATAAATGTCCTTCCATATTGCAGTCAGATTATAAATCAGTCATTAGTTTTGCATTAAGCTCATAAAAATTTCGTCAACGTCGGTTATATTGACGGAGCAGCAAATGGGCAAAATTAGTGACTTTTTATCGACTGCAATGCAATGCGGTTAGAGAAACTATGTTATGACGAGAGGAGATGCCTTCCGGCCCATATTTTCTAAAATACCAATATAATTCGCTTTGTGTCAACACTCGCTATCATGACTGAACGTTTGGTATTAATATAATTCCGAAGAAATTAAATATTATCTTGAGACTTTAACGACTAATTTGTAGAGAAAGGAATTCAGCAGCTGTTCGAAGAAATTAAGATAATCATAAGATAATGTATATGGTTTTTAAGATTTTAACAAAAATGTTAAATTATCTTTAGACAAAGTCAAGTTCTGAAATAAGATAAAGATGACCGTTACGGAAAACCCGTATTAATATCTGACGCGATTTCTGTATGATTTATTCGATATTATTAATATGATTGATTAGCAAGATGTGGAATATTATTTAATCCAAAAAAATTCAGAATGTGATGGTTGGTGTAAATGAAGTTAAGATTGAAAACATTATTTATTGCATGTGATTTCTTATTAGAACGGTAAATATGATCAAGAATATTTTAAGGAAATTGTAAATACTGCACATATAGTAAAATTATATGATATCGAGCACTGTAAGTAATGTTTATGGGTAAAATTGGGTTAGAGCATTGAATAAATGATACTAATTTGTTTAGAATTGAAATGTTTTATCAACCTTCAAGCAATTATAATGTTTAAAACTCGCTTTATGAGCTTCCGCTCACTTTTTATATCTGCAGTATTCTGAGTCATTATGTCGCTGACAGGCGGGCGTTGTAATAAAATAAATAAGAGATTAACGTGCATAAAACATTTTGGGTCTGCAAACCCGAAAATTATAATGAAGATATCCTGTAACTTGCCTTTCGTAGCGTCAGTTATCGAAAAAATCAAAGCAATTCTAGATTGAAGTATGTGATGCGTTTCTCTTATTTGTCTGTGTGATTTTTTAAAAACTCCTTATGGATGCATTTTTTATAGTTTCTACATGTAAATAATATCAATTGTTTCAGAGTCTATCAAGAGGAGTGTTGAATATTTTTGTCGGCTACAGACACCACCCCATGGTACGTACAAACTAATCAGTTTCATTGTTTTCCTCCTTTTAATGCTAAAGTAACAACACGCTCCCCGTGTTTAAGTTATTGCTAAGCGATGGACAGAAACAAGGTAATATTAAAATGAAACAACCCGCGTAATTAGCTCGAACACGGAGTTACACGACGCGGATAACTTTCATTGTCCCGAGCGAACCCCCCCACGACCTTTTTATCACGCGAGCAGCTCGGTCGAATCGCCGTGAAATAAAGCGCGACACTTCGGGTGCCATGAGGCAGAAAATGGGCGGCGCCGCGCGCGGCGAAATCTAGCGGAAGGGACGGCTAGTTACCGCTTCCCCCTGCCGCGAAGAAGCAATGCGCACCGCTCATTTCCCGAAGCTCCGAGTGGTGGGGGCTGGAGGGCGAGGGGGTTGTGGAGGGGCGAGAGAGGCAGCGGTGCCCGTCAGCGGGACAATGGCGCCCCTCGCGGCCAGCTGCGCAACCGCTGGTGATAAGCACCTGGGTGTGCGTGTGACGTGGAGGAGCGGGTGCGGAGGATACGAGAGGAGAGGAGAGTGTGGGGGAGGGGAAGAGATCCTGGAGTGGAGAAATGGCGGTTTAGAGAATGATAGTACAATGGGCGCACATTGGTGTTTTGTTACACGAAGTTTGAGGTTTCTTAACTACTTAAGTATCGACCTGCGGGAATATTGAGAATAATTTAGATTTCATACGAATTAAAAATTCCATTACTGCTTCATGGAAGCGAGATCTGGACATTAACAACAGATCAACTGCGGAGAATTGTATCTGCAAAAATTAGATTTCTTCGTTTTGTGTCAGGATATTCACTTTTAGAGCACAAAAGAAGTATATATCTCAGAGAAGAATTAAATATTGAGCCATTTATAGATATCATAACGAAATATCGAGACAACTGGAAAGGTCATGTCCTGAGAATGCCACAGTATAGGATTAGTAAAATTATTCTTCAAAATACATCTAAACGAAAAATAAGTGTTGTACATCATGTCTCATCTTTTTCATGTGTTTGTATCAGCTACAATATGTTTTATTTAAACATTTAAATCTATGTCTGGTATACTGTGTATAAAGGTCCTACTACTTATCTCAATTATCAAATTTGAATACTTCTCTTAATTTCATTTCTCGTTGTTAATTTCATATTAATACTGAACGAAATATTACATAAAAATTACAAATTACTGGCAGTTCATTACCATGACAAGAATTATGTACGGCATTGGAAAGTACCGTAGTTAGATGGCTAGCGTGCTCGCTTACGATGGCGCAACCCCGGGGTCGATTACCAGTCGGGGCAAAACTTAATTGTACGCTTTTTTTACAATGTCCCAGTATCTGTGCGATGAGAAATCTCACACCTCAGGTTGACATTGCCAAAATACAGCGTAGGTATGGCTATGTGCTAAACCCACGTACCTTAACCCATGGCCACAAGGCTGGGACGCTACTGAAAGTCCTTAGCGCCAAAAGAGAAGTTGTGTCGAAGGACATATATACATTAATACATATATATACATACATACTTTAGAAAGTACCGTAATGGCTTCATGAGTACACCATTACTAAGTTGTAACCTATTAATGACATACAAATAACGTTTCAGTAAATACAGTTTACTGAGTTGTAAAAGAGCTGGGGGTAAGTCGTTTCTCTCTTCAATTGGTGCCTGTGCTGATTTGCAGTGAACAAAAATATTGTTTATCTGTATTAACATATGGAGTTTTACAACATTTATTTTATTATTCAACGATGTGATTAATTTATAAGAATTGATGTTTGTTCGTTCGGTATTTCCGGATTCTGTTGTTTGGCGCAATTTGCGACAGATACTAAACATCTCGTCTGATAGCATGTTTGACAAGAATATTTCATTTTCACGATATATCATATTCCTTTGAAGTATAACTCAATTATGTAGTTGTTTCAATAAATTCAGAGATGCACCTTTGTTTACAACCCCATTCAATTTTTTAAAATAATTGCCTATAGACTTTTTAAATTTTACGTGCAGATATTTATTAAAGCGTTATATTATTACCAATAGCTTAATAAAGATGACCAATGCTTTTGCTTCTCTCAGTGTATAAGTGTGGCTTCACTCAGCTTTGTCAAGCTTTCTTTTCGCTAATTGCAGAAGAGGTAGAGTCAGGACAGGAATGGAATTTTATTAGAAGTCAACACGATCAAAACTGTAATTCATTTGGCGATGCAAATGTTTTATATTAGTTGAGAGAAAATATATTTAGTGTTCTAATGTTTTTAACCACACGTATTGCTACCTTCATTCATTATACAACTGTATGTACTTCAAGATTATAATACGGATTCAAAAAAAACGTGCGCAGAATATTCAGAGTTTTTATTGCCTTTAAAAACATAATTTAATGTCATAAATAAAAAAAAATATGAAGATTCACGTGAGGGACTTGAAGTAATAACAAAAGTCTCATCGTCCACGACGACCCTCCCACAATTCGTAATTATTAAAATATCGAAATAACGGCAACAGCTGTAGAGCAACTCGTTGTAGTGTAAGTTATATTATTACCGTCCCAAGCCCTTTGAACATACGAACAATACAAATAGAATAATAAAGAGATAAGACACATTTGGCCCAAAATTGATGTATATAACATATACGAATAGTGGGAGTCTTGGTGTGGAAGGTGTGCTTTATCTTGTCACTGCCACAAGTCCTTCATTCTCACCGTGAGTGGCATTAAGTGCCGCATTCTCAGCCAATAATAAAACCGCACATTGAGCGATCCAGAGGCAACCGCGCCTTCCTCGTGGCAATAACGCGCAGGCGGGTGGCGTGTGACACGACGCGGTGACAGTGGCGTCTTCAGCGCAGCACGGTGGAGCGCGAGCCGAGCAGAGCAGAGCGGCGCGGCGCGGCACGGCGCGGCGCCGGGCGGAGAGCAATTAATCAGGTGCACCGCTGCGCTGCCGTCGCGGTGTCACGTCGCGGGCTTCTTGCTTCTCCCTCCCTCCCCCTCCCTCCGCCGACCCCGTGGCCCCGCCCCTTCTTGCGGCGCCGCCCGCAATTAAGCTCCCCGCGAGTGGCCCACCGACGACACGTGCACGGCGCGGCAGCCGCCCTCTCCCCCGCCCGCCCGCCACCGCCTGGCGGCCCGTCGTCGTCCTCAGCCAGCTTATTCACGCGATCGTCGGCCATGGCGACGTGCCGGACCGTTCTAGCCTTACCCCTGCCTTCCGTCAAATCCTACCGCTTTATTCTACAGTACTATCTTGCCGTATCTGCCATTCTACAGTTCCATCTTGCCATTTCTTACTTTACCGTACACTACCCTTCCTTACCACACCTTACCTTATCTTAGTCTGCCTTACCCTACCTCACCTCACTAAATCCTACCCCACCCTACCTCACTATATCATACCACACATTTCCTCACTCTACCTTAGTCTACCTCATTCTTCCATACTTTATCCAATCCTACCCAACCTTATCCTAATTTATCTTACCCAACTTTATCTTGCGTCAGACCATGTGATGTTAAATCCCAGAACAAACTTATTATTTTGAAGGTTTATCCAACCTATATCCAAGGTGGTGTTTTGAAGGTTAATATCCAACCTATATTTGTAATCGTGATGACGCGTTCAAATCACATACCATTTCAAAAAATGGCTCACACTATCTTCTTTTAGATACCCTCAATCTTCTTTAAAATTTAAGTACTAACAAGGTTTCAAATTTAAAAAAAATAGACATCACCTTCAACTACTTAATCAACTAAATGAATGTCTTAACTCCAAAATATATTGCATGAAAACTACACAATATTTAAAGGTATGGGTTTAATTTGTTTCGAAGACAGTTAACTAACACACCATTAGTGATAGAAAATTTTAAAGAAAACATTAATAGTATTTAATACTTCGAAATTGTAAAATGTATGTAATGTATTTGAGTATACAAGAAGTCGTGGATGATCTAGGTGTTAAAAAGCTATTTAAAAAGAATCAAATAAAAAGGGATATTATTAAATATAAAAACGTGCAATAATTGAAACACGATTTGTTAATTCCTGATGTAAAGAAGATGCATTTTCTTTTGTTATGAATTTATTATTTCGTGAATAAACATGACAATTTCCACGAGGTTTACAAGAACTGAACAAAACCTTTTCAAAATCGTATATATTTGTTGACATCATTTCTAACTATTTCAACCTTAAAAATATGTATCTTTAAAGAACTCTTGAGTAGTAATATTCTGCTTTATGGCAAGCATGGTAATTCAAATAGAAGAGAAAAGTGAATAAAACTAGTATGTCACATCTAAATTATGAATCTACAATTCCAAGCAGAAAATGTTTATAACAAAATACTTCATACGTGATAAAAATGATAAAATCTACAATAAATAATAAATTATTCCTTTTCTTGATCTGTACATTGTTTGATAATATAAATTATAACAGGAACAACTATGATTTTGATTCCTTGAAATTCCAGTTAACGAGGGTTTACACTTCATCCTCTCGATCACATTTGATCAGTTTTGCTTAGTGGTTTAAATTGTGCACAGTTGAATTTCTTATTCAAACACATTGATCTTACATCCTTTGTCCCCCCCAGTTGGATGTCCGATTGCGCATCCCGTTGGCCGCACCATCTCCGCTCTCGAGTGCGGAGCCGAGGCTGCGAGCGAGCGGCGGGCGTCGGCGGGCGCAACGGACACGGTGCCGGCGCCGCTCTGAGCGTGACGCGCGGCGGGCGGGGGGCGGGGGAGCGGGCGCGAGGCCTTGTTCGCGTTAAGTGTCGGGACCGAGCACCTAGGCGGCCGAGCGCCGCCCCACCCCACGAGTGGACAACCCCCCCTCCCGCCGCCCACGCGACGACAAGGGACAGCGCGCCGTCGATCGCGCGCCCTAATGGCGACAGGGCGATTAGCCCCCGTTACACGGCGCCGCCGCCGCCCCCGCCCAGCGCCCGTGCCCGCGCCCGCGCCCGTGCTCGACGCCGCTGATGGCTCTGCCTTGCCTCTGGGGCTCCGCGTGCTCTGAGATTCCTCTCCGGCGCCGACCTTTTCTCTGTTGTTTTTAGCACCCTTTCGTCGTCCTTACCTCTAGGAACACTTTCAGTACTTCTAACTTCCGTTTCATTATTCCGTCGTCCTTACCTCTATGAACACTTTCAGTGCTTCTAACTTCCGTTTCATTATTTCGTCGCGTCTGTCATTCCTGCCGTTCCAACATTCCTGCCTTCGACTCATCCCAGTTCCTGTAGTTGTTCCTATCACCTATGTTCCGAAGCGGATGCCTCATTTTTGACGTCTCATTTCAAACGCCACATTCTCGACGTCTCGCACCTGACTGTCATCCTGCCGCCTCATTCCTACACTTCATACACATCACTGCATTTCTGACGGCTTATTCTAAACTCCTCATTTCCGGCGCCTAGTACCAGTTTTCTCGTTTTCGACACCCCATTCCCGACGCTTCTTCTCCGACGCCTCAGTTTTTACGTCACATTTCAAACACCTAATTCCTAACAACTAATTGCCCTACTTCATTTTCTTCACTTCATTACTGACGTCTCATTCAAAATATTTCATTCTCGATGCCTCATCCCCAACGCCTCATTCCTGACGCGTCATCCTCGATCGTCTTGTTCCCGACACCTTTGGCCGACGGCTCATTCCACACGCTTTTTTCCCAACTCCCCGTTTCATCCCCCTCCGTTTCACCTTCCTCGCCGTCCCCAGCTCTTCCGACCCTTGCGGCTTTGCCGCAATCCTAATCCAGTCAGCTTAACCTTTACCATATCCTTCGCATATTCCTGCATGTCCAGCATCGCCTGTGGCAGGACCCGACGAGACCTGGTGATTTTGCTGGCTCCTCTCCGCCGACGCTCGGCGCTCCGCCGTTGCCTCGCCTCCAACGCCACGCCTCCGACGCAGCTCAGCGACTCCCCCACGTCAGTCCGTTGTTCCTCCTGCTGCCCCGCCCTGCCCGTGTCGCCGCCGTTGCAGCGAAGCGCCGCCCGCCGCCTCCGGACCCGCCTCCGCTCCTGCTTCCTGTCTCCGCCTCTGCCGCGACGCAGGTGACCGCTGCCGGCTGGTTTCTCTCCGCCCTCCGATGACGATGCCCGGTCGGTCGACGCCCCGCCGTCCCTTCCGCCCTCACGCCCTCCTGCGTCCGGCGGACACCTGACGCGTCCGCCCTCTGATGCCCTCAGCCCTGACCCTCCCACGTATACGCGACTCTAGAGGTTACCACAGCTCCGCGGTTGAGGTTCTCGTCATCCACTCCCGGGAGCTCGGTTCGGATTTCGCTCTTGTAGAATTCGTGGAAGGCAGAGCAATTTAGTACAGATTTCACAAAGCTCATACGTTTCTTTTATTTCTCATTCTGACTTCTTCTAGAAACAATATTAATTCATTCATTAATTATGTTTCATTCATGCCATTAGTACATTTCAATAGCCTCTTTTTCCACGAAACAAATCAGAACGAACGTATTGTGTTGGAGGTCGACTCTCACGAGGTTTGAATTAGAATTGTATCTCTGGTTTCTCTGTAACTTAATCCACTAGGTCGAATTCCAAGAACCTCTTCGGCGCATTAACCTTTGCCTCCCAAACTTAACCGGCGCCCCGCGCGTAATTTCAAAGCCTACCTCTCCACTGGCGAGTGCTCGGTTCCAGGAAGGGCTGCCGAATTCGCCCATCCCCCTTGGAGTAGGCGTCTCGCATTTGCAGCACATGAATTACGCTTGCACTGCGCTGCCCTGCTTCAACCAAGCGATCTGCTTTATCGCCTCTATCTTCTTGTCTCTATGATACGTTTTAATCCAGTAAGTCTAAAACGCGATAGAATCATGTCAAAACAACTGCACGCCCTTCAATAAATATTACTTTCTTTAATTCACAAGTGTGGTTTCTTCCTTCTGTTATTCGTTTCTTTATAATTCTTCTTTGTTTCACAATTATTACAATCTCCGTAATTTTGTCGCTTATATCATCTTAGAGATCGCTCATTTGCCAATATTTATGTCATTGCCTTCTTTTATTTATTACAGCCCTCCGTCTCCCTTCCAAAAGATCTCGTCAAGGTGGTTCTATCCTTCATCTTTCCAACGTGCTCCTCATCCATGAACCCTCGTCCTAGCTTGTCAACTCCACCCACGACACCTCCTTCCCTAGAGCGTGTCGACCCCCTCTGTCTGTCTGTCTCTCTCTCTCTCACTCCTTCTCTCTTCGTCTAGGTGGTTCACCTAAGCCGAAGTCCTCGCTGCGCGAGTTGAGGAAAGCGACACCACCGACTACCTAGCTGTGCCCGCACGCCACCCTCGCCGCTTTCCCAGCCCTCCGCTATTCCACTGCAGCCGCACAAACCCTTTCACCCCGCCAGCCCCGCCCCCTACTAGCTGTTCCGCGCTCTATCACATCCTCCTCCTCCTACTCTTCTTCTCCCCCTCGTAGTTTCACTCGCCTTCCGATGTCACCTCTCCGACCGCCGACATCCTCTCTCGCCCGGAATGAGGAGTCCGCCCTCTGACGTAAAGATTCGCAAGTTTGGTTACTCGGAGAAACACACACGTTTTGAAATTTTAAGGAGATCAATTTTTATATCACATGATTATAACTTTATTTTACTGAAATGCAGTTATTTGGCATTCGATCTATCTATCATTAACGCGTTTTTTAGCCTTGGCGGTTTTCCACATCCAATTCCATGTCCTGGCCTCTTATATCCATACATCGTTTTTCTCACATTTCTCTTTTTTCCAGGCTTCAGGTACTTGTATTCCATGTTCCATGTTCGCTCGGTTTTCCCCTGTAGATCTTCTTCGATTTGGTATCCACTCCAAAATCTTTTTACGAAAACTTTCGTTTTGCATATAAAATACGCTTAAACAAAGCCGTGGTGAAACGAAGATTGAAGTAAAAAACTCATAAAACACACATATTTTTCATGTTCTCGCTTCACGGCATTTGTATTTTCTTCCAACGCAGCCTTTCAGCTATTCCAGCCACTGTGTTACGTGCTTCGGGCGGGAAGCCGCCGGGCTGGTGGGTGCGGGGTTGATGCCCGACAAGCGAATCTGAGCCCCGCGCGGCAGTAATGATTTCAGGCCCTGAATGCCTCTCCGAGGCGCAGGTGACACCACGGAATTGTTAATGAGATGTTTGCGTGACAAGCAGCCCCCTTTTCTCTCGAAGCTCTTGTTGTGCTCTCACGGAATATAATCGAGATACCTCTTTAGGATAAGTTTCAACTGAATGGCTCATTCATAGGACGTTGTGGGAAATGATGTGATACATGAAATATGTGGCAAATCGTGGGGACCCTGCAGGGCATTCTACTGCAAAAAAACATAGTACTGCCAGCCGGAGTGACTGTACAAAACGATAAGATCAGAATAATACATTGCTTAAATTCATAATATGCAATAATGATAATCTGCAGTTAGCAAAACTCTGCTTCAAGTATAAATCAAAATACTCGCTTTAACAGTAATTAGAAATGAAAAAATTGTTAGTCAGTTAACCTCAAACTATTGCGTTTGAAAAGAGAAATATTCAATGTGTTTTATACTGCGTGTCATTATATTATTGTACGAGACGACCTCGGATATGAGCTTACCTGCATTTGTATAGATTAAGTACTTTAACACATAATGTGAAATATGCCATTCCTATTGTTTAGCAGTTATATAAACTATACAAGGATTATTTTGTAAAGGTCATTGGTTTTAAAATGCTAATAACAACTAATATTTTGCACTTTAATAATATTAGGAAGTAATAATCCTCTTTTTTCCTTAAATTTTGAATGTAATACATCAACACATGATTTTATATCGTATTATATACTGTGTAATATCGATTTAGTTTTTGTTCCCAAATTCATACTTTTAGAATAAATAAAACGCTTCGGTTCAACTGTTTGAAAATATTCGTAAACAATCTAACACGATTTAAAATACTTAAATCTTCTGTTGCTTTTTAATGTTCAATTCATTCAATTATTTAATGGGTGAAGCATATGCAACGGAGAGAGAAGACAAAATGTGATAAAAGAAGCTCGGTTAACCCAAAAATCCACTAGAATCTAATGGAATCGTGCTGAATCAATACTAGATGAATCGTAAATCATAGGATACAAAAGCATATAAATTCTTTATGTAAATAAATAATAGAAAATGTTTGAGACACCTGAAGTAAAATTGAAATATATTTCGGCAATCGTTAATTAACGGTAGAAACATTAAGGTAGACAACAGCAGTTACCAAAGCAACAGGTTTCAAAATTAGTCACTAAAGTGTTAATAATTAACATTTCAAGGTAGACGTAAAATATCTTTTAAATTCGAATTCCAATCTTGTACTGCAAAATGCTTCCCTCATTGTCACCACCCTCTGAAATACGAGATTCCAGGAACTATCTTTTGGCGTTGTCTACGACCTTGTTGTTTAAAGCGCAAAATCCCAGTGACTCTCTGTGTAAGTGCTTGTTGGCATCGCTATTAGGAGAGCTTAAATGTATCTTCTCGAAATCTTCTTTCCCTAGTACACGGCATTTGTGATCTACAATGTTCCTGACTATCAATGATTCAGAAAAACAGTTTAAATATGAATCAAAATCTTATAGTGGATGCTAATAGTGAATAAATCAACATAATAGTAATATATTCGAGGGATCTTGGCCTATATAGTTTTTTTTATAATTTTGAAAGTATCTCAGATTATTGTAATTTTTATTGTATTTTTTAAAACCTCGGAAAAGATATATGTGAGTGCTAGAAACAATAAATAAAAACAGTAATGGTAAGTGAACTCAATCTATTTTTATTCAAAATGACATTTTATTACGAAAAAAATACCGCAAATACTATACCCGGTGAAATGGCACACGTATTCAACATACCGTTTTCAATTTACACTTGGAAGATTTATATGATATTTTCCGTAAAACATTGACCGTTCCCACCCACGTCAACCATGGCTTAACTCTCTTTCTCTTCGCTACAGCCAGGTTTCTGTGCTACTTATAACATAAACACGTCTTTGTAGCGCGAAAAGCGCTCGACTGTCCTCTGGTTACACGCCTCACTATATAAACCCCATGTTTCTTTTTGTCTTGATCTAGTTAGACACTTCATAAAGCAAGAATAATAATCGGAAAAATATGAAAATCGGAAATTTTTTACAAAACGTTAGAAAAAACTCAAAGTTTATTTTTCCTTCAAATATTTAATATAATTTCCTTCTTTGTCTTCATAGTGAATTTCTTCTTTAAAGGTCTATGCATTTTTTTGGAAATTTTAAGTTGATTTCGGGCATATTCGTGCAATAATTGCAATTTAAAAGAATACACACAAGCAAGTTTCCAAAAAGTCTCGCAAGTTTTTCTTTAACTATCGGTAGGGTAGTAACTAATGCACGTATAATAATGACGAAACACCATATTGCTCTATTTGTTTTTGTTTGAAAAATTACAACTAATTTTTTGGTTGCTCTACGTCTTTTGATATTTAGCATTAGTGAACAATTTCTTTACATGTAGTGTTTTAAGTACAATGTGCTTTTAGATAATTGAGATAGTTTCTAAAACTCAACCAATTTTCTCTGAAATAGCTCAAAATTATCTGCATTATCAGAACACACAAACACCATTTTCCCAAACGATCCAACTTTTTCAAATATTTTCTAACAAGGTAGTGTAATGCACTGTTTAAAACAACATGGAATTAAATTTTTCATGTTCATTTGTTTTTTTTTGTTCATTTTGCTGTTCATATTGTCTCTCTCTCTCATCCCTCCCTCTCTTCTCCCTCTCTCTCTCTCCCTCTTCTCTCTCTCCCTCTTCTCTCTCCCTCTCCTCTCTCCCTCCTCTCTCCCTCTCTCTCTCTCTCACCTCTCTCATCTCTCTCCTCCTCTCTCCGTTCTGGCTCTCTCTCTTCACTCTCCCTCTCTTCCCTCCTCTTCGGTCCTCTCTCCCTCTCTCCCTGCTCTCCCTCTCCCTCTCTCCCTCTCCCTATCTCTCTCTTTCTCCTCTCTTTTCTCTCTATTCTCTCTCTCTCTTTCTCTCTCTTTTCTCTTTTCTCTCTCTTTCTCTCTCTTTCTCTCTTCTTTCTCCTCTTTCCTCTCTCTTTCTCCTCTTTCTCTCTCTTTCTCTCTCTCTCTCTTTCTCTCTCTCTCTCTTCTCTCTCTTTCATCTCTCTTTCTCTCTCTTTCTCTCTGTGGTGTGGTTGCTGGGATAGGCTCTACTCTCTCTTCCTCTCACTCTCACTCTCACTCTCTCTCTCGGCGCTCTCTCGTTTCTCCTCTTTCTCTCTCTTTCTCTCACTCCTCACTCTCTCTCACTCTCACCTCGCCTCTCATCTCTCCTCTCACTGTCACTCTCTCTCTCTCACACACAACCACACTCACGAGCTCAAACACTCACGACTCACAA
>BOPP01000040.1:5568067-5593651 GCA_017312745.1 Gryllus bimaculatus | reverse complement strand
GCCCGCCCCCTCTCCCCACTCCCGCTCACGCCCCCCGCCACCACTGTCGTGTCGCTCCGCTGCCCGTCCCGCATGATCGCACGTCTTCGGCTCGCGGATAACGCCGGCCTTCACCCTACAAACACCGAGAAGGCCTCCGGTGCACAGACGTAAATAGACATATACTCTTCGCCATCGCAGCTTCCCGCTCCCGGGCCCTCTCGCGTCCCCACTTTACCCACCCCTCCCGCAGGCAGCACAGTCCCCTGTCCGTGCCGTACGCATGGAGAAATGTTTCGCCCGTCTATTACTAGGCCGATGGTGACCGCACGCGCCTCTTGCAACCGTTGCCTCCGCCCTCACGACCTTGGATCACCCCGGTGCCTCCCTCCGCGCCCGCTCACGGGTAGTATGTATTCTATAATGTGCCTGCCGATACACTTGGACCAAAGCGCTCGCCTCTGGCCTACCAGGCTCTTAGTGGCCCAGTAACTCAAGCACTCGCCTTTCGGAAAGAACTCAACATGTTCTCCTCATCATTAGAAAGTTTAAAACGATCTAACGAACCCACTTATTTCAAGCTATTGCAGTTTTGCCTTTATAACACACTTTATTACTTTGTTATAATAATAATGAAGTTATAGTATTCATGAAAATGTAAACCTGTGAATTGTGACGTATGGTTTTAGGTCGTCTTTTACCAAATGAATCCCTTTTCATATTTAACCTATTATTTTTAAGGTAAAAGTTGAATGAATGACGGAAACATCCACTGTAGCATCAACACAGTTTTTACTTTCCCGAAATAAAAATAACGTCAAGTAAGGTTTGTCTTCCCTTGTCATAAACAATTACTCCATTTTGAAGTTGACTTCATTTCACTAATATGTGTAAACTGCTTTTAGGAAACACTGCTTCCCTTCTGTACATGTCGTTTGTCACATGTCTTTACAATTACTATCTGTCTTCTTTTAAGCAATGATATGAAAATTTGTGTTTTAGTTTTATACGGCTACTGAAAACAAAGAACAATTGATTTTCCTACCCGTTCTAGTTTTCGATCTAGACCGGTCGAAGAGACAATCTAATTCTAGAATTAGTCTAATAGTACTTCTCTTTTATAACTCAACATTAATCTATGAAATCCCAGAGTTTAAAAAAATAGTTATGTGCCTATTTTCTTCCACCCTTGTATCATACCCAAAACGTTTCACGACTTCAAGAGCACAAGTTACCTGTTTTTGCAATAAGATCGCCTTCGGAAAAGTACAGTCGACTGCAATTGTGAATTGCACCAGCTTGCGTTACTCACCCGTAAGTTCAGTTGAAATAAGCGTACCATACTTCAATAGTCTGGGTCTCAGAAATTATTATATAGATGCTTAATTTATACAATTATTTTTAAAACCACAACATTACATACTGTTGATCATTACATAACTCGGCTAACATAACCACTTTATGACTAAAAATATATTTTTGATTTAACATCATGTAAAAAATTGGAAGACATAGATGTAAATTTTATTGCAACGAAATACCTATTTCCGTATTATTATTTTTAATTTTCAAATTACCATGAATAATGAAAAATTGATATAGTTATTCTTTTTGCATGTGGCAGTCGCAATTGCAATTGTTGAAGAATGTTGGTTTCCTTAAATTTTCAAAAATACTATTTCGAAATACGGCTAATTTACATGCCTCAGTAAAAACCGCCAGTTATGTTAAATTCTTTTTATGGACAATATTAGCTGTCAAAGAATTGCAAGATTCTGGCTTCTCGCCGAGAAATCGCACACACGTTCTTTAGAATTTTAAGTTGAGATCAAAGTAATTTATAGCAATCACAATAGATTATAACTTTGTATTTGATGTACTAAGCTGGAAATGCAGAGTATTTGGCATTCGTCTATCTATCATTTAGCGTTTTTTATTTTTAGCCTTGGGCCGTTTTCCATCAATCCCAATATTCCATTGCCTCTTTTATCCCATACATCGTTTTCTCCATTTACTCTTTTTTTTCCCATTGGCTTTCAGGTAGTGTGCCATATTCCATGGTTCCATGTTTCAGCGGGCTCAGGTTGTTCCCCTTAATCTTTCTTCGATTTGGTATCCACTCCAAAATCTTTTTAGAAAACTTTTTCGTTATTGGCATATAAAATATACGCCTTAAAAAAGCCGTGTGGTGGAACACGAAGTTGAAAGTAAAGCAAAAACTATCATAAAAAACACACAATTATTTTTTTCATGTTTCTCCGTTCCCTTGCCGCACGCAATTTTGTTATGTCTCTTTCTCAACGCTCCGGCCTTATCTTGCAGCTTATTCCAGCCCACTGTGTTACCGTTGTTCCGCGGCGGGAGCCCGGCCCGGGCGGTGGGTGCGGGAGTTTGGCCCCCGACAAAGCGATCGAAGCCCGCCCGCTGTGGCGGCAAAGCATAAAGTGATTTCAGGCCCAATGGCCTCTCCGGGAGGCGCGGTGACACACGAAATTGTTAATGAGTGTTTGCGTGACAAAGCAGCCCCCTTTTCCTTCGAACCTCATTGTTGTGTATGTGCTCGGCATCCTGACGGGAAATTAATCGAGATAGTCCTACTTATGGATAACGTTTTTACGAACTGAAATGGCTCATTCATTAGACGTATCTGCTGGGGAAATGATCATGGTCGAAACAATGAATATGCTGAGCAAATGTTGTCGGGACCCGGCAGGGCATTCCTACTGCAAAATAACACCATAGTACTTGCCAGCCGGTTACGTTCAATCATGCTGTCAAACTTCAATAAAAAATAACACCTTCTCCGCCCTCGCACATACTGTGAAATGGCGGGCACTAATGTTACAAAACGATAAGAATTTAGAAGACACTCACATTAACGACAATTGGCCTTAACACACTCTATTGCCATTCATAAATAACATAGCACGCAATAATGATAGGATCTCTGCAGTTAGCAAAAACTTGATTCCTAACAGTAAATTCAAAAAATCAATTGATACTCGACGCACGTTACTCAGATAATTAGTAAGAGAACGTATGGAAAAAGTTAATGACATATCTCTAGATAAGTTCATACCTCGTCAACAAACGCCTATGTGCCGCTTGCACTATCTTAGCGACAGGAATATTATTCAAACACACCTGTGAGTTTCTTACTCGGTCGCCGTCTAATGTTCACTATGACAATATATTTATCTATCGCTACACAAGCCCTTGTATACTCTCGGCTCATCTTCTGAGCTCCTCTAGCCACGTGTCAGTTTAATGTGAGTTTACTACCCATACTAATTTTAAGCATCAACAATGAGTTGGACAGCCTAATCATTGCCATTCTCAATTTCTTAGCAGATATCTTAAACGTATTACAAAGGAAGTAATTTCATTTATTGTTTTTTCTAAGGTTAAAGGGGTTTTAATAAAAACATAATCTAAAATCTGTAATAACAACTATAATTATATTTTTGACCAATTTTTAAACTTATTTTAGAAGTAAGGTTAATCCTTCTTCTTTTTTCTGTGAGCAGTATTTGAGACATCGTAAACGAATTCCAACACCTAGTAATTTTTTATTCCTTTAATCTGTTAATAAACACCATTGTCATTACTGATATGGTAAAAAACTCTCTATCGATAGTCTTTGTTCCACAAATTCATTACTTTTCTAGATTATAATCAAAAAAAACGCTTATTTTCAAACTGTTTGCAAAATATTCGATTAAAATCGATAAAAACGATTCTATTTTTAGAATACTTAATCTTTGGTGCTTATTTAAGTTCCCAATTTTTCCCAATAATTTTTTTTTAAGGGGAGCCAGCAGACTTTTGCAAAGGCGACAAGTATGACTATCCTGTAGAGTGAAGTATAACCAGATAATGTGGAATTGAGATAATATAAAAGAAGAGGAGAAGTGCTCGTAACCTGCCACAACAAAAATCCAAATAGAGAATCTAATGAGAATGTGTACTTGATTTCTAAGTTGACTGAAACAATGAATTTCCTCGTAAATCAGTACATGATACATACAAAAGCATATAAAATTCTTTATGTAATAAATTAATAGGAAAATGTTGTTGAGAGAACCCATTGAGAAAATTGAAAATAAAAATGTGCCAATCAGAGCCAGAAGAATGATAGAAAGGCAATAATACGATTAATCCGAAACGATCTAGAAGAGCAATTTTATAAGTAGACAAAACAGCGTTACCAAAGCACAGGGTTTCAATTAGCCTCACTAAATGCTTAATATAATAACGATTTTCAAGTAGATCACGTAATAGTCTTTTAAAATTTCGAAAATTCCACATCTCGTGTACTGCAAACACTGGCTTTCTCCTCATCTGTCACCAACCCTTGAATACGAGATTCCCAGAACTACTTTTCAGTTTTGTCTACACCTTGTTGTTTAAAGCAAAATCCTCAGGTGACTCTCTGTGGTAAGTGCTTGTTGGCATCGCTTAGAGAGCCTTAAATGTACCTCTCTCTGAATAGAATCTTCTTTCCTAGGTACACGGCATTTTGTGCATCCTTACAATGTGCTTGCATGACGATATTTTCAAAGAGATGTTATTCGAACAGAAATACAGCGAGTTTTAAAATATTGAATGCCAAAATCTGCTATATACGTGGAAGACAAAAATATGCATTTAAATTGGACACGTTAGATAGAAAAATCACATCCTAACTCAATAGTTAAATCGAGATTCAGCAGAGGGACTTTTGCATATATAGGTTTTTATATTAATTTTTTTGGAAACGATATGAGTTCTCCAGAAATTATATTGGGTTAACTTTTATTTTCGATTTTTATTATGTTCACCATTCCGGACAAATGAATACGGAGTATTGTGTCGTTAGTGCTAAGAAAGAAACAGAATAAATAAAGAAAACATCAGTGAAGTAAATATCGTGTAACCCTGAATACTAACACACACACTTCAAATCTAACTTTTACATCAAAAATGAGCACGACTTTTATTAACGAGTCGCACCCCTCGCAAAAATCAACCCAACTACACTTACTAAATTACTATACCGGAGTGTAATGGCACACGTATTCAACCAAACCGTTTTCATTACTCAACCTGGCAAGATTTATATGATAATTTCCGATGCGATCTGCCGGTTAAGAACTAAAAACATGACCCGTTTCCCCCCACGTCCAACATGCTTATAACTACTCTTTCTCTTCCCGCTACACCACGTTTTCATCTGTTTGCCTAACTTGGCTCTATAACATAAACAGTCTGTGTCGTATCAGCGTCAGGAAGAAGCGGCTTTACTGTCTGAACCTCTGGTTAACACGCCTCACTTTCTATAAACCCACATGGTTATTTTGATCTTTTCGATTATGGTACTCTGATTAATATCTGTACTAACTATCACCAAATAAGCGCACGATTATAATATACAATTCTCGGAAAAAGTAAAATCTGCAGGAGACACTATTTTTTAACAAACGCTAGAACAAAAAAACTTTACAAAAAGGTTTGAAATTTTTCTTTTTTTTTTTCCTTTTTTTTTCCAAAAAATTATTTTAATATATAAATTTTTTTCGGCTTCTTTTGATTCTATAGTGGGGTAAGCAATTACTTTCTTTAATGTCCACTCTAGATGCCATAATAATCTATTTTTTCGAAAATTAGTCGAAAATTAGTCTCGTTTAAGTCCAATATTTGTCTTCGAAATCAACTTGCAATGTAATTTTAAAACAAAATACACCCACAAATCAAGATTTTTCTCCTCAAAAAAGCCCCTTTTTCTTTCTTTCCCCCAAAGTTTTTACTATGAAACTACTCACACCGAGTCGAGGATAGACTAAATATCTGCACTCATATAATAATCGACGGCCGTAAACACGCACCATATCTAGCGTCTCAAGTTTGTTTTTCCTGAAAAAAATTACAAACCTTCATTAAATTACAACTTAATTGTTTTTTGCGGTTGCTCTCTCACGTGCTTTGATATCTTGCTACTATTCAGTTGACCCAATTTCTTTACATACTAAGTGTTTTATGAGTACATGTGCTTTAGATAAGATTGTTTGAGAGGTAGAGATAGTTGCCCTAAAAACTCGAGCAATATTATTTTTCCTGAGTATTCCTTCAGCGCTGAAAAATGTTATTGATCTCTCAACCAATACAATGCATTATGCAGTGCGAAACACACCACAAATCTACCATTTTCCCAAAAAACGGTCTATCCCAACTTTTTTTTCTTCATAATATTATCGAACAAACGGTTGTTATTATAATCTTCTGCACGTTTAAAACCAACATGGACATTTAATTTTATGCTTTTCATATTTTTCTTTGTTCATACTTTTGCTGTTCATTATTGTCTCTCTCTCTCTATCACCCTCTCTCTCTCTCCCTCTCTCTCTCATTCCCTACTCTCTCTCTCTCTGTCGCTCTCTCTCTCTCGCCCCTCTCTAGAATCTTTCCTCGTTCATCCCTTCACTCTCTGTCAGTGCCTCTCTCTCTCCTTTCCCTTCTGCCTCTCTCTCCCTGCTCTCTCTCCCTTCTCTTCGTCTCCCTCTCCTCTCTCTCTGTCTCTACTCCTCCCTCTCTCACACACACACACACACACACGAACCCAACCACGAGCCTAACCGTCATGTCAACTCTACCAAAACGTTCCCGCAGGTTTCAAATGCACACACTTCCAAAAAAAAAATCAACAACCAAGCGGTGTTTCTAAAGCGTGTATATAAATCCACGTAAATGTGAGTATTCATACCTGCATTGTGCGTCTTATTATACTTTGAAATTTCGCGTGCCGCTTTATACATATGTATCGTTTAATGCGCGCCCGCATGAAAACGACCGTCGAATAGCTTATGCGCGCGCCGCGCCGCGCCGCGCCGCGCCGCACCACGTCGTGCCGCTGGAGTAAAGCGTTTCCTTGCGCCGAGACGCCCGGATTACCGCGTCGCGGCGCCGGAAATACCGCGTGCAGTGGAGGTCGCGGCGCCCGCCGCCGGCTGTCTCTGAGAGCGCGGCGACCGCGGAGGAAGCTGCTTATTTACCCGGGCGATGGAAAGCAAGCTAATGTTTCGAGCTTAATGCAGGACGTTGCGTTTTCACGGTGTGGAATCTGTATCCGTCTTGGATGGTCATCAAAGGTACTGTTTCCTGACAGTTCCGTCGCCACTGTTTTATATGTATCCCACGTTTAGTAATCGAGTAACTGGCATATGACCGTTCGAGCGTCCGTCCGTCGGTCCGTTCATTCGTCTTTGAGTTGTTCAATTACTCATTCAGTTATTCAACCAGTTGTTCAGTCTGTCGTTCAGTCAGTCGTTCAGTCAGTCGTTCAGTCAGTCATTCAGTCAGTCGTTCAGTCAGTCGTTCAGTCAGTCGTTCAGTCAGTCGTTCAGTCAGTCGTTCAGTAATTGTCTGTCTTTCAGTCAGTCGTTTAACCAGTCAGTCATTTAGCCAGTCAGTCATTTAGCCAGTCAGCAAGTCAGTCGTTCAGTCAGTCAGTCGTTTAGCCAGTCAATCGTCATTCATTCATCCATTCAATCAATCAATCAGTTGTCCAGTCGTTTACTTAGTGACACACTATCTCACAGTTAAACCTCTTCCCGTCGACTGTTTGGACAAAGCGAGGAGTCATTCGACGCACATTAGTTGGCTGGTGGGGAACTACTCGTTTTTCTTTATTTAAAAGAATCTAAAATTTATTAATATGAAAATACTTTCATACTTTTTAAAGCAACTGAAACGCCACTCTCACGTAGTAGAAAGTATTTCATTAAATGTATTCTGTAACTGAAGAGATCTGGTCAAAATAATGATGTTATTTTTCATATATTTCATATATTCGAAATGAAGATTTTGGAATTTCTACAACAAACATTGTGATCCAAGCGTGTTCTCACAAATACGTTGCTGTTGTTCGCACATATTATGATAGAATGAAACTAGAAATCAATACCCCAAAAGGAAAATATCTCTAATTAGTAGGTTTTACTTTTTATTCTCTGGATAACAAAAACTACAAAAAGGCTGTTGATCACAATGTTGACCTTACACCTTCAATCCTTGTGAGGATGCACCAGTATTACTTCAACGAAGCACTAGAATTACCCCGTGTAAGGTCGGGCCCAACACTGGCTGACTCTGAGATTGCAGAGAAGAATTTTAAAAGTACTTGGAAAATATGTTTTGAGCATAATCCATGAAGTTACGTATTCTTTGTTAAATGTGTCGAGGCAACCCGTGGAGTGACCGAAGTAATAAGATTACTCTCTTACCACCTCAAAAACGTTGTAATATATACAGCGGAATACATAAACATGTTATAGGAAGAATTTAACAGTATTTTGTGATGTCAATATTAAAATGAACATGACTGTTCAAAAACGAAGGAATAAGTTATTTTGAAAAGTAAACCAGCTTGTAGTTAGTTGAAACAGTATTTGTTCGCGATGTTAATCGAAGGCCTAGTGTTGCATGCGTAAATGACATTGCTGCACGAAAAGTGTTATGTGTATTGCATTACATGCATGCTATAATTGAATGAGTTGGATCGACTGAAGTGGTTCAGGGGACCATCTGCTGTCACTGCAATGCCTCTGACCGATACGTCCTAGGATTTGAGTTCCGATTGTCGCAGGGTTTCCGGCTGTAACTAGATAGCTAGGTTGAAATGAACCGTTGTCAGGAGAATTCTAGCGACCGACAGCTCTGTGCGTTAGTTTTTTGTGTCTTCTCCGATCAACACCAGGCGAATGTAGTAGTCTAACAAATGAATCATGAACCGCGCGCGATCTTTCCTACTTCTTCCTTGACCTGTCCTCGCCTCTTACACACTAACTTGCACTTCACTACCAAACATGCCGAGACACGGTAGGGAACTTAGAGCTTGTCCCATCTGGGGCGGTAGCCCGCTTGTGGGAAATACCCGGAAGGGAAAACTCCGCCATGTCATTGTGTGGGTCAGCGCCGTATCTCACCATCCAGCGGGGGGGGGGGAAGAACACTGACACCTCCCGTGATAAAACCTACACTACACCTAAGGGGCTACAGACCATAGCATTTGACGCGCCCGGATAATGCAATCATTAAATAATTAGCAAACTTTACATACCCGAAATAAATATTTAATTATCTACCCTTGTAGGATTGAGAAAATATTTAAAGCTAAATGAGGCATTATGATTCAGAGCTTAAGTATTTGAAATATATGCGTACATGTGTAAAATATTTATAAATATTCATAGCGGTGAAAGTTTGTTTTGTGATAAAAGTACTCGAATATTTCAAATAATTCTCTACTTCAAGCTTAAATGAGAGATTTGCATGTCTACGAAATGGCATCCTTTAGAAGTAGTATCAAAGTTAAATTCTCATTTTGTGTGTATATTTTCAACGCACGATGTTTTATTCCTGCGAATGTCTCAAACTCACTACACGTACGTTTAACAGTTTCATGCGTTGAATAGACCTGTGAAATGTTGAATAGATGTGAGCCATAACCTTTGCCGTTTGCGGTTTCAAAGGACAGTGCTCATTAAACAGCCCATCATTCGTGAATAATTACCCTTGTAATCACTGATGCATTTTCTCTGTGGGAGTTTGCAGAAATGGGAACATTCCTGTTAATAAACAGGATTTTTCAGCAAAAACAATTATTACAACTACAAGTAACAAAAAACCAATATTTCTTATGTCTGAACGTTTCCCAAAATTGTTACAAAACTTTGAAATTAAAAGGTTTCGGTGTTGGTACATTTTTCTATACGATTAATTCACAGAGAACTCCACAAAAAAAGTTCAAAAGCTTCTTTAGATTGGATATAGACGAAAGAGTTAATTGTAGCTTGGATGAAGCGCGCATACACACGAAGTATCAGGGAGGTATCTCACAATAATTTCTCTCTCTTAGCGAAAAAGATATTTACGTGGTGAGACCGCAACAGAAATTCGTTTGTATGGTATGCATAAACCACTCTTCACTCACACAAAACACCTCGCAACCGCTAAAGTTCCTCTCAAAACAACCCTTTCACTGACGGCGGACCTCCCGTCTGGAAAGTTCTATTTCCCTTAAAACGCAAATTTACGCTCGAGCTAACACGCCCCACCGCCGTTACATTTAATTGTTCTAGCTGCACCGACACACGTGTAATATTCACGACAATGCGTGCACTAGACGTTACCGCACGCTCGCACGGCCGACGCGGACACACACACACACACACACACACACACGTGTGCGCACTCTCGTGTGCACTCGGATGCCGGCAACGCACACGCGCGCACACGGACAGTCCGCGCAGCGACGAAATTTACCACGGCAATTACAGAGTGGAGGAGGCGGCGCACATACATAGAGCACAGCGCTCATACCCTGCCACGTTAACTCCCCGGGGGGCGGCGGCGGTGGGACACGGCGATGCAGCGGCGCTCGTGGAGGTGGTTACGACGGCAATAGCGCTTGCTGAGATGGAGGTGGCAATGGAGAGGGTGGTGGGGCTGTTGGCGGTGTCGGCGGTGATGATGGCGGAGGGGTCGGCGGTGGCGGTGGTTGCGACGGCAATAGCGGTGGTGGAGAAGGAGGTAGCGATGACGGTGGCAGTGGATTGCTGTGAAAGACGGCAGGTGGCGAAAGGTGGCAGAGGGTGGGCGGAAGGTGGCGGAGAGGGCGGCGGGCTGGTCGGGCGGAAGCGTGACATAGTAGTGAGGTTGTAGGGAACCACCGCGCCGCCACAGCCACCGCTGGACTTTGCATGGAGGTTCGTTGATTTTGTGCGTGTTGGAGCGAGGAGAGAGCGCTGTGCCGTTCATTCGGAGCGCCGGGGGCCTTTTGTTTTAGGCTTTTTGCGAGAAACCTGCGGGCCAAGGGTCGCGATGGGGGCGCGTCCTTAAGAGCCATTGTCTTTATCTCGACGAGCCGCCCCTCGGCAGCTCGAGGGTCATCCTGATCTCGTGCTGGCAACGCCACCGGCGCGCGTCCAACAGCTGCAGCCTGCTTCTATCTCGTCCCTCTCCGATCCTCCTTGTTTTTGGCCGTCCCTTCCCGTCCCTTCCGGTCGCTTCCCGTCCCTTCCCGTCCCTTCCCGTCCCTTCCCGTCTCTTCCAGTCCCTTCTCATCACTTCCTGATTCTTAACATCCCTCCCCGGTTCTTACCGTTCTTTAACGTTCCTTCCCACCCCTTCTCCCTCCCTGCCCTACATCCCACTCTCTCACTCTCCTCTCCCTCTTCATCCTGCTTAGTCTCATCTCCATCCGACCCCCTATCCTTCGCCGCCCCCTCCCCGTTTTACCTCCGCGCCAGCTTCGTCCTGCCACTCCTGCCCCGTTCCGGCTCGTTTCGCTCCTTTCCGTCCCAACTCGTTCTGCACCCTCCACCCTGGCGCGCACTTTGTACCCTTCGTCCTACTTCTTTCAGTGACTACCGCTGCCGTGTCATCGTCTCCGAGGAAGCCACCGCCGCCTTCTGTCGCCACCCCCACAATCCCTAAACGCTGCTTCCTCCACCCCCACAACCCATCGGTCGTCCCTGTCGCCTTCCCCTCCACCATGCCTTCTGCGCTGTGGACGGGGAAGTGTGCGGGGACAGGTCGAAGGCGACAACGGAAGGAGTGGGCGGCGGCGGTGTAGGCGCAAGCGGCGAGGGGGGGGGGCGGACTAAGTGCTCGGCAGCATGTAGATTACCAGGGTAATCGTGAGCTTGAGGCGCCGGTGCGAAAGGGAATTTAGCGGCTACCTGTTTCGCCCCGGCCCGGGACACCGGAAGGCGCGCGGCGTGGGAGGAGGGACTGTTATCGCCCGCGCCCACTCGTTCGACGCGCACGCCACTTAGTCACAGCCCCCTTGATTCTCCTCCTGCGCCGGCGCGAAGGGCAAAAATTGTCTGAGGCTTATCTCGTCGGAATAAAGCCAACGAGGTTTCGACGGCTCACACTGTAGTACACAACATAGGAAATATTTTCTAACCATGGGCAAAATAACTAAGTCAACGAGTTTTCGACGCCTCACTGTGTAGTACGTAATATATAATATTTTCTAACCATGGACGAAAGAAATGAATTCGCATTCTGACATATTAAAGCCTTGTGGTTAACTTAAATTTGTTTCTAACACTGTACTATTAATACGCTGATTTAATGTAGCCGACCAAGAAAAGTATGAACAAAAAATCATTATTAATGGACGTCTTTCAAAAGTACGGGGTTCATTAAAGAGAATCGAACCAAATGAATTATAAGTAAAGAGGGCGATTTTGTACACTTATGCGAAGAAATGGTATGTCTTGGATATACCATTTTTTTTCTTAAACGATGGTTATACTAAAAGTAGAGTTGAACGGCATAGGGTCGATAATGCAATAACTTACTAGGTTTACTACTTACAACTTCAACTGCGACTGTTATTTATTGTTTATCGGCCAAATGACTTCAACAACTATTTGTTAACTGATTCACTAAATATTTGCCAGTTTTTTTTATCGAAAAGAAGAATGAATTGTTTAGATAAATTGTTATGAGCAACAATGAATTTAACATAAGACACAGTTGTATTGCATTTATCGGTGATAGGATTCTGTTTCGTAGAGGCGTAAGTTAGTTTATTTTTCTCGCAAATTATATAAAACATTAGAGTATCTTATACGTCGGTCTATCCTGTACACGAGCCACTCATGTTTTCATGTGGTTGATAAAGGACAATAGAGTGTAGTTGTGTTCATTTTATAGATGATAAAACAAAACTAAGCTCTTAATGCTATTTTCGATTGAAATATATTGTTTTGATATAAACTAATAGCTTATTCTCCGAAATGAACATTAAGAGTAATCGGAAGTTAGTAATTTCCGATCAACACGTAAACTAGAAAACATGTTATTATAATGTTCAATAAACGTTTATCAGAATAAGTGAATAAATTACGAAGACCATTCACTCTTCATTTACATTTCCGGTTAAACATGGTTTAATAGAGTACAATTGCTCCCCGATGGCATGTCAATATTCAAACAAACTAATTCCCCATAAATGAAATCAATTAAAGAAAGAACTTAAAGTGATTAAAAATATATATTTTAGAGTATTTTATGATAAACGTACAAAAAACAATAAAACGTCTATAATACGAAAATCTATGCGAAATTGTATTAATATATTAATTGAATATTAACTAAAAATACAGTACATATAGTCGAGACATGAATAGGTACTTCAGTATCGATACCAAATTATTACAGAATGAATTATTGTAGTTTTTTAAATTGTCGAATTATGTGCTTGTGGATTGCTTTTTTGCTTGAAATACTCAAGGTTGTTAAATAATAACTGAATATTTATATGATAATAAATATGAACTTCCATTTTATTTTATTAACTGCGTTAAATATCTGCCGCAATAGTATTAGTTTTTATGAAAATATTTCTATGAAGATTTTGTAACTTGTATCGAGAACATAAACAAGTAGATATAATAATAATAATAATACTTTTGTAAAAATGTACTAAAATAATGATTTCTGAATACCTTTTTTTACAGACCTCTGAATAGGTAGTGACTACAATTTAATTGCAAAATCAAGTGAGAATTATGTGGGACGTACTTCAAGTAACTGTCCATTTCAGGTAGAACAGATATTTGGTTTTTAATTGTATTTACTGATTGACTGATGAACTTCATTGTAATTTTGTGTTGCATTCACTAAAACGTTTGGATTTAATAAAAAGTAAAGTGTTGAAACAGAATTAGAGAACGAAGTAATAAAAACTGGAGGGGAAGAAGTTAATACTATGCCACTAATGAATGATTGGCTTAATTATCAACGCGTCGTAAACAGTGTTCGACACGACCGGCTGATTGAATTCATCATAACTGCTGTTCGTCTCATCGCGTCTTGGCATCGCAATAACCAAGGAGGCGCCGGCCCCGAGGACCGACTTCCCGTTCCCAAGGCCCCGACCCGACCAACTTGGGATCTGTTTCCATTCGCGAGGGTTTGCTGTCGCCGCGCGCAACTCCGCTGCGCCGCTGTTTACGCCGGCGGTCGCGGATTAATGCGCCCGCGGAAATTGGAACGGGCAAGGGCCCAAGGAAGAGGGGAGGGGAAGGATACGGGGGATGAGGGATAGATCGCTAACGGTTGCGAGGGACTAGCAGTGACAATGGGCATC
Organism: Gryllus bimaculatus; assembly: GCA_017312745.1. NCBI lineage: Eukaryota > Metazoa > Arthropoda > Insecta > Orthoptera > Gryllidae > Gryllus > Gryllus bimaculatus. Next base: position 5,579,529 of record BOPP01000040.1, on the reverse strand, counting down.
CCTAGCGTTTGGCATGAAAGGCCAAACCGCAGACAAGTGAGGAAGTTCATTGTTTGATTGATGTTTTCGGACACGATAATTGATGTGAGCGTTAGTACCGTTAGTGTAGTGAATGTTTTATCCTGGGAGATGGATGACTTCCTCCTCTACTGGATGGTGAGATTCGGTGCCCAAGTACACGTCGCTTGCGGGAATTGCATCTTCATCTGCCCCATCAGATCACCGTTTCAGCAGGGACTATCTCTAAGCTCTCGATTTATCTCTCGGCATCTATGGAAGAGGTTAGGGCAACGAAAATAAAATAAAGAGCGCGCGTGGTCTTTGGCCCGTTTGGTAAGGAACTGCTCAATCATTCGCTTACTGTAGATCGAATAAACCATAAAAACTACTGATCAGAGTAACAGTTTCCTGAAATTTGCCTCCAGACAGCGGCTGACTTCGACCTGGATAATTAGCAAGTGTCGAAAATCTGATACCGTCGGGTCTCGTGCCCTAGGACTTCTTGGTTAGAGTTTCTACAGTATCCGCAGCAATGCTGTGGAGAAAGAGTGTAATACGAAAGACGTTTTAAGAGATGTGAAGGATGCACACTTCAAACAGATTCATGCAATTAGGCTTGTCAAAATATACGAAAACCAGAAAGTGTTGCAAATTGTTGCAAGTGAGGGCTTGGCGGAGAGAAATGAGCTAAAATAATTGCAAATGGGTTGGAAGCGAGAATTCTGAATCACACCGTTGTGTACGTGGTGCTTTCTAAATAATTAAAATATAGTCCAATTCAAATATAGTCCATTTCTAATAGAAAAATCAGTTAGCTTAAAATATAGTCCAATCGGTAGGTAGATAAGATGATACGTAGATAAGATGTAGAGTAGGCCCAAATGACAGCACATGTCAGCCACGTCCAAGAAAAGGATTGAAGCATTGAGAACAAAGCAAAGCAGAAAAAGACGTCAGCAGTGTGGCGGGAGAGACAGGACAGCGAGGGAAGGAGCAACAGGAGAAGGAAGAGGGGGAGAGTGGATACTACTCCTTGGAAGTTGAGAGAAGTTTCGCAAATGTTAACCGGGGTTGAGCGTGTTGGCGAAAGCAGCCTATCTCTAGATCTGCAGGCCAAGTTCGCCACACGGCCGCACGCCGCGCTGATGTCGCTTCTTCCTCTCGGTCGTTCATCGCGCCCGCGCGAAATGTACTGCCAGGCTTAATTTGCAGCTTTATGTACTTGGAGCGTCATAAATACGTCAGCGTATCTTATGGGCCTTATCGGTTTCTATACGATATTATACACAGAATTTTCTGATGAAAATATGGATATTTATGGTTGTTTTTAATATATTGGCAAGAGTGGTAATAACGATAGTATTGAAACGTATTAATATTTTATTATTACTATTGTTATTGTTATTATTATTATTATAAAAATAACATAGCATTATAGTGAAGATGAATTCAATACCAGCATTATTCCTTAACTATAGACAGTTCTACGAGTATATAGTTAAGAATAATGTCGAAATCAATAAAAACGAATATAAACAAAATTATATCTTCTATAATTGAAAACGTAATTTGTAATTTGTAATTTATAAAACATGTAAAAATCCATGCAGAAAATCCATGCAGAACGCAGAAAAATCCATGCATTTGTAATCCATGCAGAACAAAGAAGTGCCTCATATACATAACACAATAAGTAAAATTTTGGGTGTTTTAACAGGAAATGGGGCGAAGTAGTAATCTACATTTCAATTTTTATCTTGGTAGATACATGAACAAGAAATACAGGATATTTCCTAGTCTATGAGCTATAAAGTAATGAAAATATCAGATGAAACCATGAATAATTTGAGGTGCCCAGTTGTGCACAAAACTTTATCTTCCTTGGTCTATCGACAATTTTCGCAATTGTATTTCATGCAATGCAATGTAGTAGACCAACAATTCGCCATAATAAGTTTGGCTTCTAAAGTGGGAGGGTGTGTGTGATAATATTTATTATCGCTCGTTAATAGCACTAAATATAGTCCAAGTTTATCGTTGAACATGAAAACAGCCTTTTTGGCATTCACTACTAAAACCATTCGTATATCTCGCACGAAACATTAGCGGCTGAAACACGGCGTCGAGACGTATAAATTCAAACACGTTCACACAAAACAACTATTGTTTCGCATTTTTTATTAAATTTGCTTCTAAAACAGAATCCAATGGCCACAGTTGTTCTTTTGATTGAGTCTGTATAGGGTGTTCATGTGTTTAATTTGCTAAACAAATCACATCTATATGGAGTCGATTCAAATTACCGACCGACCTCCATTTCGAGCCATGATATTTCTTTCCTTTTGGAGTAATATCTCTGTGCTTCAAACATTGCTTTTTTAATCATTAGAATAAAATTATTTACGATAAATTTGGAAGGTTTATTTCCATCGTAATATAACCGAACAAATACTGTTCGTGACATCAATGTACGTTCAGAAATACAACAGCGAAGAGTTTTCAGGGGGAATATTCACGTTGGAAACAACGCCCTCGCCAAACAAACGAACACGCCCACCTACGCGTTGAAAATTGAACGCGCTCGCCGTTATCCAGCGCGATCGTATCTCGGCCTATCGAAGTGAGCACCGGCGAAAAATAACCCTTCGGCGATTATTCAGCTAAAGCCATCGCGGGTATGAAGTCGCGTCCCGCCCCGGGCGCCCACTGCCAACGGATGCAAGGGGTGGGGGGCAGGGGAGGAGAGGAGAGGAGGGGAGGGAGCGCAGTCCCAGAGCAAGTTACAAGCCCAGAGGTCGCACCGCGCCCGGCTCCCGCCGGGGCGACCGACCCGCCGCACAATGGCGCGCGTTAGTTGCAGTAAACACGGGTAAAGAGCGCAATATTTACCAGCGAATTGAATTCGTTCCCACCCGCTGCACCCTGTCGCCAGCCGCCCTTTGCTCAGTTCCCTTTCACTGGCGCTTCTGCTGTTCCTGCCTCTGCGTTCGCCGCTTCTCCCGTGCCGTGCCCGACCAAGTACCTGCAAGACCTTCAGCCTATCGTCTTCGTTGACTCTTACCCTATGCTAACTTTGTACACTGCATATTCAAATCCGTATATCTGTCGCTCTATTTGCTTCTTAGACCTATATTTGTTCCTGTCTCCTGTCCGTCTCTATTCTCGTCACGGCTTCCTGTCGTGTGCTTTTCTCATCTATCCCACCTCTGACACAATTTGCCTGAAGTCTGTGGTAATCTGACAGTCTCCTGTCCCCACCTTCCTTCAATCCCTGCCTCTAGACCTAGCCTTCAGTCCCCAGCTCCTATTTTCCGCCTTTATCCCACTTTCAGTCCTCATCTTCACAGCCCCATCTCCACTTCCCGCCTCCAACCCCCATCTCCAGTCCCATCACCAGTCCTCGCTTTCAGTGTCCGTCTCCAGTTTCCAACTCCATACCCTTCTCCCGGTCTGACTCCAGTCTCTGTCCCCTATCTCCGTTTCTAGTTCTTGTCTCCAGTTCTTGTGTCGAATCCTTGCCTCCAGTTCTTGTCTCGAGTCTGTGATTCCAGTCTTTGTCTCTAGTCCTTGTGTCCAGTCCTTGTCTTCAGTCCTCGACTCTAATCCGCGCATCCAGTCCCCAAATCCATTCCACATATCCAGTCCCCGCATCCAGTCCCCAAATTCATTCCTCACATCCAGTCCCCACATCCAGTCCCCGCATCCATTCTCTGCATTCAGCTCCCACATCCCCCCGCACCTAGCGATTCATAGACTCTATCCTCCCTGTTGTCCCCGCTTTTACAGCGCCCGCACACAACACTCTTTACTTTCTGTTCGTGCCCCTGTACCCGTTCCCCTTCCACTGATCCAATTCCCGCAACCCTTTCTGTAGTCCCTTCCCTCCGTGCCGACCCCCGCCACAGGGCAGGTCGCAACGCTGATGCATAGCAACTATTTCCGAATGCGGCCGATAAAATAGTTGGAAATAAATGTCCGCCCCGAGCAGCGGCCCTATGTTCTCTGCGGGAGCGGCCAACTGGCTCGTTATTCTGCGAAGCGGTGAAAGAGCGGTCGCTATTAAGTGATAGCAGCGAGGTGCTTGCCAAACAATGAGGCTTTATTTAACATATGCATAATAGCGTGTACATCGAACACTCCTGCTTTATTTACTTTGAGCTAATTTTGGATTTTACCTGAAAAGTGAAAATGGCAAACAATTCGATACAGAGAATGACTCACACACACACACACACACACACACACACACACACGTAGTTAATGTGTGTATGGCCTCGCGTATGTTATCGCTCCCACACAGGATGGATTGTAGGAAAAAATCCAAATATACATGTACTTTATTTCCTTTGTTGTTTATTTTTAGTGTATGCTTAATTCATTACTTATTACCTTTCATCATTCGCTTTATGAAGCAAAAAATACCGACATTTGTGTACTGTTACGCTGATAGACATTTTAGTTAAATTTAGTGTAAATATTATGGAAATACTATATAGTGACGGAAGAAAATAAAATAATCTGATGAACAATCATTATTTCATCTAAAAACTAATGAGGATAATATTCACATCAGTACAGATTGTATTTTATATGATATTTATTCACTGCAGGTATTAAAATTTCATGGAATCAGTATGCTTCGTTAATTACATTATAATCTAATGAACGTAGAAAACTACAATTCCCAAAATACGCCAAGCATTTAAAGCAATGTATTAGCAAATTATTATTAAAGTAGTTTTGTATTATAATTGATTTTAATTTTTAAAATATGAATTATAAACAGTAATTTCTATTCGCATGTAGGTCCCTCACGCCTTCGAAATTTCGACACAATTAAAAATGCGTGATTGTCCTTTTCACTTTTTTGAATATTTTCTTTATCTAATACTATTCCAAGTTTCCCTCTAATTGTTTTTTTTAATTGACAACATTAATTTATACTATCATTATTCATACTCATTTTGCATATACGTATGAAGCATGATAAAAATGATTGATATATTGAACTTTGGATTGCAAATGAAATCTCATTGAAGCCTAAGAGTCGCAACGAAAGGTAACTTTCATTCTCAAATCCCCCTCAATTCGCACACGTGGATCCTTCACCAAATGCTACTTGAGAGCATCAACACCTCGGCCAATCAGCTTCCGTGGGCCAACACCTTCTAAACAAGCAAACAAGCGCGTTCCGCCCGCAGGTGTTTGCGCTCTCCGGCAGGGCGCGCGCGCGGCGGCGGCGCTGTCAGGGGCAGCGGCCGTCGGCGTGGAGCGGCTCGGAGCGGGGTGGGGCGGCGCCTGCGGGGCCAACTTTCTCGGAGCCACCCACTCCACGCGGCTCCGCTCCCAACCGCGCCTCTCCACACCTGAGAGACGGGCTGCGCAAACACGCGCGCCGCCCGCTCTCTGACGGCCGGCCTGAGAACTTGCGTCCGTCTGCTTGCGCCATCCCGCGCCGCGCCGTCCCCCAACCGAGCAACGCTTAAAACGAGCCGGCCGCTTGAGTGGGCGTGCACGCGTGAAGAGGCGAGAGGAGGAGACGTGCGCTCGCTCTGACGCTTGGCGTTATCAGGCGGCCCTGCCCCGTCACGTGGCCTTTCCGTTCGCCGCCCGGTTTGCCTGGTCAGCGCCCCCCTCACGTCTACCCGCGTAGAGACGGGCTAAAAACTTGTGTGGATTTACGCGGCTCGTGTATGATCGGACACGTTCTGCCCCGGGCAGGCCCGTCCCTCCCCGTTCTGTTCCGTGCTTCCCCGTGTCTCTCCTCTACGCTACTCTTCCCGCGCCGCTCCATTTTGGGCCTCGACGTTCATCGTCGCTTCATCCAATCGTGCATTGCGTCTTAAGGCTCCTTTCCGGTCAAACTAGCTTCACCTATGCATTCCAAGATCTTCCCGATCATCTCCTGCTTGACTCATCTCTCCCGTCAGACCGCTGCGCTCTTCCTGCTACAGTAGACATGCAACTCTACGCGTCGCTTCTCTTGTCTCATCACTCTCCTTTGTTATTCTTAGCTCTCACCGGTTCCTCTTCCTCGCCTCGTAATTTTCATCTCTCCCCCACACCGGTCCACTCCGCTCACTCTTCTGTTCTCTGCCCTTCCACACTTCTCACTTCCCGCTTCTTCCACTCTCCGCACTTCCATGCTCCACCCTTCCGGGTTCCACCCTTCCAAGCTTCTCCTTTCACGCTCCGCTGTTCCACGCTCCGCACACCCATGCTTGGCTCTCCCACGCTCGGCTCTCCCATGCTCTACTCTTCCACGCTCTGCCCTTCCCGCTCCGCCCTTCCACGTTCTGCACTTCTGCTCTCTGCTCTTCCATGCTCCACCCTTCAAACTCCATCTCACCCCACCCCACATTGCATCACCTCACACAGTTCTGCCTCCCGTCCGTCCGCCCAATGTCACCTGCCGCTCTCTACGAACACGTGGCACACTAGAGTGGATGGGGGAAAGTTGACGTGTGATGCTGCATTACAAGGAGAAATTAGCAAGTAGATGCGGTGTATGGTCGAGTCCCTTGTTATGCCGCTGGATTAACGTAGGACAAATGCGATTCGCTTGGTAAATATTTCGCTCATTTATGTTCTTTAAAATCAATTTCTGAATGTATATAATAACTATTCATCATGGTAAGCGTTACCTCATTTCAAAAATGTATCTGACATGTTTCCTTTAATAATATTGAGTATGTCAATGTATTTTAAAATTCGTAAGTTCTCTTCTTCACATGGAACCCTGGGTTGATTGAATATAGAACAAATACTAGAGAATAGTTTGTGAAGCCATGTCATTTAATTTTTGTGACAACCCTCATTATTTATAGTTTCAATTAAATTTATATATGTCTATAAATGTATTTCTAATCAAATTAGCAATGAAATAGTAGATAGAATATTTCTGATATACAAGTACATTTTTGTCATGTTTCTTTATTGTTGTTTGATAAATCGTAGAACAATGCCGAAAAAAAAGAGCAAATCTTTATTACTTACTTTATAAAACTACATCATAGATGCACATGATTGTTGTTTCACTGTGAGGACATTGCTTATCGCATTCATGTGACTTTACTAATAAGATTTTACAGTGTATACAAAATACATCTAAGTTCACGTAAACGAGGTCTAAACATATTTCAGCTTTGTGTGAGTGAATGAGTTTAACAAAAAATGACACGTGCGCAATAAAAATTAGTTACAAATAATAAAAATATAAATTCTCTCTAGCGGGGAATGTTATATTGGAAATATTTTATTGAATCTATTATCGACACAAATTTATTTTTATTTATCGTAAAACTATTTGTATGCAAAACTCGCAAATACTGAATATAATTAACATGCATACAATGTAAATGTAAATGAATAGTCGTAATTGATTTTATTATTTTTGTAGTTTTCAAATGTGTTCCTCATTAAGTAAATTATTTAAAAAATCTAAAACAACAGACCTGGGAATTCATTCTGTTTCGAACAGACTGAACAATAACTCACGTCCTTGACATCAAGAGATGCTGCAAAATACGAATCAACTCTATATTCCACACTATTACAGACAATTAAACATTAAGAAAGATGAAGTGTCTGTGATTTCAAAATAACTGCAATATTTAAGATCATAGTTCTTTACATGATCTAAAACTCTATTGTACTATTTTATAATTTTCTGTCGGCGCTATTCTTTGAAACAGCTAAAGCTAACTCGATGCGACACTCACTAAAAGTAGAGTAAGTATTTGTCGTGCATAATACATGATACTTTTCAGAGCTCATATTCTTCTACCACTCCAGGCATCTGCTGATGTCACTGCAGTATCTCTGACAGGAAGATCCTTGGGTTCGAGTCCCGACGGTTGCAGGATTTTCGATACTTGATAGATAAACACGTCGAATTCAGAAGCTGTCGGCAGAAGGCGGAGAAGTCTAGCGGATGCTCTGATCAGTTGTTTCCGTGGTTTCCCCGATCAATACTAGGCGAATGCAGGAGCAGTACCCTAACAAGAGGTCACGGACAGTACGCGATCTTTCCTTCCTCTTCTTTGTACTATCCTCAACCCTTACTTATGCGTACATATACATGCACTACACCACCACACATTTCGGAAGGTCAGTCGGGATTAGAGCTTGTCCCGGCAGGGCCGTGCCACGTTGATGGAAGATCCCCGGGAGGGGAAAACCTCGCAAGCAAACATGTAGCGCCTCACCATCCAAACACCACAACTTCCCGTGATAAAAAACATGGACTACACGTACGGGACTAATCACCGTAGCCGTTGACGCGCCCGAAACTTGAAATAATTCAGCAATACTTTTCTTGTTATATATAAAAGAAATATACATTATATAAGCATTGCTTCAAATTTATTCTGATCTGACAATTTTTACCCTTGACGTTTAACGAAGAGAAAAGTTACGTGTGAGTAAAAACTTGAACCTCATTTCAACATTTCGGTGTATAATATAGATGCACATTCAAATGTCGAGGAAATCGAAAAAAATATATACTTTAATATATGGGAAATATAGACATTGCTACAAAATGCATTATGATTATTTTTGATACCACTTTAATATACTGATTATTTGAAAGTTAAAATTGAAAATTTGTTTTCAAGGGAGAGAGGCAGGGTGGAAGCGGGCGAGAAGAGAAGGCCGGTGGGAGAAAGGAAGCCGGAGCGAGGCGGGAATAGCTGGCGGAGTGGGATGAAGCAGGGGGTTGTATAAAATTGCTTCCATTTTTCATTCTGGATATAGCTCATTCCTATTCCTGTCTAATAGATGATTGTGATAAATAACAGTCCGGACAAAGTCGGATTACTTCTACTGTGACTTCATTCGAAGCCTAAGGATTACTATATTACATGCAATCCCAGAAAACTCTGGACGAATTATTAAATATGCAATTTTCAAATACGTTCTTTAATAACTGACTACCATAACCACAATGATATTTTAATTATCTTATTCATTTCTAATGCAATATAAAGAACACAGCCAATAGAAAAAAATAATTGTGAGAGTCATTTTTTCAGAGATCTGTGGAAGAAAGGATATGAAGCTGGCGAAGTAATTTTTAAAAAAGCTATGATTCGTGGTTTACAGTTAATCTTCATTTAAAAGCTATGTCGATGACAATCAACATTAGAATGCATGTTAAATGTTCCCTAGGCAACAGGTGGAAAGTGCATTCATAGTATCTCAAGATCCCCCATACATTACACCCTCGCGCCTATCTAACGTCTATCTCACGCGATGTCTCCGTTTAGAGCCGGAAATTATTCACTCTGACGTATCCCGTCGCGCCCTAAATTTCGCCGGTGTTTTCTCTTTGACACCCTATATATCTCCTCCAGCGCGCGCGCGGCGCCTGTCCTTTAGTCACGCGACGCCGCTCTCTATTCCCGCGCATCCTCGGCGGGTGTCGAATCCAGAAACACGTCACCGGGAATTAAAGGCGCCTGACGACTTTTATAAAGACAAATGGAGGCGGGCGCGGCCATACGAGATTTCGGCGTCGCAGAAAAACTTTGGCGGGCGCGGAGAATTCCGGGTAACAGATGCGGAGTGGAGGGGGCGGGGCAGTCCGGAGACAGAAGCGGGTCCCGTGCGGAAGCGGATCCGGCGGGGCGGGGAGCGGGAGGCAGCGGGGGATGAAAGAAAGCCGAGAACGCGTACAGCCGAGTGTGTCTAACCCCTCCGCGCCCTCGGCATTGCCACGCTCTTTCGTCCCCTGCGCGCGCCCATCCAACCCTGGCCTCTTCTCGAGCCAGTGGTCCGTGCAAGAGCCTCCACATTCTGGCCGCCGCCTTTCCCCCCCCCCTCCGCCCGAGTTCCGAGTTTGTCAACATGTAGGACAAGTTCACATAGAAGATCGCTTTAAGTTTTATCTCCGCCCCTCGCGCCCCCTGGACCGCCCCCGCGCGACCCCGTCCCCCTCCCGTCCCGCGCCTGTATCGAAGTCCTCAGCCGACGTTCTTCCGGCGTTCTTCCAGCGCCGGCGCCCAAGTTTGACGTCGCTCTCGAGATGGAAGTGCCCCTTATCGGGCCCCGCGCCCTCCCTGCGTGCTTTGCGCTTCGCCCTCGCCATCCCCACGCCACCCCGCCGCTCTCTCCGTCGCCTCTCTATCGCATCTCCATCGTCTTCCCGTCATCTCTCTGCTGCTCCGTCGCGTCCCCGTAGCCTCTCCGTTACCTTTCCGTCGTTCTCCGTCGCCTTTACGTCGTCTCTCTTTCGGTAGATCGTCGCCTCTCTGACGCCTCTGCATTGTCTCTATCCCCTTTCTGTCACCTCTCCTTTGAATCCCCTTCACCCCCCGCTTCGCCACGTTCACGGCCCCGTCGCCTCTCCATCGCCCTTCTTGTTTCACACTGCCTTATTTAATTCGCTCACTGCTTCCACAATCCCCGAACTTACCTCCTCGTAGTGCTGTCTCCATTCCTCTATTATAGATTTTATCACAATTTTGTCACCGGGCTGCACTTAGTGCTTGCATTCCCTTCACCATCTCTCTTTCCTTCTATTAACGCCTATCTCGTCTCTACTCCTCTCTACCCTCATATCCATCCTTTGTAACCTTTTACATCGCCTCACGACCTCGTCTCTTCCTCCCTGTCTTGCACTCGTCGTCACTTGCCCCCTTGGCGTACTCCGTCGCCCTCTGATGCTCTGCATCCCTGTCTCTATTCCTGATTTCTGCACCTACTGCCTTTGAATCCCCTTCACCCCCGCTTCGCCACGTTCCCGGCCCGTCGCGCGCCTCTCCATCGCCCTTCTTGTTTTCACACTGCCCTATTTAGCTGCGCTCACTTGCTTCCACAATCCCCGAACCTTACCTCCTCTTAGTGCTGTCTCCATTCCTCTATTATAGATTTAATCACCATTATGTCACCAGGCTGCAGTTAGTGCTTGCATTCCCTTCACCATCTCTCTTTCCTTCTATTAACGCCTATCTCGTCTCTACTCCTCTCTACCCTTCAATCCATCCTTTGTAACCTTTTACATCGCCTCACGACTCGTCTCTTCTCCCTGTCTTGCACTCGTCGTCACTTCCCCTTTGCGCCCCCCAACCCCCACATCAAGCCCACTTCCTTCCTCTCCTCCCTCCCATGTTGGTCGCCCCCTGGTTCCCCAAATCCCTCACTCCTCCCCTCACATCCGACCCTCACCCTCCAGAACCTCCTTGACCTTGCCCAGTCTCGCCCACACTCCCCTCTCTCTTTAAGCCCCTCCCCGCCCCCTCTTTGCCTCGCTCGCCCCGGTTGTGACCGCCGCCTCCCACCCCGGAGTCGCCTCCCCACTCGCACCCCATGCCACTCCCTTCTTTCCACCGATTCATCCGCCGCTTTCGAACCACACCGCGCATTCTTATTCTGCACCTCTCTGTCTTCTTTCGCCGCCTTTGGCTTAGCCTCTCCCTCTTTCCAAACCCCATCGCCGTGCCTCCGCCCCCCCCCTTATC
>BOPP01000040.1:5554684-5568042 GCA_017312745.1 Gryllus bimaculatus | reverse complement strand
TGCGCCCCCCAACCCCCCACATCTCTCGTCCCCGTTTCGGCGGCACGGCTGATGCGCTGTTTCTTTCTTAACGCGTCGTTGAGCCGCCAGCAGGTACGCTTCTTGTTTGTTTCGTCGCGTTAGCCATTTTGTTGTCGATTGCGATGCCGTGGGGAATTTCTTCGGGTCACTGAATGGGTGATTGGCAGTTTTGTTGTTTTCGCAGGTGACTTGATACATCAACCTGTATCATTTTGTTGTTTCTGTCCTGTCTTTCTTCGAGTGAAAAGGGATTATTATAGATTCACTTGTAGTACGAACAAGACATCTTTCTGTTGAAAATATGAATTAACTTTTCCCATGCTACACAACCAACACCGAAGATGTTGTAATTGTTTTTTTATTGGCATTATTAGTTTCAAACCTATGACTTGAAAACCAGTTTGCATAGTTGAAGTTTTGAAGTTTCTTTACTTCAAAATCAAAACATAAAATGCGACTGCAAACACAAAATATAGAATACAAGTGAAAAAATAAGATTTTGACATATACTTACTAGGATTCCTGTAAATAAGTGGGATTACTTCTCCCAAATGACTGGAGTTAATTACGGCAATTATGAGAGGAAATGAAAGAATTATGAGCAAGATCAAAATACATATCAATGCAATGAAACTTCATAAGTGATTGTTTATTAAAGCATTATCCAAGATAATCGCTTATGAAGATTATCCAAGCATTATTTGCTAGTGTTTGAGAGCTGTTCAAAGTAATTTTGAAAGAAATTTTTAAGTACGTTTTGAAAAAACATTAAACAAAAAACACAAAGTTCCATAATTTGAAAGAACATTAAGAATATTACTGAGGATTTTAAAAAATGACTCTAAGACACGAATTAATTTTTTGAAAGCAGGATAAAAAATCGGTTTTTCTTCAATCCCTCATTAATTTTTTTGGCAACTTTGCGTTACTCACATTATTATAATTATAATTATAATTATAATTATTATTATTATTATTATTATTATTACATTTAATTACCATTGAAAATATCATTTAATATAATATCACATTAAAGTCCGTTTCATGTACTTGAATGAATGTTACAATTTTATTGATGTTACAAAAAATCTAGAATACATTCATTTTGTTTCTTCATTCTATTCGGGCAACCGAGTGAGTCCAGAGAAAATGTAGAAAACGCTTCTATAAATCAGCACATATCATTTCAATTATCGAAATGTCACAGTGACGTACAAGCAAATTTAATAAAACAACTCTTTTGTTCAATATGTTTTGCAGTGTGACTAATCTACTAATTCACGTTTTTTGTTGGAAAATAAACAATATTGATTCCATCAACTTTTAACGGGATAACGCAACACACTCGATTATGAGTAATCTAGTCCCGCTAGAATACAATACCGTTGTAACATGGCACAATCACGCATTTACAAAAGAGGATTTTGGACAATGGTGATAAGAGATTTACGTTGGATCGTAAAAATTTAGTGTCATTCTCTTTCATGATCTCTTCATATATTTATACCAAAACTACATGAAAATTAAACTCACATTGTCATTATTCGAGGCCTGTTATAGAATGATAAAGAAAAATTTCAATGATAATATTTAATATTTTCATAACTATCCTCTCGGTGATATGATTAACAGTGTCCTCTCTGTTCCTCACCCCTTTCCCCCCTCTCTCTCTCCCTCTTTCGTTACGAAAACTCATAGTTCTCTTGTGGTGAAATAATAATTAAAAAATACGTATCATTCATTATTCAGATTTGTGTAAGACTATACACACATTATTAATAACAAAGGTTTTTTTTTATTTTTTAAACGCTAACTTTCTACATGATACCGAAAACTTGCGGATGGCCTAAATGAAGCATAAAAGGGCATAAAAGGGAAGAAATCGGATCAATGTTAGTTAGTTATCTTTTGTAAGTCACAGTAGAGGCGAAGAAAGAAATGAAGTTTTGGAAAAAGGTGTATTACATCAGATGCTTGCCAGTCCATGGCGTAAACGCAGTTAATTGTATACACTAATTTATTTTTACAATATTATCTCTTGAGAGGAAAATGTGGAGTCTACCACGAGCCAGAATAGTGCTACTACCAAAACGGAGTAATTTACGAAACACATTGTGAAGCCAAAGATTGTACAATTGAAGACTAAAATTAAAAGGTAACAACGTATTGAAGAAGTAACGTTGAAAATATTATAAAAGTACTTCATGCCCATTGGTTTGCATTTATTCTTTTACCGTTACATCTCGAAAATCCTGTCTGCCATCGGTGCGCGTTTAACAATCGTTCTTCCTGTGTCGCCTCGAAAAGAAATAAGGCCCCGCAATAAAAACGGCCGCGGTGTCACGGCGGCAGCACGTGCGAGGCGCTCTTGCTCATATGCGCGACAGCGGAGGCCCGCGCCGCCCGACGCAAACTGTCCATCGATTTCACGTTCGTTTTCACGCGGCAAAATAAAACGCGGCCGGCGGCGCGGCGCGGCGAGGCGAGGCGAGGCGGGCTCGCTCTGACGGCCGAGCACCCACGCCGCGCGCACGCTGCCCTCATACCACCCTCGCAGTGCACGCCTTTCGTATCTCCCTCCCTCGCCGTACAGGGCTCTTCCATCGCCCCTTGCCACATACGTCGCTCCACTAGCCTTTGTCGCATCCAGCCCTCTTCCTCTTGTCCTCTGACTCAACCTTCTCTTCTCATCTGTCGCTTCTCGCCACCGCTTCTTGTCTCTCGCCTTTTACACACGCTACCTCCCCTCTCCGTCCCTCCCGCTCATCCCTTCTTGCGCACGCGCCCCTGCTCTCGTGTAACGCATAACGGCACTCCTGCCCGCTCCCGCCACCCGCCCCTCGACCACTCTCACAATGCCCTTACCTGTCACCCTCTCCACGCACCCTCAGCACTCGAACCGTATGAATGAGGCCCCTCGTCACTGAAACCTTTCATTGTCTTCCCACATGTACACGCCTGCAACCTACATGTCGAAGTCGTCGCATGCCGCCATGACCCATCCCAAATGCTCAAGTCTCACGTCCCCTGTTCCCCTCCCACATTCCACATCCACGTCCGCGCGTCCACGTCTCATGCCCCATGCACCATAAACAACTCCCACGCTCCACTCTCACGCATTCGGGCCCCATTACCCTATAACCGGTATCGCCTTCTAGACACAAACACCCAGCACACTTCATCTCCCACTCCCTCACCCCACCCCTCTCACCTCACTTCTGAACCATCACCTTTTCCCTCACCGCTCACCCCACCCCTCTCTGTAATGCAGCCCTTATCGTCACTCCTGACGCCTCACGCCTCACCTGTATAGGCCCCTGTTTCCCCATTCACAGGCTCTGCCCACGTCCCAGTCAGTCGAACCTTCCTCACTCACCTCACCACCCACCCCAGTTTTCCGGGCGTTCCGCCGGCTGTCCCGCCGCCGCTGCCGCCTAGATATGCGGAAAAACGGCGTGGCGTCGCTCGATGGCACAGCGGGGCGCGAACGGTGCGTGGAGGTGTCGTCTGCCGTGCCCACCTCGCCGCCGCTCCCACGAGCGCCGTAGGCGGACGCCTTAAATTGCAGCGTGACGTGAGGGAACGGCGCCGCTCTCGGCGCCCGCGACGCCGTCGTGCGCCTGTCCGCCCGTGGGCCTCCGGTCGCCGGCGCTCGGGGGCGGCGCAAGCATGCAGCTTATTTGGTTTCTTTATTTGGACTTCTTGTTTCAATTGGTTCGTTTTTTTCTGCCAGCTGGTGTTTGCCTTGGGTATCTGTTTTTGTTTTCACTTACAACATAATGATCTTACAATAAATATATTGGCAAGTTAACTTCAATTTTATTCTGTTCTCAAAATTTCCAATTAACTTTACGAGAACTTGGTTTGTAACCTTTACTGGCAATTAGAAGTTTTGAAATGATTATGCCCATACTTGTAATCGTAGTCAACATGTTCACACCCAATTTTTTGGGTGACAAGAGTGTGGAAAACTAATATGGTATTGAAAGTAAAATTTGAAAATCAGAGTGTCGGTTCAACTGTTTTATTATGTATTTTAACATATTCCAGAGACTGTTGCCAAAAGCTGTCTGTGCGCTGTCGTGCGCCACTGTTCCGACCAAGCTTCCGGTGGCCGTCGCTCGGGTTTAGCACTGAGCTTTTTGTTTTTTAATTTTTGCTTCTTGTTTCAATGTGGTTTCGTTTCATTTGTGGCACGCTTGTGTTTGTCCTGTATGTTTCTCCGTTTGCTTACGGCCAGTAATGATTCTTTTCTGGGGTCCTAACAGTTTGTATGAAACAGATATAGATTGTTTCATAGTTTATTTATATTTGATTCTTTCACAATTTTTTAAGTTTAGTTCATTTTATTCTATTTCTTAAACGCGTGCAGTTACTTTCGAGATCTTGGACTGTAATTTTAACAAACTGAAAATAGCGTTTTTGAAATGTGGGTGACAAAAGGTGAAAGGAAAATATAGAATGGTATTAAAAAGTGAAATTTGCATGAATCAAGTTTGTCGGTTCAATTTTCTATTACTCGTATTTTTATTCTTCATCAGAGAATAGTTTATGAGGCGACTGTTAAAGACACATTGTTAAAGAATTTACACCGCCGCGGTGACGTATTATTCCATTACTAGTTGCTTGCTCCGGTAGAGTTCACACACATGTCCGAAGCATGAAATTCTTTTCTACAAGGAAAATTCTTAATGGCACTCAGCATTATTCACTGTTTTTTTAATCAATACGAAGCTAAAATTCTGGGTGCAGTAAACCTACAGAACAATGCACGTATGCTCTGTCTCTTTTTGCCCTAACATCCTTTCTTATACAATCTACACACTTTAAGCACTGCACTACTGGTTTAAAGCACCTCGCGGTATCTTACGAGTAAACTTATTCCGTCTGAGGTACATGATCAGGAAATACTGGGGAGCTAAAGTCCCCGAACTGTACGTGAAGGTCGGCGATTGGGCTAATTTTATTTAGGGGGGGATACGTCATTGTTCCTGTATATAACAATGCACCTTACTCTTATAGAATTATTCATCTCAATCGTCTCGCAAGCAATAAATAGCTCATTCATCAGCATCTTCCATACTAGTAGTGTTCGGTGGTTAGTTGTTAGTATTATTCAAAGTAGTGTTACAAGTAGCTTGTAGCTGTTATTTTTATTTTTATTTTTAATCCGCAAAAAAACAAAATGTTTTCACATTATAATTTGTAAAAAAAAATAAGGAAATTATTTTAAAAAAGTACAACATTTCGCTTAAGAAAGGTCTATCATCTTGCAAAACCATTTTGAAAGATTTCAAAACCATTGTATTCTTTTAGCCCTGCACATAAAACTCAGTAGTAAACCGCGACACTTGTCGGCCGCATTAGCAAATACTAAATGCGTGCAACAACAATGTCCTGCGTCGAGGCCGATATAATCCTTTTATGGCAGCTTTGGAACGCATTGGACGTCGCAGTCAGGCGGGTGCCGGCAGCTCGTTTCCCTGATCCTCACTCACATCCCATCGAGGGCTCCCCTTCCCCTACATCTGGCCCCCCCTCCCTGACCGCTCGCTAGTCGCACTCACGTTCCAGTACGCCTGTGGGCGCAACCTCCCACCTCTTCGACGGCTGCTTACCAACCGCCCGCCAGCTGTCCGCTACGCTCCACCTGTCGGTTGTTCGGTCACAAACCTGAACGCGAGTTATCGTCGGCTCCACGGTCGTTACATAGATGCGTCGGTGACATAATGCTTGCATTTAGGCGGAAATTTATTTTTTCAAACTCCAGCTTAGACAGTAACGTTATGATTTCCACCCATGTATTTTATGGTTTGTCGGGAACTTTTTTGCATACGACTGGGCTGGGGATTTCAGGAGACGGGACGGGAGAGAGAGGTGACGGGTGGGGGGGGGGAGGATCGCGTTCGAAACGAGAGTAGATCCGCAATGAGTCCTTTTATGGACCGCTGGCCAGCGCGCGGTGTCGAGGACGGGGTGCGCGAATGACGTTCTCGCCTCTTTATCTTTTTCTGGCGTGTCGTTTCAGTCCGCGCTGTCCGCCGCGTGGCGGCCGTCGTCAGTTTTGAGGTTTTTTCGCCCCGGGCGAACGGAATTTAACGAGTCGATTGGACAGACTATGAAGGCTGCGGCTGTTTTTGGCTTGCTGCGAGACTGTCCTCCGAAACTGGTCTCTTTCGCTTCTGAATCTTGCGCGCGGCGCCGAGCATCCGCAAATGCACGCAAGAAACTGAAGATGCACATCTGGGTTTATGAAAAGGCGAAACGCCGGTGGTAAGGGATGGCAATAAAGGAACTGGATCTAACGAGAAAAACAAGATTAAATTGCGGGTGTTCAAGACTTAGAGTGGACAACTTGGACTAGAAAGGCATGGTGTAGAAGTACTATACTACGATTTTTTTGTATTATGGTATTTACAATTACATGATTGTGTGTAAGCAGCTGTTTTGAAAGAATGGCAGTTATTTTTTGCGAAACGTGAATGGATAAATAAGTTCGTGTTAAAATTTGAAATGTATTGCAATGCGCTTTCATTCTAAAGGAAATGGTATTAATAAGTATACTACAAAAGCACAGTAAAGGAAGTTTCGCTTTATAATATCAAAAAATAGTAATAATCGTGGAGTGTTATGACAGAAAGCCGACAAACGGTATTTGAAATACGTAATATATTAGGTTCCTCATTGAATCTCTTACACTTTCTAGCTTTTCCTTCGTACTGCGTATTTTACTTTTTATTGAAACCGTCGTTTAATATAGCAACGTCTACGCTGTGATTTATAATTGTAAACACTTTTTATTAGAACAAAACTATGCCTAGCATAGTCAGAATGCACTAGTCTTCTCTTCAACAACAAAGTCGCCCGTGGAGTTGGCGAATAGAGGGCTTGCGACAGAATTTTTTTATCGCTCCATGGTCCGTCCGTTCATTGACCATTGTTTCATCACATTTTTTTACAATCTTAATCACTGTCCATACATCAAAACTTCATTCAGGCATCGTCGTATTAGGATAATAGAACTACAATAAAGATGATTGTGTGTAAAAACCAAATTAGTATGAATACTCGATATCGTAATCTTTGTGTGAAGAGCGCTGATTAGGTCGGGTTAAGCTGCATTTACCAATATCCCACTACGTCTCTAATTTTTGGTAAATCAACTGATTATTACCACTATAATTTTGTATACGGTATATTCTTTATTTACAATATGTGCTCGCTCGAACAACGTCTCAAGATATGGCGAATATGTAACATGCGATAATATAGTAATTTGATTGTCAAATACTATATTAGAGCAGGACGTAATAACTGTTTGCGCAGAAGCCGAAGACCCGAGCTCGCGGTGCGCCTTAACGTTTTGTTCGTAGTGGCGTTTGCATCGTTTATTACGTTTGCAAACGATTGTGTACGCGGTGTGTAACGTGCGAAAATTGCGAACGAATTTACATATGAGTTGCTATTTTTACTGCGGAACACAACTTCAGCTTAAACGGGTATCAGCTAATACATCTCATTGGAGGTTCAGTGGTTAGGAGGATAAAGAGTGGATTTCAGTGGTTACTACAAATGGCACAACATACATATTATAACTTGGTTCAATGCATGCAAATTCAACGAGAAACATTATAGAGATGAGAATTTTTCTTTATCGTAATACTTGATATTACACCGGAATAAGGAAATATAGTAATAATGTGTTTTAAGAGGTTTACAAAGAAATTAAAAGCATTTATATATTAATCATTTAGAGGCATTTAGTGGAAGAGAGAGGCTAAATGGCCTGAGCCTCGCACAATAAAGGCCATTATAATTTATTTATTTATATCATACATAAGGGTTAATGATGTTCAATAAGAAAGTGAAATATAGACAAAAACTATTTTCTACAGCGGTACACCTTACATGTTCAGAACAGCTGAATGCTTCTTACACACGTACTGACCCACTACTAACGGAAAACGGAAAATTAAAAGAAAATTAAAATAATGTTCTATTTATAATTATATAAACGAATAAAAATCGTAAAAACATGTTAACGTTTTTTCAATTTAATGTCTGGAATAATGAGAAAGTATTCTGAATGTAAGCCAACTCATAGCTATTATAAGCTTTTAAAATTACAATTACATTCCGAGATAACAAATAACAAATTCGAAGCATTCATACTCATAAATAAAGTTTGAAGTTGCGTCATTTTCAAGACTAATCACATTGCTTGGCAATTGTGTTGAGATTCACCTTTTAGCAACAAACTTATTTTGTTCCTCCTTCAATAAAGAAATCTCGGTCAAGGTTTACACCTTTGCATTCATAAGCGAACACATTTTTTTCTTCCGTGAATTATACCTCATTCGCGATAACCGAAAAGTTGACTTCCCCTTCCAATGACACGCAGAATGTGCAACGTTCCCCGAATATCCTCGGCGAGCCAGAACCGCGACACAGTAATGTCGAGCTATTCAACTTTCGCTCGTCGTTTCCAACGGACACCCCTCTACGTTGGCCTGACGTTAACAAGCAAACACACTCTCCTCCCACTCATCAATCACCTCCTATTCCTCTATTCCCCTCCTGCCTGCACTCCCTAGAACTAACTCGCTGCTTTTCTTGCTCGATTGGCAATCACTCATCCGTGACGTTTCTCACCTAGTGCTTTCCTCGCTGATTTATCTTGGTTGTTTTAATTCCAAACCTCCGTGAGTTCCTCTCATTATCTCATTCTTTCATCTTTATTCTTTCTATCCTTTATTTTTATTCGTTGTATAGCTTTCCTTTATTTTTATTTCGTTTCAATTGTCTTTTCCGTCTTTCCTTTTCTTTTTCTTTTTCCTTTCTTCTCTTTACCGTGTCTTTCTTCGTTTTTCTTTTTTGTTTCTAACTTTCCTTTTTCACATCCTTTCTCTTCTCCTGTCCTTATATCATTTACCCTTCTTCTTCCCTTTCTCATCCTCTTTTTCAATTCTACCCTTTTTTTGGCGACCTCATTCATTTTCTCCATTTCTCCTCTTCCCTTCCCTTGTTCCTTCAAAATTCCTCCTCTTCCTCCATGAACCGTTCTTTCCTTTCCCCTTTCCCCATCCCTGTGTCTGTACCCCTTCTCTCGCCTCCCGTGTGGCACTGACCTGAAAAGCAGTGGCGCGCAGCGGCTGCTCTTTGATATCGCAGCCCGTGCTGTTCTGCTTGAGCGTGCTCGTCTGCGTAGCGCCGCCCACTCGCCCCGCCAGCCCCCTCACCCTCTGCCTCGACCGCCGCTAAGTTGGGCGTTCGGCGCTGAATGCGAAAACGCGATAAACCAGTATCATTTAAGCCGAGTGGAAGGAACTACCGTGCAAGTGTTGCGAAAAGGGGAAGTGTCAACGGAATCTATAGCGTTTACCGATGACGTTTTCTCAGTCGCTACCACTAGCGGTGGATGAATGTATTTGATTCTAAATGATGTGTTATTTTAACACACAGCATGATTGATCGGCAATTAATTTATAAATATATTGGAATAATATGGGCTTTGGGGGAATTTATATTTTTAAAGTGGAAACCATATAGCCTTTTTATTTCTATAAATTTAAAAAATGCAACATAAAAAGCAATAAATAATGCTCTTATTTTCTAGTAAAACATAACAATAATTTTAATAATAAAATAATATTCAACATATTTATAGCATATAGGTTTATGTCACTAAGCTTAAAGAGTCGAAGAAGAAGAGAGAGAAGAAGAAAACAATTAACATAATAAAACTTAATTAAATACATAATCTACACCATGCAGGTATAAAGTTATTCTTCAGGATTTACTATTCCCTTTTACTATTTCGCCATTAATTCACGCTTTTAAAAATGTAATCAAACATTGATCTCTAGAATAATATCGTATAAAAGTACTTAATAAATACCGTAATAAAAACCACCGACACGAATATGTAATAAATGGAGCAGCATTAATTTGAAGCGATACGTTGCCTAAACTGAAACAGTGAAACCGTATGTTTTCTGATCAATTATGGCTTCATTCAATGAAGAAGAAAGTACATATTTTATTGTATGAAGTTGAAGCTCAACCACCTGCTGGCTTGTAAAAAGTGTTCTTCATCTGCGAACGGCGGTTTCCATTAATGCTTTCTACATGGTTTATTAATCTGTGAAAGGTCTTTAAAATGCACTGAAACACAGGAAGATACTTTTATCGAACCTACTGAACTCGGCATGAAGAGGGTTTTAAGTAACAAGAAGGGTGCAAACGCCATTTTATTTCTTAGATGACTACCCTTGCGAAATTACTTCTGTAGCAGTTCTGGAAATAACTTCTGTACAGGGTTGAAATGTTTTATTTCCACTCTGTTCTACTGCACATTAAATGTAAATAAAGTATTGTGTAAATTAACTCAGTGAAGGTTTAACAGTAAATACTCTAGTGGCGGATTTATTTTCCACATTGACGTCTCATTGCTATTCCTTTCTTTTATATTTCACGTTCATAAACATTCAAACATTTCTTCACATGCTGCAAATATTAAATTCAAAAATGTGCATTTTGTACGTTAAACGGATGAAAACCAAATTTAATCTATCTTGAATATAAACTGTGTGTGAATATCTTCTCTAACTGGAAATTGTGTTGATCGGTTAATCAGTTGGAAATAATTTTTAAATTTTTTTAATGTGTTTCCTTAAATTTTAAATAAAAAAATCAGTCCTTAAATATTCTTCCGAACTTCGTTGACGGAGATTAAGATCACGCGCACGCACCACCTGCGGACTGCGACCTCGACGGGAAAAACGGGAAGGGATATCTACGCGGGAACACAAGTTTCATCGGGCAATTTCCCTCGGTCGCTTCAGCTCTTATGGAATGGGCAACCTAAATATAAAAGATAAAATTCTGCCGCGAGATCAACCGCGGCGGGCACGGGCGGCCGCGAATCATAACGCAATCATCGACCCTTAACACTTCCCCGCGCGCCGCGATCCTTCGCTCGAGATTGATTGAGAGGCGTCGGCGAGGAGGCTCGTCGCCTCGGGCGTAAGAGGGCGGGGAGCAGGGTGGGGATTGAGGAATTGACGGAAAGGGAATGGGTGGAGGTGGGGAAGGGAAGGTACTAGAAAGATAAGGACGGTGGAGGGGGAGGAACGCGAAGGAAACGACGGTTATCTGGCACAGGTTAATGTTTGCTTGATGTTTACGGGCACGTCAACTGTGTGATCATTATACTGCTAAGATTACTAAGTGAAAGGTAACGGTTTTTCTCTCCGCTTGATGGTGAAATAACTGTGTCGGGATTTTAACGTCGGTCTTGTAGGAGATATCTCTCTCACGTATCTCGCACAGGGGGCAGCTTCCAGCGTACAAGCTCTATAGTACTCGGTGCTCTCCTAGCCATGTTTGGTGCACGTGTGTTGTGTGCGCGCGTGAGAGAGAAAGCGAGAAGAGAGAGAGAGAGAGAGAGAGGAGAGAAAGTCAAGTGCGGTTGTTGTATATAAGAAAGGAAAAGGACGAAGAGGAATTAAAAGAATCGCACAAGGTCTTTCTAGCAAATCATACAGACGGCGCTAGAGACTGACCTATAATTATGATCGAAATAGCTTTCGTAGGGTATCAACCTAGGATGTTCAATCAATGTCATTGTATTGCGATAATTGTGTCTCTGAGCTAAACTCAGCGTTTGAAGAAATACGAGAGTGAATGTTGGGTGAGAAATGACACAGAAAATTAAAACAAGATATTCAAATTAATAATTAAAAAAAGTGAAATACTGTGTACAATTGCTTCGTAAATGCTGGTTAACACGAAGGTATATAGGAGTCAGTGAAGAGATTGAGGATACCAACAGTGTGCGACATGGGGGGGGGCAAGGTGAGAGAGGTAGAGAGCGAAAGGAAGCCTGATGATGGGAGGGAAGAGTAAGCGAATCGCGGAATGTCTGATTGAATTATAAATGAATACATTCTGGCAGATAAGGTGAAATGGGGCGGTGCGTGGGTTAAAGAGCAACGCTGAGCACGATGCTTCGCGGAGCGAAAACACTACTAGGAGATACGCCCGGTTGCGACTAGGATTATGGCTCCCTAGAAATAAGCGGTGCACAATTTCATCCTTCGATGAAATTATGATTCTGAAGACTATTACTTGATTTGAGTAATGATCAGGATAATGTTCTTTTGAAATTTAGATGAAATTGTTCTCAAGAATCTGAGATGGTGTCACGTTTCTGTTTGTTTTGTTTTTTGTTTCTTTTTATTTTCTTTTGTTTTTATTTAAAATAGTAACATAAAAACTAATCTGGTAATGAATATTGTAAATATCACTTTGCTAAATAAACATGACTAATTTTTCTCAGGCTGACGACTAACTGTGATATATATGTCAGACATTATTACTTGTTTCAGTCACATTGAAAGACTATTGAGCATGTTTTAACATTATAAAAATGCATGTTGCCGCTTATTTGTCAACATTTGTTTACAAACATGTTAACTTACTTTGAATCAATATACTATGGTTGCTTCTGTTTTACAATGGAAAACTGTTCTATTGTTTATTAAAATACTGTAAGTGCCGTATGAATATTTCAAACGTTTGAGCATACGCAAAAACTCAAAGTTTTAAATTAATGGAAAGCAAAGCCTTCAGTAAAATGTTCATTAATGAATACCCTTTATAATCTCGTAATAATAGTATAATATTTCAATATTACCATACATTTTTCTCTGTAAGCTTTTTTCAATGTATATTTGTGATTAATACTAACATGATTTAGAATCATGAAAATAAAATAATGTTGATATCGAACTCAAATTGAAGTGAAATCATGATATATTATTTTGACAATGCATAGATATAAAACCTACAAACTCAATGTAATTACAATGACAATAAGCTATTATGTTATTAATACAACCTCTGCATGTTCCTATCAGATCGGTACAATAAACGTTCCACAA
The DNA here is from genome assembly GCA_017312745.1 of Gryllus bimaculatus. Taxonomy (NCBI): domain Eukaryota; kingdom Metazoa; phylum Arthropoda; class Insecta; order Orthoptera; family Gryllidae; genus Gryllus; species Gryllus bimaculatus. Next base: position 5,555,077 of record BOPP01000040.1, on the reverse strand, counting down.
CCAATAATTATTGATGTTCATTATATTTTGCGATAAAATAAAACTCGGAAAAAACTATTTTGAGAAAACTTTACTTCATGAATTGTGAATTGTGCTCAATGATAACTTTTATATATTTACATTTATTTATCTTCGTAGTTAATTATTACCATCATGTTGTATAGTATATTACTAATTTCTATGCACGCCGAATCCAAAAAATTAAGCACTACGGCCTTTTAAGAGGTACTGATGATATTCATAAACTCAGGAAAAATCCAAAATCAATGATAGTTTAAATTTGACTGAAATGCAAATTTTTGATTGTATTACTTTCGTAGCTGGGCGCGTCGCACTGTATCCGTGCGTCAACTATAAAAAATACATTACTGTTCACTGTCATACATACTGTGC
>BOPP01000040.1:5544217-5554659 GCA_017312745.1 Gryllus bimaculatus | reverse complement strand
CACGCCCATCAACTTACATGTCGGAAGTCGTCGCATGCCCCATGACCCCATCCCATGCTCAAGTCTCACGTCCCCTGTTCCCCTTCCCACATTCCACATCCCACGTCCCGCGTCCCACGTCTCATGCCCCATGCACCACTAACCACTCCCCACGCTCCACTCTCCACGCATCTCGCCCCATACCCTATACCGTATCCCTCTCTCGACACCAAACACCCCACACTTCATCTCCCACTCCTCACCCCCACCCCTCTCTGATCAGCCCTTATCGTCACATCCTGACGCCTCACGCCTCACTTCATAGGCCCCTGTTCCCTTCACCAGGCTCCGCCCACGTCCCAAGTCAGTCTGAACCTTCCTCCTCCCTACCACCCACCAGTTCCGGCGTTCCGCGCTGTCCCGCCGCCGCTGCCGACCTAGATATGCGGAAAAACGGCGTGGCGTCGCTTCGATGGCACAGCGGGGCGCGAACGGTGCGCTGCGAGGTGTCGTCTGCCGTGCCCACCTCGCCGCCGCCTCCCCGAGCGCCGTAGGCGGAACGCCTTATCAGCCGTGACGTGAGGGAACGGCGCCCTTCGGCGCCCGCGACGCCAGTGTGCGCGCTGTCGCCCGTGGGCTCTCCGGTCGCCGCCGACTCGGGGGCGGCGCAAGCATGCAGCTTATTTTGGTTTCTTTATTTTGGACTTCTTGTTTCAATTGGGTTCGTTTTTATTCCGTGCACAGCTGGGTTTGCCTTGGTATTGGCTTTTTGTTTCACTTACACATAATGATCTTACATAAATATATTGGCAAGTTAACTTTCATTTTATTCTGTTCTTCAAAATTTCAATTAACTTACGAGACTTGGTTTGTAATCCTTTTACTGGGCAATTAGAAGTTTTGAAAATGATTATCCCTACTGTAATCGTAGTCAAATGTTCACACCCATTTTTTGGGGTGACAAGAGTGTGGAAAACGTAATAATGGTATTGAAAGTAAAATTTGGAAAATCAGAGTGTCGGGTTCAACTGTTTTATTATGTATTTTTACATATTCCAGAGACTGGGTTGCCAAAAGCTGTCCTGTGAGCTGTCGTGCGCACTGTTCGACCAAGCTCTCGGTGGCCGTCGCTCGGGTTAGCACTGAGCTTTTTTGTTTTTTAATTTTTGCTTCTTGTTTCAAATGTGGTTTCCGTTTCATTTGTGGCACAGCTTGTGTTTGTCTGTATGTTTCTCCGTTTGCTTACGGCCAGTAAATGATTCTTTTCTGGGGTCCTAAAGTTTGTATGAAACAGATAATAGATTGTTTATAGTTTATTTATATTTGAATTCTTTCACATTTTTTTAAGTTAGTTCATTTTATTCGTATTTCTTAACGCGTGCAGTTACTTTTACGAGATCTTGGACTGTAACTTTTAACAACTGAAAATAGACGTTTTGAAAATGGTGGGTGAAAAAGTGAAGGAAAATATAAATGGTATTAAAAGTGAAATTTTGATGAATCAAGTTTGTCGTTCAATTTTCTTATTACTCGTATTTTTATTCTTCATCAGAGAATAGTTTAAGAGGACTGTTAAAGACACATTGTTAAAAATTTACACCGCCGCTGGTGACGTATTTTCCATACTAGTTGCTTGCTCCGTAGAGTTTCAACCACGTCCCGAGCATGGAAGATTCCTTCTACAAGGAAAATTTTAATGGGCAGCTCAGCATTATTCAGTGTTTTTTTAATTCAATACGAAGTAATTCTGGTGCAGTAACCTACAGAACAATGCACGTATTGCTCTGTCTCGTTTTTGCCCTTAACATCTTTCTTTACACTACACACTTTAAGCACTGCCACTACTGGTTTAAAGCACCTCTGTCGGTATCTCTACGAGTAAACTTATTCCGTCTGAGGTACTCGATCAGGGAGAATGACTGGGGAGCTAAATCCCGCAACTGCTACGTGAAGGTCGGGATTGGGCTAATTTTATTCAGGGGGGGATACCGTCATTGATTCCTGTATAATAACTAATGCACTACTCTTATAGAATTATTCATCTCAATCGTCTCGCAAGCAATAAATATCATTCATCAGCATCTTCCATACTAGTAAGTGTTTCGGTGCGTTAAGTTGGTTAGGTATTATTCAAAGTAGTGTTTACAAGTAGCTTTTGTAGCTGTTAATTTTTAATTTTTATTTTTAATCCGCAAAAAAACAAACTGTTTCTCACGATTATATTTGTAAAAAAAATAAGGAAATTATTTTAAAAAAGTACAACATTTCCGGCTTAAGGAAAGGTCTATCATCTTTGCAAACCATTGAAAGCATTTTCCAAAACATTGTATTTTTTCAGCGCCTGCCATAAACCAGTAGTAAACCGCGACACTTGTCGGCCGCATTAAGCAAATACTATGCGTGCAACAACAAATGTCTCTCGCGTCGAGGCGATATAATCCTTTTATGGTCAGCTTTGGAACGCATTGACGTCCAGTCAGGGGTGTGCGGCAGCTCGTTTCCCTGATTCCTACTCACATCCCACGAGGGCTCCCCTTTCCCCTACTTGCCCCCTCCCTCCTAGACCGCGGCTCGCACCGCTCGCACTCCACGTTCCCCGTCACCGTCCTTGGCAACCCCACAACCACTCACGGCTGCTCTACAACAAACCCCCCGCCAGTGAATCGCTAATCGCTCTCCATGTCGTTCGTTACAAGCTGCCCCGTCGCCTCGGTAACATATGCTGCATATTTCAGCGGAATTTATTTTTCAAACCTCCAGCTTAGACAGTAACAGTTTTATTGATTTCCACCCTCGTATTTGTGGTTGATCGGGAACTTTTTTTGCATACGACGATGGGCTGGGGATTTCAGGAGACCGGGACGGGAAGAGAGTGAGGGTGGGGGGGATCGCGTCGAACGAGAGAGATCCGCATGGCGTCCTCTGTATGGACGCGCCAGCGCGGGTCGTGAGGACGGGGTGCGCGATGAGTTCTCGCCTTTTTCTGGCCGTGTCGTTCTCCTCGCGCCTGTCGCCGCGTGGCCGTCGTCGTTAGGTTTTTTTTTCCCGGCGGCGGAATTTCACGCGATTGGCAGACTACTGAAGGCTGCGGTGTTTTTGCTGCTGGCGAGACTGTCTCCCGAACTGGGTCTCTTTCGCTTCTGAATCTTGCGCTGGCGCCGAGCATCGCAAATGCACGGCAAGAACTGGAATGTTGGGTTTATGAAAAGGAAACGCGGTGGTAAGGATGCAATAAAGAAACTGATCTAAGGAAAACAAGATTAAATGCGGTTGTTCAAATTAGAGTGGACAACTTGGACTAGAAGGCAATGGTGTAGAAGTACTATATTAAGATTTTTTGTATTTATGGTATTTACAATTACAATGTTTGTGTGTAAGCAGTGTTTTGAAGAGATGCAGTATTTTTGCGAAACGTAGAATGATAAAAATAAGTTCGTTATAAATTTGAATGTATATGCAATGAGCTTCATTACTAAAGAAATGCGTATTTAATAAGTAATACTACAAAAGCACAGTAAGGAAGTTTCGCTTTAATAATCAAAATAGTATAATCGGTAGTGTTCATGAAGAAAGCCGACAACGGTATTTTGAAATACGTAATATATTAGAGTTCCTAATATGATCTCTTACACTCTACTTTCATTGTATGCGTATTTTACTTTTTATGAAACCCGTTTTATAAAGCAAGTATGCTGTGATTTATAATTGTAAACATTTTTATTATAACAAAACTATCCCTAGCATAGTCAGAATTGCACTAGTTTCCCTCTTCTAGACAACAAAGTCGCCCCGTGGAGTTGGCGAATAGAGCGGGCTTGCGACAGCATTTTTTTATCCTCCCATGGTCCCAGTCGTTCATTGCACCATTGTTTCATCACATTTATCTTACAATCTTAATCACCTGTCCATCAAATCACAAATTCATTCCAGGCATCGCTCCAGTATTAGGTACTAGAACCACAATAAAGATGATTGTGTGTAAACAAACCGAAATTAGATGAATATCGATCGTAAATCTTTGTGTGAAGAGCGCTGATTAGGTCGGGTAAGCTGCATTTAACCAATATCCCCACTACGTCTCCTAATTTTGGTAATCAATGATTATTACCACTATAATTTTGTATAGGTATTTACTTTATTTACAATATGTGCTGCTCTAACAAACAGTCTCACAGATATTGGCGAATATGTAACAATGCTATAATATAGTATTTGATTGTCAAATACTATATTATAGCAGGACGTAATAACTGTTTGCGCAGAAGCCGAAGACCCGAGCTCCGCGGTGCGCCTTAACGTTTTGATTCGTAGTGCGTTTAGCATCGTTTATTACGTTGAACACGATTGTGTACGCGTGTGTACGTGCGTAAAAATTGCGAACGAATTTACATATGAGTTGCTATTTACTGCGGAACTAACAACTTCAGCTTAAACGGGTATCACTAATACATCTCATTGAGGTTCAGTGGTTATGAGGATAAGCAGTGGATTTCAGTGGTTACTACCATGGCACACATAATATTTAACTTGGTTCAAGCAGTGCAAAATTCAACGAAGAAAAATATAAAGATGATGAAATTTCTTTATCGTAAATACCTTGATATTTACACCGAAATAATGGAAAATATAGTAATAATTGTGTTTTAGAGGTTTACAAAAATTAAAAGCAATTTTATATATTTAATCATTTAGAGGCCATTTAGTGAAAGAGTAGGCTAAATGGCCTGAGCCTCGCCACCAATAAAGGCCATTATATATTTTATTTATTTTATACATACATAATGGTTTAATGATGTTCAATACAGAAAGTGAAATAAAGACAAAAACTATTTTCTACAGCGGTACCACCTACATTTTCAGAACAGCTGCAATGCAATTCTACACACGTACTGACCACCTACTAAAGGAAAACGGGAAAATTAAAAGAAAATTAAAATAATGTTCTATTTACTAAATTATATAAACGAATAAAAATCTGTAAAAACATGTTACGTTTTCAATTTAATGTCTGGCAATAATGAGAAAGTATTCTGAATAGTAAGCCCAAACTCAGTAGCTATTACTAAAGCTTTTAAAATTACAATCTCCATTCCGAGATAACAGAACCAAATTCAGAACATTCATACTCATAAATAAAGTTTTAAGTTGCGTCATTTAAAGACTTAATCACATTGCTTAGCAATTGTGTTGAGATTCACCTTTTAGCAACAAAAACGTCATTTTCGTTCCCTCCCTTTCAATAAAGAAATTCGCTCAAGGTTTACCACCTTTGCATTCATAAGCGAACACATTTTTTCTTCCGTTGAATTATACTTCACTTCCGCGATAACCGAAAAGTTGACTTCCCCTTCCCAATGACACGCAGATGTTGCCAAACGTTCCCCGAAATCCTCGGCCGAGCCAGACCCGCGACACAGTAAATGTCGAGCATTCAACTTTCGCTCCGCCGCCACCGAGCCACCCCTCTACGTTGGCTGACGTTAAACAAGCAAACACACTCTCCCCTCCCACTCATACAATCCACCTCCTATTCCCCTCCTATTCCCCTCCTGCCTGCAACTCACCTAGAACTACACTCGCTGCTTTTACTCTGTTCGTTGCAATCCACTCCCTCCGTGAGTTTCTCTCACCTAGTGCTTCCCTCGCTGATTTATCTTTGTTGTTTTAATTCCAAACCCTCCGTGAGTTCCTCTCATTTCTCATTCTTTCCATCCTTTTTCTTCCTCTCCTTTATTTCTATTCGTTGATAGCTTTCCTTTAATTTTATTTCGTTCATTGTCTTTTCCGTCTTTCCTTTTCTTTTTCTTTTTTCCTTTCTTTCCTTCTTTACCGTTCTCCCTTTCTTTCGTTTTTTCTTTCTTTGTTTCCCATAATTTCCTTTTCTCACAACCTTCTCCTTCTCCTGTCCTTCATATTATTACCCTTCTTTTCCCTTTCTCATCCTTCTTTTTCCATTCTACCTTTTTTTTGCCTTCCATTCATTTTCTCCATTTCCTCTCCTCTTCCCCTTCCCTATGTTCCTTTCAATTCCTCCCTCTTCCCTCCATGAACCGTTCTTCCTTTCCCCCTTTCCCCCATCGCCTGTGTCTGTACCCCCTTCTCTCGCACCCTCCCCGCTGTGCACTTGCCCTGAAGCAGTGGCGCGCAGCGTGCTGCCTCCTTTGATATCGCCGCCCGGTGCTTTCTGCTTGAGCGTGCTCGTCTGCGTAGTCGCCCGCCCCCACTCGCCCCGCCCAGCCCCGCTCCACCCCACTCTGCCCTCGACCGCCGCTCAGTTGGGCGTTCGCGGCTGAATGCCGAGACAACGCGATAAAACCGTATCACTTTAAGCCGAGTGGAAGAGGACGTACCCGTGCAGTGTTGCGAAAAGGGGGGCAAGGTGTCAACGGAATCTATAGCGTTTACGATGCGGTTTTCTCAGTCGCTACCACTAGCGAGCGATGAATGTATTTTGATTCTAAATGATGTGTTATTTTTAAACACACGCATGATTATCGGCAATTAATTTATAAATATTATTGAATAATATTGGGTTTGGGGGCATTTTATATTTTAAAGTGGAAACCATATTTGCCTTTTTTATTTCTAAAATTTAAAAAAATGCAACATAAAAAGCAATAAATATGCTTTATTTTCTAGTAAAACCAATAACAATATTTTAATAATAAAAATAATATTCAACATATTATCAGCAATAGGTTTATGTCACTAAGCTTAAAGAGTAGAAGAAGAAGAAGAAGAAGAAGAAACAATTACAATAATAAAACTTAATTAAAATACATATTACACATAAAGTTATTTCTTCAGGATCTTATATTCCCCCTTTTACTATTTCGCCATTAATTCACCTTTTAACAATGTATCAAAACATTGATCATTAGAATAAATATCGTACTAAAAGTACTTAATAAATACCGTAATAAAAACCACCCGACACGAAATATGTAAATAAAATGAGAAGCATTATTTGAAGCGAACGTTGCTAAACTGAGAACAGTGAAACCGTATCGTTTTCTATCAATTAATGGCTCATTCAATGAAGAAGAAAGTACATATTTTATTGTATGAAGTTGAAAGCTCAACCACCTGCTGCTGTCGAAAAAGTTTTCCTTCTAATTCTGCGAACCGGCTTCCATTAATGCTTTCTACCATGGTTTCATTATCTCTGAAAGGTCTTTAAAATGCACTGAAACACAAGGAAGATACTTTTACGAACAATGCTAGAAACTCGCAAATGAAGAGGGCTTTAAGTAAAACGAAGGGGTTGCAAACGCTCATTTTATTTCTTAGATGACTACCCTGCGAAAATTACTTCTGTACAGTTCTGGAAATAACTTCTGTACAGGGTTGGAAATGTTTTATTTCCACTCTGTTCTTACTGCACATTAAAATGTATAAATAAAGTATTGTGTAAATTAAAACTCTAGTGGAAGGTTTTAACAGTAAATACTCTAGTGGACGGATTTATTTTCACATTGACGTCTCCATTGCTATTCTTTTTTTATTTTTCACGTTTCAATAAACATTTCAAACATTTCTTCACCATGCTGCCAAATATTAAATTCAAAAATTGCATTTCTCGTACGTTAAACGGCATCGAAAACCAATTTAATCTTATCTTGAAATATAAAACTGTGTGTGAATATCTTCTCTAACTGGAAAATTGTGTTTGATGGAGTTACATCAGTTCGGAAATAAGTTTTTTAAATTATTTTTAAAGTGTTTCCTTAAATTTAAATAAAAAAATCAGTCCTTAAATATTTTTCGAAGCTTCCGTTGACGGGAGATTAAGACTCACCGCACGCCCCACCTGCGGACTGCGAGCCTCGACGGCGAAAACACGGGACGGGATATCCACGCGGACACACGTTTCCAATCGGGCAATTTCCTCCGGGTCGCCTTCAGCTCTTATGGAATGGCGCCACCTATATATACACACCGGATAAAATCTCTCCGCGAGATCACCGCGGCGGCACGGGCGCCGCGAGAATCGATAACGGCAATCATCGACCTTAACACTTCCCCGCGCGCCGCGATCCCTTTCGCTCGAGATTGATTGGAGAGCGTCGTGCGAGAGGCTCGTCGCCTCGGGCGTAAGAGGGCGGGGAGCCAGGGGTGGGGATTGAGGAATTGACGGGAAGGGGAATTGGGTGGGAGGTGGGGGAAGAGGGCAAGGTACTAGAAAGAATAGGAGGTGGAGGGGGAGGAACGCGAAGGAAAACGACGGTTATGCTGTGCACAGGTTAATGTTTGCTTGATGTTTACGGGCACGTCAACTGATGTGATCATTATACTGCTAAGATTACTAAGGAAAGGTAGCGGTTTTTCTCTCCCGCTGGATGGTGAAATACTGTGTCGACTTTTACGTCGTCTTGTAGGAGATATCTCTCTCAACGTATCTCGCCACAGTGGGGCAGCTTCCCAGCCGGTACAAGCTCTATAGTACTGGTGCTCTCTAGCCATGCTTGGTGCACGTGTGTGTGTGCGCGCGTGAGAGAGAAAGCGAGAGAGAGAGAGAGAGAGAGAGAGAGAGAAAGTCAGAGTGCGTGTGTGTGTGTATAAGGAAAGAAAAGGACAAGGAAGAGGAATTAAAGATCGCACAAGGTCTTTCTACAAATCAAAGCAGACGGCCGCGCTAGAGACTGACCTATAATTATGATCGAAATAGCTTTCGTAGGGTATCAACCTAGGATGTTCAATCAATGTCATTGTATTGCGATAATTGTGTCTCTGAGCTAAACTCAGCGTTTGAAGAAATACGAGAGTGAATGTTGGGTGAGAAATGACACAGAAAATTAAAACAAGATATTCAAATTAATAATTAAAAAAAGTGAAATACTGTGTACATTGCTTCGGAAATGCTGTTAACACGACCAGGTATATAGGAGTCAGTGAAGAGATTGAGGATACCAAACAATGTGGCGAACATGGGCGGGGGGCAAGGTGAAGAGACGGTAACGAGAGCGAAAGGAAGCCCGTGATTGATGGGAGGGGAAGAGCTAGCGAATCGCGAATGTCTGATTGAATTATAAATGAAACATTCTGGCAGATAAGGTGAAATGGCCGTGCGTGGGTAAAGAGCACGCTGAGCACATGCTTTCGGGAGCGAAAAAAACGACTACTAGGAGATACGCCCGGTGTGCGACTAGGATTATGGCCTCCCTAGAAATAAGCGGTGCACAATATTCATCCTCGATGAAATTATGATTCTGAAACTATTCACTTGATTGAGTAATCGCAGGATAATGTTCTTTTGAAATTTAGCATGAATTGTTCTCAAGAATCTGAGATGTGTGTCACGTTCTTTTGTTGTTTTGTTTCTTCTTTATTTCTTTTGTTTTTATTTAAACATAGTAACATCAAAAACTAATCTCGTAACTGAATATGTAAAATCACTTTGCTAAATAAACATGACTAATTTTTTCTCAGGCTGACGACCCCTAATCTGTGATATAATGTCAGACATTATTACTGTTTCAGTCACAGTTTAAACTACTGAGCAGTGTTTTAACATTATAAAAATGCATGTTGCCGCTTATTTGTCAACATTTTGTTTACAAACATGTTTAATACTTTGAATGCAATATACTATGGTTGCTTCTGTTTTTACAATGGAAACTGTTCTATTGCTTTATTAAAATACTGTAAGTGCCGTATGAATATTCTCAAAACGTTTGACATACGCAAAAACTCAACAGTTTTCAAATTTAATGGAAACAAAGCCTTCCCAGTAAAATGTTCATTAATGAATTACCCTTTATAATCTCGTAAGTAATAGTATATATATTTCATATTTACCATACATTTTTCTTGTAAGCTTTTTTCATGTATATTTGTGCATTAATACTAACATGTATTTAGAATCATGAAAAACAAAATAATGTTGATATCCGAACTCAAATTCGAAGTGAATCATGATATAATTTTGACAATGCATTAGATATGAAAACCTACCATAAAACTCCAATGTAATTACAAATGACAATTAACTATTATGTTATTAATTACAACCTTCATGCATGTTGCCTATCAGATCGGTAACTACATAACACTGTTCCACAACCAAAATTATTGATGTTATTATATTTTGCCGTAAAATAAAACTCGGAAAAAACTATTTGAGAAAACTTTTACTTTCATGAATTGTGAATTGTTGCTCAAATGTACCTTTTATTATATTACATTTATTTATCCTTCCGTATTATTAATATATTACAATCATGTTTGTAAGATATATTACTAATTTCCTATGGCACGCCGAATCCAAAAAATTAAGCCTACGGCCATTGAAGTAGATACATGATAGATATATCATAAACTCAGAAAAATCCAAAATCCAATGATAGTTTAAATTTTGACTGAAATGCAAATTTTTGATTGTATTACTTCGTAGACGGCGCGTGCTGCACTGTATCCGTGCGTCAACATAAAATATTACTGTGTCACTGTCATACATACTGTGC
>BOPP01000040.1:5506715-5519529 GCA_017312745.1 Gryllus bimaculatus | reverse complement strand
CACAAAATTTTAAAATTGCTCGATAGAATTTACCCTAGTTGTTCAACAAAGAAATATTAATTTTTGACCACTATATTTTTTGTAAGAGATGAGAAAATTCAGATTCGATAAATCAAATGGAAGAACATTAAAGCGGTATTTGAAAGGGAGAAATATCTTGCATTAAATTCGTGAAAAAGAGCGGTAATTTGAAGTTAAAAGTTTGAATAGAAGTTATTTCTATTGGTTGGTACAGTCAACTTGATTTTTGTTTATAGTATTTTATAACTTTAATGAGATCATGTTTTGGTTAGAATTTTGGAAAAAATAGACATTTGAATAAACTTTCGGAGAATCTAAAAAAATCTTTCTAGAACATTACTGTAAGTTGTATTAATTCTTTTAAATTTTTAATGTATTTGTGTAGTGGTGTTATCATTGTTTAAGGAGAAAATCAATTGTTTATTGAATTTTTCATCTAAGAAATAAAAAATTCATATTATTCGCGAACCAAATTTTTAGTAATAGGTGCAGGATATATGGTATAAAATAACAGAAATATTTGTTACAAACAGTTTACATGAAAACATAATAAGTCTTCAGTGCAGTATACAAAAGTTTATTACACTACTGACACTAGACGCACTTTTTTTCATCACGGTTCACTACTTTTAATCTTCGACAGATTGACGGCCATGCATTTTGGAGAAAAACTCAATAACAATATGTACAGAAACTTTCTCTTCAAAATTTTGAAATCACTGATATATTTATTTCATATACTTTTTTGGTTTGCAATGTTCTGTATAATAAGAGGTTATAAGAACTTCCAGACAATCTGTTTGCTGTATGCAGTTTCAGCCTAAGTATGTGAAGCATTGTATGTGCTTGTAACATTAGTGTGTAAACTGATTCATTTTAAAATTACTATCAATTTTATAATTTTTCTTATTTAGACACTAGTGTGGCGATGTTAGGAGAGGTAAGAAAGCTCATGTTGTGAAATCAGTGATGCTGTCAAATCATTCAATTAATTTCTATTATGAGGAAGATCACCACATTACATGATTCTATCCAGCTACATCACCAGTAAATACACAAAAGTGCCTTGCACCAAGAAGACTTTTAGACACCACGTTTACTTCTTGTATTTCACATCAAAAAGTGATTTTATACGGATGTAATATGACAGACCCTGACCAATGTATTTACCTGGGAATCTCAATTAACAACAAAATGGATATTAGGTGTTTCACAAATGCTTATTCAAGAGTCTTTCTTATAGTGTATGTGCAAATTCTTCAACGATTATTTAGGAATTTGTACATACACCAAAGGGAAACTTATTGAAGATAAACCTCGCGAAACTTATAGAAATGACTCGTATATGTTCAATGCATATAGGAATAATACGCTTAGAAGATGTTCGTTATTTAACATTGCACTCAACTACTATGAGCTACTATACTTCTAAGAGCTATTTTAAAAATAAAAACAGTAGATTGTGTACATTTTTAATATATAATTATTTCTGTTCTGTCTATATATCAGTCCTGTATTTCTGTTCTGTCCATACAATCAGATCATTCTTTACTCTGCCGTCTCCTCCCCCCTAGTTATTAAATACTAGCACGCAAATCTAAACTAACTAACCCTTAAAATATAATTTAAAAATACAAGAATATGAATGTTCAAAAGTTGTAATACAGAAGAATGTAATATATTAATAATTTATTAAATGTATAAGTATTACATTTGGACTGTCGGACTCGCTTTTCCTGCTTGTTCACTATTTCCTGAAAACTCATCTGACAACCTAAGGAGATGAGTGACTGTGCAGGTCTAAGTTTGTATTTCTGTTAGCGACGCCATGTGTGGTGAATGGTGATTTATTGCATTTACCTTTTTACTTTTAATGGTATTAAAGGGGGGTTGTGCGGGCGCGTACACAATATTAGTTCTCAAGAGTTCGTACGTATTCAAGACCGCGCCAGTGTCACGCCTCATACCGTAAATTGTTTCTTAACAAACTCATCGAAAACATTATTCAATCAATAAATAGATTTCAAGAATTACTCTTATCTAAAATATTTTGAATAATAAGTCAACTTTTCCAAAATAGGTAAGAATGAAAAATGGTTTAATACAGACAGGTCTGAAAGTAAAAATAAGATTTGATAAATTTAGTCACCCATTAGTTTTGAAAATAAATGAAATGATCAGAACCATGACAACTGATAAATTTCATTCCACAGACGCTTGTTTTCGAACTATCAATGTGCTATAATTTTGAATCTATACAGTTACTCTTCATCAAAAACCGCTCCTCTCCTCTCTCTCTTCTCTCTCTCCTCCCTGTCTCCTCTCTCTCTTCTCTCTTCCCTCTCTCTCTCTCTCTCTCGTTTTCACAAACTATTTTGAAAACTATAGCACCAATAACAAGTTGAAAGATACAATTATTATCAGGAGAAATAAAGAACTGAAATTCAATTTTGAAACCGGTGCTGAACAACTAGAACGTTTAATTTAACAAGCAAAATCAATATTTTCACAAAACATGAGATAACATAGTTATTGCAATTTGAATATTATTCAAGGAAACGAAGTGAGTAATTTTAGAGATTACTTTTGTAAGTAATTTTCTCTTCTGGAATGTATTTTTTTATTTCCTAAACGGAATTTCAAACTATCAGTATGAATTATTTTAGTTCTTAGACATTATTTAGAATTAATAATTTATATTAGCTGGATGGATATTTTAAAATTTACTCAGCCATTATTATCTACAGACCAGAGTTCTAACAGACTTACTGTATCTCGACTATTGTGTCAACTATCTAAACTTTCAATTTATCATTTCCAGTTCAACGGTTCAGAATGTGGCACAACGTTCACGGATTGATACTTCGATACTTAAGAATTAAAGTCAATCATTGCACACTTGGTAAATTATGAATATTTATTTGGAAGATTCAAAAAACAAAATTACCACTGATATAAAATGGGCACTACAAAAGTCATAATTATTGTTTAAAAAAATTGAAAGCGTCCATAATTGTACGAGTTTTAGGTGTATTTTAATACACACAAGAATCCTATCATCACACTTGCTCTGGCTCAACCACCATTAAATATTCGCCCTGTCACTGTGGTCGCAGTGGCTGAGGGCTCAGAGCTGCGCAGCAGAGACGGGCCGCTCGCGTGCCGATGTGACGCCAGCTGCAACAGCGTGTCACCGCCCATGGCGGCGTGCGACCGCGTTCACCAACTGCGGGGTTTTTCGCGTGCGGTTTTGTCAGCTTATGCGGGCTACATCCCCTGCGTCAGTGATGATTGTCGCGTACCCGGATCACCGCCCACCTTCTCGCCTCCAAACTGACTATTTCCGTTTCCCCCTTCGTCACCGTCGCCGTTCCCGCCGACCCCAAAAAGACTATCCTCAGCGTCGATCGCACCGCCGCCATCACCTCACTCGTGTTGCTATCCTGCCCTCCCGTGCTTCTTCCTCCGCCCTCGCCACTTCCATCGCCATTCACACTGCCCTCCCTTCCACTCTCCCTGCCCTCACCCCGTTGCCGCTCCCACCTCCGTTGCTGACCACCACCGCCACCCCCCAACGCCACCGTCAGCTTAACCTTGTCACATTCAACGTCACCTTCGACTCACAGTCATCATCATCGTCGACGTCTCCGCCCCTTTTCCTCCACGCCACTAATACAACCGTCCACCGTCACCGCTCCCGCCCCGCCCACGCCCCCGTCTGCGGTCAAAGTCCTCTGTCCCCGTCACCACCACGGGACACCATCAATTTTCTCCTTCACGTTCACCTTTCCCCTCCACCGTCATCTCCACCATTCACTGCCCTTGCCTCTGCCACTACTACGATCCACCAGCAGTTTTTCCATTTCTGCTGGCCATCATCTCCACGCAACCCCACCCGCTTCGGCGCACTCTCTATTCTTCCGCCACCGCTTTCATCCATCGTCTCACCGTTTTCACCTCACCATAGCCATTCCCCATCACAACTGCCTTCGTCGCTGCCGCGATCCTAGCGCGCCCGCCCCCCCCCACCCCCCATGCCCCCCGCCCCAAGATACTTGCGTTTGTGGCTTGCGGCCTTCGGCCCCCCCCTCCTCCCTCTCCCCCCACCTCACTTCCTCTTCTCGTGCCAATGTTCAACTGCGCACCGCGCCGGCAGGTGTTTGTCAGACCGGCGACGGGTAAGTGTTTTGCTAATGTTGGCGTTGGAACAATAAACTTGCGGAAATGGATTGTCTCGTAGCTGTAAAAGCCCGCCAGTAGATGTAGCGCCAATCATAGCGAATTGTGACTAACGGAAGACTTTGGAAGGAAATAATTCGGAAGCAAAGCTGGGAACAAACAGTTTAATTACGTTGAATACGTTGCAATAAAAAATTAATATGATTTAAAATATTAATGGAAATATTAGTGAAATGTTAACTACATGCAATTTCAGAAAAAACGAACTACCAAACGCGCAAAATCTCAGACTGAAGGATCGCGGGTTCGAGTGCCGCCTCGGGCATGGTTGTATTTGTGTTCGTCCTTTCACCCTCCACCATCACCATATGTTATCTTCACAGTTACTATACCGGTAAATGCAATAGTGATCGGTAATAACCTAGATGTTCAGGCGACCATAAATTATTTAAAAAAACCGCAAAATTGAGAATACAACAACTTGAGCATTGGAGATGAAAAAATGTTCAAAAAATTAATTCAATAGTCAAGAAGTCGAGAAAAGCAAATAACTCATTCAAAGCGCCGTTCACACAAGTAGTCATATGGTAAATGCTTCCGTGTACGTCGCATTATCGACTCTGCATTTGAGGTTCTTTTGATCTGATTCTGTGCTGATGCGGATGAACCATGCTACAACTGTACAGCATGTTCTATTCACAAAACGTGTTTTCCTAGAAACAATAATATAACATGAAGTGTTTTACAAATTGGAAAGAAGAAAGCCCAATACTCGTAAGTGAATTCCGACTATTTACAACTTCGTAACAAAGGATATTTGTTTTGTAAATATGAAACAAAGTTAACAACTCAAACTGTTAATTATTTAATAAATTAAAATGGACCTAAAAACAAGTATATTATTGGCATATGTGACAAGTAAAAATGTTTTCATGTAATTCACAAAGGAAGTGACTAAAAAGTCTAGCATTGAAGTGTTTCAATTGGTTATTTTGTGCATGTGTCTATCAATGTGATCAATAAATGAAACGGATTGCATTTCGAGAATCATTGCAGTTGACGAGTTAACGATTCCGACACCACACTAATATTTATGACTTGTGAGTTCGTTCTAGCTTTAAAATTATGGAAGGCTTCCACAAGTACATCAAACATATTGACTCTGCCGCACTGTAATGGAAGTTTTGATAGGAAGTTTTGGCTTTCGCATTCTCATTAAATGACATTTCAAAGTTTCCCAAAATGCAAATATTTTCTGAAAAGAAATACCATGTTACTAGTTTGCTTTAATTGAAATGAGAAATCATGTATTTTCCTTTTTTTGCATGACAGCAAGGATAATGTCCTGAAAATAGCACTAAAGTACACATTTTTTTTTAGTTCCAGTTAGATAAAATCTTCTTCTAATCATCTTATATATTTAATTTAAAATTTAAAAATGTATTTAGAGGGGTCACTGTTCTTCTTATCTGACTTTATATCTAATTAATAATTGAAATAAAAGTATGTAGCCTATTGTAATGTGATGAGTATCTTATGTTTTGTGACCCAGAGACTCAAAGAACTTCAAAAACAAATATGCATTTTTAATTTTGATTTAAATAATGCAAATTTTTCATTGTGGCATTCAACCTATAATCATACCATTGAATTCTCATACTCATTGCACCACTGCTTAACACAAGGTTGTAGTCAAGCGACAAACTATTTTTTTTTCAATATCCGTGAGACGTTTAGTTAAAATATTTAATTATTGCAATGTCATACGCGAACATTTTATTTGTGGTTCTTGGGCATTATGCGTGCTATTTTTTAGAAATCCATATGGTGGAGTTTCATTCTCCAGCATTTTTTTCTGCTGCGGGTCACTAGCTTTTTTTGCCATTATCGCAAAACGTTGAATGAAAGAGAGTGTATATTAAATCAATAGAAAAGTACAGATTAATGAAGTTCATTGCATACGCACGATGTACAACTCAAAAGGAATACTAACCTACTACTTAATTAACTTTAACGCAATTATTGTTATTACTATTATTATTACTACTATTAAACTTTCTGTAAATTATTTCATTGGTATGGGAATAAATAAAACATACATTTTAAAATGTTGAGGGAGCAAATATATTAGTGCGAAACCATTTTGTGTTGATTGTTGGTACCTGTAGTTTACTGTACTCGAATTCCAGATAAATGTAATGAGAACTTGTTCGAGGAAACAGTTTTTCCTGAAAACGCTGAAATTACACACGTAGAAATTTGCAAATGCAATTGCACTGTTTACATTAAATCGTATTTAAATTATTTGTACTTTAATAAAAGTAAATGAATATTTTGTTACGACATTTTTATTGGAGACAAAATAATTCAAAAGCTTTTATACGTAAAACAATACTTATCACAAACACATTGTTTCTGAAATGGCGAAATATAACTTGTTTGAAATATTGAACACTATTAACTTGGTGTAACTATGTATTAACGATAAGTGCATCCACAGGAAAATTGCATAGAATTAAATCTTGGCATTTATTATTATAAACTTTGTCAAAAATTTATTTTTATGCGCAGGCTACTTGAAAATACACGTCCCAGCAAAGAGTAAACATAATATACTGAAATAATTTTCATCAGATAATGCACCGAAAGAAACTGCAACATTTAAATAAGACTAATAGCATTAAGGAATATACCTCTGTAATCAAACTTCACCAAAGTCCGAAAACGAGAAGTGTAAATCTACGAAAAGGTGTCGTAATGGGCCTACAGCAGGAAACGTTCTATAAAAAGAAATTCGTTTGAGCTCGTGGGAAGCCTTATTCCTTCCTCAAGGGCATCTTGCCTAAGATTGCGGTGGATTCAATAACCACATCCATTTATTTTTTGGACTACCTGTGCAGTTCGTATATTTCCGTGCATTTCGCACCGTTCTTCAATGTTCTCCCCAGCCTTTCTCTGCTTTAAAGAAAGAAGGAAAGAGATGCACTACCTTTCTCGTGAAAGGGGGAAGTCCCTTTTTGAGCGTATCAATAGGTAGCATATACGCTGGGAGGCAGTAAAATTGCTATTTTATTCGCCGTATTGGGACGAATAAATTCTGAACGGAATTACACTACAATGGAGCTCCGGGCGAAGGTGTGGGGGTGAAGGACAATTTATTGGTTCTGGTGCAGGTAGCGCCGGGCAGGCAGTTCCGCCTCCGACACCCTCGCCAGCACGCGCCTCTCGCTCGCGCCGTCCCTGCCGCGGCCTCGCCGTCCCCGCCCAGCCAACCTCGCCCTTCGTCACCGTCCGAACCGTCCACCTTCTCTCTCAGGCCGTCCGTACCGCGGCCTCACCATTCCCACCTAACCATTCTCGCCCAATCGACTCTACCCTTCGTCCCTGCCCTTCGTACTCACACTTAGTCCCCACCATTTTCCCCGCGTCCTTTTTCCCGCCCAAGCCGCCCCCAGCATAGTTGTCCCCTGCGTCCGCATTCCCGCTCCCGCCGCCCCCCTTAACCTCTCCATACTGCTCTGACTGTCACTTCCTGCCGACTATGATTGCACCACCCTTACCTCGGCGTCTTCGCCCAGTTATTCTCGCTTTGCACCATCGTGTCTGTCACAATGCCGGTTGCGGTTCCAGCGAGCCGGTTCCGACATTCCTCATTTCTTTCTCGCACCTTCCCCCGACAATACCGTTCCCGAACTCACCTTTTTGCCATCAGTTCCCGACTCCCCAACTCTGATTCTCCCTACCTGACATCATGTCTGTAAATCCCCTTTTCGGCCCTCACTGTCCCCACGTTTTACTTCCCCACCTCAAACGTCTCCGCCTCCAGCTTTCTCTTCTCAAATATCCCCATCCCCACTTTCTCCACCTTCAAATTCTTCCCCCCGAGCTTCCCGATCCCAATTTCTCCCCCCATCTTTCCCACTCCAACTTTCCTACCTCCCCACTTCCTCATCCCCAACTTCCCCGTCTCCAACTTCCCCATCTTAAGCTTCCTCATCCTGAAGTTACTCACTTTCAACGACTTCATCCCCAACTTCCTCACTCACAAATTCCCCACACCCCACTTCCCCACCGTTACTGTTCACGGTCCCTCGCTTCCGCAGCCCTCGCCGTCTTACCTCTGTCCCCAACAGCGTTGCTCCCGTGTCTCAGGTTTCGCAAGATATACCGTCATCTCTTGTGAAGTGCAGAGAGTGTTTTGCGCGCAGCACCTGATTCTACCTCCGCCGGAAATGTACCGCCCCGCGGCGCGACGTGCCATTTCACAATTGCGCGCGGGAGGCGGGACGCGGAGGCGAAAAAATAACGGCGAGCTTTTGCCACGGCAAGTGGAGCGTTCGGGCGAAGGCGGGTGTGCGGGAGGAGTCGGAAAGACTTTGTTGCCGGGCGGTGGTTCGGTGATGTTTCTTAGAATCACGGTCGCTGTTAACGTGTCATTCTGTTTTGTCTGTTATATGCTGTAGCTTATGGTTTTGCAGATAAACAAGCCTTGCCACATTAAAATGTTATATCAGTATCATATTGAATATATATTTCGCTGGATGTATTACACTCAAGCTTTCAAGCGTTCTTGCGTATTTAAGACAATGACATTCGATCAATGTTTTTGAACTGAGATTAATTGTTATGGATAATATTATTAATGTAACACCTTTTGCTAGCAAGTGAATAGTTCCGAGTTTTATTCGAGTGTTACTTGAAAGTCAATCTTCAAATTATTTGGAAGAAGTGTATTCATATGGTTTAATGTATAGAAATTCCTTTACTAAATACTTCAAATCTTAGCCATTACAACCCCACAATTAGATTTAGTGCAGACAATTAATGTGAATTTACTTAAAGAAGCGTACTTTCTCAAGATACGTCGCACACACGCATACGACGGGAATAAAGTCGTTTATATTCGTGGCAGTTTGGGTAGTCTCTTTATTCAAATACTGCGTAACATTCGTTTCAAAAATGACTGCTCTGGAAATACTGTTAGCACAAAATATCGTAAATTGAAAACCAATGAACCGTATAACTTTCCGTGTTATTTCTCAATCACGTGCCTAGTATTACGCATTCATAAAAGGAGGCTTGTGAATTTTTAGTAAAAATTGTGATCTTTAAAATCATGGTTCGCTAATTGCAATTCGCTCCCGAGAAACAGAAATCTAACACAAGCTTCTACTACAAGTTTTGAGATTCCCCTATGTAAGTGGTTTTGATTTTGGTTAATATGAAATATTTATAGCAAGCGAGAGTATATTAATTACAGATCTGTAAAAATATTGTAGAAGAGTACGAATGATATTGAAACTCAAACCATTTTTTTTACAGAATATGATAAAATAAAATACCTTTGAAACAAGTTGTACAAACTTTTAGTAATATATATATTTTTTCAAAACAATATCTACAAGTATTTCATAAGTTATAGTGAGATTAGAACTGTTACTTCAGTTACGATGAGTATCATAACGCAATAAATTAAGAGCAAATATTTAATGCCGAGCGACCTCTTCATTGGAAACTTGCTGTCGCGTGACAGCTGTGTCGTACGAAGTGACACATTGAATGTAAGAATTCAGCTGTTATGCGCAATATGAATAGAGGCGGCATATACCATCAAATATTTGCATTTATCTATAAAAATCAAAACTATTTTGTTGTTTTTGGCTGTTTTCCGAGTTCCTGGCTATCTAACGAATCGTAGACCTTTCCCACATGGTTGTAGGCTGCGTAGTTTTCTTTCCATTTCTGCGCTCTTAAAAATTAGAAATCTAGATGATAACTAAAGCAAAATGTATTATTTAATTAGTAATATTAATAATAATAGTACTCATCATAATTAAATAAATAATTGGAAATATGTTTGCAATATGTTTTAATGTAGTACAGAAATTCTTCTAGAGCATGGTAAATACCTGTATCACTTCCATATCAATTTGGTAACTAACAGCTTTGTGATTAGGTGAGTAAATAAAATAAAGTTATTTCGCGTAGTTTTTTTATGCTTCAAATAAATGTTAGTAGAAATACAATAACTCTTTCTGAAGATCAAAATGAAAATCGAAAATTGAGTTGTTACGCTCCTTCAGGTATAGCTTCATGGTGCAAACAGAAGTGCGAACGGTTTTCGGCTTGCAAACGATACCGATAAATGATGACGCTTTTGGCGGTCCAAAATTCTATCTTAGGATCATTAAAAATAAATTTTGACATGAATCATTAATTTACTGCTTAATTTTATTCTACTATATTATTGATGTAAAGTTTTTAATCCTGTCATTCAATGTTTTGTAAATTTCACTTCACCAAAAATGAAAAAAATTATGACAATGTTCTAGAATTAATGTATAATAGTAAGAACGCACAAGTAGAGAGTTTGGGTTTTAGACCATCTCAAAGATATGGGTCCGAAATAAATAAGACATCATAGAACATTTCTAATGACATTTTTATTCACTGAAACGGTATTTTAATTGACATTTGTTTAATTTAAATGACATTGGGTTAAAAATTAACGAGAAATTTTAAGAAAGTATGGGTGGCATAAAATATCCATATTCCCTTTTCGAAGAAATGTAAGCAAACGAGGCACTGTAATGGAAGCATTAACTACTAAAGAAGTAATTAGTGTGCAAAAAAATTAATGCGCGCTCTACGTATACAATTGAAACAGAATTAAATATACTTGAATACATGTTTCATTGCCTGACACATTAATTCTTCTACAAAACAAGAAAAAGGTAAATTAATTAGGTTTTCACGTCTTATTGCATTTCTCACCATTCCTTCAAGGAACACATGAAGAGAATTATATTTGGTTAATTGTAAATTGCATTTCGTGGTATTTTTCAGTATATACAGTCAGAGAATATTAGACATCGATTATTCCTCCATGAAACACACATCCACAACCAAATTATTTGAAATATATGTTCGTAGCGATATTGGCCTTTGATGTGCAAGTCATTTCACAGAACGCTCAAGGGTAATGAACTTCATTACGCAGTAGTTGTAGTAATTATAATATGAATATTTTTATTATGATTATCAAAACTATTTTTACTGAATTTAATTGAAATAGTACTTACGTAATTTTTCAGTGTGTTAATATTGCGTGCTCTCTTACGAATGTTATTCTTCTGTACAAGGCACATCGTCTTATTTAAATTTATAAAAGGAGAAAGGGTTGAGTGTTTACAAATTGAAACAACCAACAACAGCTCAGCCTACAACGGACACAAACGTTTGAATATGAAACGATGAGTGAAAACGGTGCGTGCATTTAAAACGAAAAATTGACTGGAGAAATTGACTGCAGATTCAAACTTATAATCTCATAAATAAAATATTGGTAGTAAATAGTTATTATTATTAAAAGTTTATCCCTACGGTTAGTGCTTGAATTTTGTGGTTATTTTATGTTTCCCGTTATTTGAAATCTAATGTAATATAAAATTTCTAGTAATAAGCTAATTCACTTTCTCAGGGCATCAGTTTGAATTATCTATTGTTTTGTCAAAGAGTTATTATTAATATTTAATCTACTTCAATTTTTACACGGACATTTTTATTTTCTCAAAAGACTTTTTGTGTCATCTACTGGATTGGTTAGGAAATTCCATGCAAAAATAACGGCAGAGGGGAAAAAAAGCAATAATTCGTTGAAATCGTCAGTCGAATCGGATTCATCGCTGTGACGTTAATCAGATTATTACGAATGTTGTTTTTCCCTCTACATAGAATATTTATATATTATCTCCGTATCGGGTGTTACAGTAATACTATTTACAGTAAGAGTGAAGATGGTGTTTACATTGGAATGAGAAAATGAGTTTAAAACAAAACAGTTTGATTTATTTCCTATAAAAAGAAGGGCTAAGAACAGTTTGTGTAAAAATTTAAAAAGAACAAAAGTCCTGCGAGATACCAAAGTTAGAACGTTGTAAAAACACTTTCACCACCTACAAGCTTGGTGCAAATTTCCACACATACACACACACACAGACAACGACCGACGTCACTGCAAAATAAAAATTACACTCCGTTCTTCGATAGCATTTCACTTCATAATTTAATTTACAACAATGATGAGAAATTTCCCCAGCGCACCGTTCGCGCACGTTAAATCTCCGGGCTCGCATTTAAATGAAAGGGGTTTGCGACGTTCGGGGACGGTCCGCTGGCAGGCAACGCACGGAACGGCCGTCGAGAGACCCGATGCAATTTCTTTTCCTCCGCTGCGAGAAAGTTACAAAAGGCTCCGGAACATTTTACAAGCGCCGCTTCCACTCGATTGCTCCTTAGAAGTTGCTCGGCGCGCCATGCCGACCCAGAAAACCTATCTTGACGTTTACAACCGCCGCTGCACAGGGGGAAGGCCGGGCCGGTGGACGGCGCGAAGGCGGGGACGACTTACCGTCCAGGAGGGCGGCCAGCAGGACGCCGATCCGGAAGCAGGCCACGAGCCACGGCTTGCGCGCGCTGCCCATGGTGCCGGCGGAGCGGCGCAACTTCCAGGAGGACGCGGCGAGCACCACGCTGAGGGGATTCGGCGACGGCGTCGGCGTCGGCGGCGCCGGGGGCGGCGGCAGACAGGCCGCGCGCTGCTCGCTGAGGGGGG
>BOPP01000040.1:5470347-5488278 GCA_017312745.1 Gryllus bimaculatus | reverse complement strand
TGGACACCCCCGCACCCCCACATGTGGCGACGGCCTCCCTTCCTTCCCTCGTATTCCCCCCTTCCCCTCCTCCCAGTAAATCTGATCCCCACCACCAGACTGCTCTGCCGTTACGCGATTGAGGCGATGTTCGGATGTCGCGACGACCTTCGCCAAGATGGCGGAACGGGTCTCCTTTGTTAGAGAGAATTCCGGCGAACATCCACTGGGCGACGTCCTTCAGCGGATAGCATATTGCTATAACTTGGGAAGAAAGCGCTGTTGCGGAAAATGGATGTAGGAAATGATTCTCTTCTTCTTGCATTGCACTCTATGTTATTACAAACATTTCTTTTTTTTGAATTACCTTGGGGTGGGAGGGGGCGTAGAGAAACAAAACTTTTTAGAGCTGAAAGTACCAACGATTTTTCTCTATCTCTTTAACGCTTTCCGAAATATGAGAGAAGATCGCCCGCTGCTGATAGTCAAAATAAATCCCGCAGAAACGATATTACACCTATTACGGTTAAAACTAATCGATATTCTCTTCCGGAACTTTCCTCTCTCAATTCAGGCGACCGGCGCGGCGCAGCGTGGGGTGGGCGCCGAAGCAAATAGCGCGAAAGAAACAGGGCGCGCCGCCTCCGGGAGGAGGCACAGAGACCGGTGGCGCGCGTCGCGGAAGGCGCGAAAAGTTCATCTCATTCTCAATCCTCCGCGTCATTGGCTGCGTGTCAGAGGAAGACGCACTTGGGCGGTGTGATAGTCGCAATTGCTCCTCCTCGAGGATCATGCAATGCGCGTACGGGAAGGCAGTACGATCTAAAGGCATGCGGTAAGGGAATAATTAAAAATATATGATTATAAATCAAAATTTAAGAAATAAATTAATAGCATTGAAAATGATTTTTTTAAAAAGAGCTGCTTGATTAAGGACAAAATACAAAACGTTCGAGAATTTTTTTTAAATATACCATCTTAAAAATTATTAAATACAAGCAATTAAACTAGTGCGTGTGTGTGTGTGTTAAAAGAATTGAAGATGGCAGGCTACCTAAAAAACTTTGGAGTAGTTTCCAAGTGGTAGAGGAAAGAGAGGAAAACCATATGAAGTAAAGAATAACAAGTTTGGGAAGAAAAAAATTGCAAGAGAAAGAATAGGAAGATACAAATTGAAGAAAAATATTAAAAAGTTCCTTCAATACATGTCGACTTTTCAATTAGATCTATAAGTTGATGATGTATTAAAAAGGGTTACAGTAAGATGTATTTACCATGTAAAAACTTGTGAATAAATAAATATTATGGGTGAAATATTTTTGTATTAGAACAGCGTCAGTTACTTCTGCAACGTCAGCGCATGTGCAGGGTCGGCAACGGTTGCCTAGAATCTTACCAGTGTCAAGGAGGACAGGAAGTCAGCAACGTTGATACTCTTTGGATGACGTTAAAGTAGTGACTGAGATACCACGTGGTGTGTAGTGATGAAGAAGGTGTCATGTCGTAACAGAGAGTTCCTAGAGGGGAAGATCAATGTTTGATGATGTGATATGAAAGAAACAAGGTTATGATATCTACGATTTTGATGAACATAAAATACGTGTTTCAATGTTGTCCGATATATAATTTTATTATTAATTTGATCTAAACTCGAGAAAAAAATCTTGATTTTATAATTAAATGCTTTACATAAAAAATAACTGATAATTTTCATAAAAGAACAATAATGGAAATTGTTAATCTTGGGTGTGTGTGAGTGGGTACATATGGTCTCGGCAGCATTGTAATTTTCTACCGTCTTTTTTGTGATACCCAAGGGTTTCTAACACTATCTAATTTTGACATTCGGTCTTTCTTTTATGAGATAACATCAAACCAGTCAAATTTCTTTGGACTCTTTCCCTGATGAGTTAGCACAAAGCTTTGCTCAGGGAACAGTTAGTTCTCAAGAACTCTTTTACACGCCGTGTAATTAAATGATACGTGTTAGTCGAATTCTGTCATGGATCGAACACGTAAATTTGAAAACAGCAAACATCCGGAATCGATTGCGTCACCACGATTCTTTGCTAACCGTTTCATAACTAACAAAGTAAAATTATAATGGAACTACGTTTATTAGTATTAACTGAAAGAGGGCTTTCAGAATATTGCTTTAATTAAAGCAGTACGCACATTCCCTTTGTATATAAAGTCTACGATGATTCATTACTGTCATAAAAATAATCAAAAATCGTATAACATTGCAATAAACAAGGATTTATCTTTGTAAACCGTGTGAGGAAATTACACATCTTTATTGCTTCAAAGGGTTCGGCCCAAGAGTCTGTTAGATTGAAGGGTATACGTAATATTTGACAGGTTAAACATGATAAAGAAAAATTGTAAGTATAATTTACAATTATTATAGAATTTTAATAAATCGTTTACATTTAAACATTACAAAAACGTGCTGTACAATAAAAGCGAGCGCAAGTAAAATTTAGGGTGCCCGATATTCTCAATCCTGACGTATCCCTGCATTTTACCAATGAACATGACTTTTGCTTGAAGTGAGGTTACACAAATTATAGTGCCGTACGACATGGAATACTGAATGTTTTAAGGCTAATCATTTGAAGATCACAGAAAGACATAAGAATCTATCATGAATCTATGATTAGTCAGTGGAAGATAAAATATTGTAATTAATCCGTCTAGTTGTAGAAAAAAGGAACTATATTTTTAGTTTCGTTCTTCATTTGATATCAGAAGTTAATATTGCTATACATGGCACATGCAGATGTGAAAATTCATATAAATCATTAACTTTTAATAAATTGATAAAATATGGCTTTTATACTTTGGTTGACTTATCTACTGCCTAAGCCTGAGGATCTCTCAAAGTGCGAGAAGATGATTTCTCTTTTGCTTATGTGAGACGTTACACTATAGAATTTAGATTCATCGGAAAACATTTAACTCACTGACCGGTTGAAGCACTGATCACTACTTTTCTGTCGGTCAAATGTTTTCTTCTAAACCACAGAACACCTACTGCGTGAAGACGTTGTATTTCGCGGTCGGAGTCAATGAAATCTTAAGTGTCGCAGAGGCGTTCAGGGTAGTATACTTCTCTTGGGCATTCCCAGGACTAAGCCTTTCCGGGCATACTTGTGAGGAACTATTTTAATGGATTGATAGGTGATGATGATGGTGATGGTGAGGATGTGAATTGAATGATGGAGAATTGGAATGAAACTAAGAATGAGAGTCAGAAGAATTGGGAGGATTCCGAGAAAATGTGCCGAGAAACAACTTTGCCCACTAACAATCAGGGCAAAGATGTCTAAGCAGGTTACCCGTGTTTCAGTTGTACTGCGACCTTCTTCAGGGCAACATTCTTCCGAAAGGTTGACAGATCTGTTGAGAACGCGCCGTCATCCAGGCTGCCAATATTCCAACACTTTGCATACTTTCTGGAACCGGTATCGCAGCAACGCACGGCGCCCCCAGGCGGCGGCGGGGGAGCAAAGAGTCCGTCGCCTTTAAGGCTCTCGCAGGGCGTTGTTATCGCCGTAATCCAGTGCGGCGGCGCGGCCTCGCAGAGCAGAGGGCGACGGTGACCGTCCGAACGAGGCTCGGACTTCCACTCCCGCCCCCACCCCCACGTTCCCTCACACTCCCATCCCGCGCCCCCACGACGACTCCACTCGACGCCCCCTCGGCGGCGCGGGACATGATAATACAGCAGACGTGACCACTGGTAAATCTTCAACCAACATTCAATAACTACACAAGAGCTTCCATTGTCCTGGGCTCTCGCCGAATAAAAAAAAGAAGAATACGGAGCGTCCAACCGACGTGTCCTATATACCACTCGCCCAAGAGGACCGGGCGACGGTGGCGGCGGCACCAGTGGAAAAGCAGAGGGTGGGGTAGAGGGCCTCTGATTTTGAAATCAATAGAAACGTTCTGGAGAACATATACCACAAGTGGTGGGTGTGGACCTTCTGACGACATTCACAAGGAGAGAATCGGGATAAAAAAAGAAGAATACAGAGATATAAAGATATATAGAGCCATAGGTTTCTCTTGAAGAACATAATACAGTGTATTCGGTTATATGCGGCGGTTTGTAACATTGCAAATACTTCATTCTGAACGAGAGAGAGAGGCTGGCGGAAAAAGCGACGGCTGGGTGCTCATATACAATTCGTTCGCTGAATATATGACTGCTAAAAGTCAAGGCAGTATAAAACAATTCTGGCTGTCCCCATATCGAGATATATAGAGCGTAAGAAGGGAGAACTGAGAAGGAGTCCCCAAGTTTTCAGTTGCAGAAGCGTTGCACAACTCTGGAGTAGCTAGAATATTAAGAAAGTGTCTTTGTTATGTGCAACGAGTAATTACATATGTGCACATTTTCAGATATAAATGGGAGTTTACAGTTTTTATGATTTCTACAATTACTCATTTAAATTCTTTTGAACTTTTCTCGGGGCTTTTCTTTCGCAATCCTTGACTTTGCCAGATAAATTTTCAGCCATTGAGGAATGGCCTGCTCGGCAGCTTTAGTGTTTCTCTTATGTGTTCTGTGCCAGCATTGTGTATCTGACAATTCAGAGTCTGCGAATACTTTATCAGATAATATTATGTATATTTCCATTCCTCAAAACTGGTTTCAAGTAGTAATAAAAATAATGTTAAAATATTAATATATTTGTTTCTACAACAATGTACGTAGTACTGAACAAAGGTTTTGTTGAGAGTTTATATATTTGTTGTTTACTGTTTATTTAGTGTAATTGAGTAATCGTGTACATTTTTTCTTAGTAGGAATGAGATTGCCACTAGTAGGAAACTATTTAATTGTTTCGTTGTGTGGCATATCGTATTCAAAAATTTAAATCATAGTAAATGTAAGTTTTCCTGGTGAAAAAAGAAACCTGAATTTCTTACAATAATTTCTGAAGGACACATTATCGACATTAACTCAACAGAAATTCTTGAATTTCGGACATTTCATTATATTATATTAATTTTGTATTTTGATTACACTGAATTCATTTCAGTTTATTCGGTGCGTACCAGTGAAACGCAAAAATCTGTATATTTCATGTAATTGTGATTAATATAAGGAATAGCGGATAAAAAATTAATTACTTTCTCTAGTCAAATCAAGTTAGTGATTATACATTAATTCAAAATGTACTTCTTTTCATACAACTTCTTTTCTTTTATTTCAGATAAATTTACTTTCTTTTATGTCGTAACTTTCCTAGGCTATTGGTAATTTCCTTTCGATTTCGAACGCAGTTAATTATTCGATTTGGGAGCATTTGCGAAATCGATGTTCCCGCCTCCCCCTCTCACGAACTAAATCGAACGAAAATAGAATCTGGGTTGTTGGTCACCTCCAGGACTCGTAAATTTGCCGTTCAGTTCTTGCGCACTCTTTCTCTTTAAATCGGCATGGATTACACTGCAATATAAGCCTCCATAATCCAGGGATGTCCTTGCCATTAAAATTAATTACAGTATCGAATAATAATCGGCATTGCTGTAAATATATCACGAGCGGCGCGCGCGAGCACAAGAAAATAAAAGAGGTGCACTTGTTGTGGCGGGGGCCGTGGCGGAGGCGCGTTCAAAAGCAATACGCAGGGCTGGATTAACCGGGAGTTGTTCACAGCATGTACTGCCCGTAGCCGGACCTCGATTCGGCGACGATGAGCTAACCGCGTGGCCGTTAACTGTTCCACCGAGCAAATTCCTCGCTTTTCGCGAGCAAAAAGGTCTCTTTCGTTTTCCCCTCTGTCCGGGTCGCTCGCGAATTAAAAGTATTAGGGCCGTTTAGAAATTAATTGACGATTATTTTAAATGGCGGGTGTAAGTAAAGTTATAATAGGATATCAGCGTATAAAACTGGGGACCCTCTCGCCCGTGGAGCACGCAGGTAATAATAACCGTTGTAAGCCTGTTGGTTTATTTTAAATGAGGGGCGTTTATGAAGCGATCTGTAGAGAGGGTGCGATGTGGTTTTGTGGCGGTTGTAATCTTCTTTTAGTGAGGTCGTTTTTGTTCGATGAGGACTTTTCCTTGTTTGGGGTGGTTCACTTTATTGCAAAGAGTTCAATGTAGTCTTCCCCTTCTGCATATTTGCGTAACAGGGAGTTGTGAGAGGTATCCGTAGAAGCGTCCAATGACCGTTTCTAGAAGTTCGATTTTTTAAAGGAAGATCATTCAAGAGAAGTAAAAGAAGTACTTAAAAACATATTTTTGTATTTCATGTATGGTTGAAAATAAATCATGCTGCTGCACAATCTCAGTTAAGAACGTTGTTGTGGGGTGTATTTGTTCGTTGACAATTATTTACGATTAATGTACGTTGAAAATATTTGCCCAGAACACCGCGCGTGGTGAAGATTTTAAAGATAACTCAGTGATTTTGCCATCCGTACTTGAAAATTAAGTTACAATTCTTAATCAGAAAAGCGAAAGGCCATCAATCAATTTTCATCACTTTTTCTTGTGGGTATTTTTGATACAAAACGGAAGATATTAGAACATTCGAACTTATTTAAAACTTTGATTTCAGTTTAAAAGTACGTCAGATACCAAAATAAAACTGTCTCCTACTTTTAACATATAGCCGTTCATTCATTCGCCTATCTTCATGAGCATTTATTTAAAAATGTTTTCAGACGTGGTAATTTCGCAATCATCTCCCACTGAAAATCATTAAACTGTTTATGTAACTTTATTATTCAAAAGAACAAACATATCTACAGAGTCGTCTGCATTTGGACAGAAAAGAGCCAATTCTCTCATTGAATGTTAAGTTATAGTTATTTTAAATCTCACTATATATCACACCGTACACATACCATGGAGAATGCGTTGAATTGAATCGAACTGCCTTATTTTACGTGGCGAGACTCAAGCCATGATACCCCCTCTTCCGTCTGACCACGCAAATTTTGCTGCGCTCCTTTCACCAACTAGCAGAGAAAGGAGGTATTTCTTTGGCGAAATTAAGTTATAAATAGATTTGAGTGTGAAATTTCACAATTTAGGACATTTTTATAGTGCTTTTGGATGTTGGTGTTCCAAAATACCAGTATATCTACTTCTATTGTGTTACTCTTGCTAGTTGATTCCTCGGCGTTGCCCAGGCATTTAAACCTTGCCCCCGCGATTTTGCGAAAGGCGATTTTGAATTTTAGCTCAGTGGCGTCATTTATGCTTGAGGATCTTTTACATGCAAGTAAATCTACTAACATGGGACAGCCGGCTTTACTTTCCCTCCGAAGGAAGGCGTACGAAGAATTTTTTCTCCCTTAAAAATCCACGGGTTCGATCGGGTTTGAACCCGCCAACTTGGGTACAACAGTCACCTGCACATTTGTCTGTACTTGGTGCGTTGTGTATTTTTCCGTAAACGACGCCTACTTCGAAATGCAAATTGGGTGCATTGGCAGATGACTGAAGCGATGCGGAACGCGCAGGTCATCAGCGGCGCCATCTGCGCTGATTGTGCAGCAGCGCGGTCCACGGCGCTCGCCGGCCTCGGGCCGCCGCATTCCCTTGGCTTTCCCACGCGTGGGGATGGGGGTGGAGGGGACAGTAGGTGCATTGTCACGCTACAGCTTCGCTTCGGCGCTTCCATTGATACTTGCTGGCGTTCTCGTTCGGGGTCAAGTTCAGCATGCCGTCTGTGTCCCAAGGGCAGTGCCAAAATAATTCCGTTGCTTTTTGTTATAGTATGAAGAAGTAGATGAAGAGTACCGATGGGATACTTTAACTGGAAATCAATCATTGTCATAACAATTCTACAACATCATATTTACTTATTATTTTGTAAAAAAATAGGCTGTAAATTTTTTGTTATAAATAAAAAAAGGGCAGTGCAAGGAAAAATACTTCAAATTGCCTCTGTGTTCTCTTTAAGTAAAAAAAATTATCGCATGTAAATCTTCTTGTAATTGACCTAAAGGTAAAACGTTTATAACAAACTCTACTTTTGATTCCGCTACATACACAAATGTTCCTTAACATTGTATCGACAAAAATGAATGTGGATTCTTGTCGTTATTTGAGGAAGTTTGTTGTAATCGTTTTCCCGTATAAAATTTTTGTTTTCGAGAAAACTGCACTTCATTATTGTTTGCTTCATATTGAAGCTCCATCTAAGTAGACATGCACTAGAAGGCGCAGGGTCGATGGGTAGAAAAGAAGATTGCGACAAGTTTTGTCCCGGTAGCATCGACACATGGTGGGGGGGGGAGGCAGAACTCACGCAACTCGAAACAAGTAAATAGTACCGCCAGTGTGGATGGCTGAGATCGTTAAGGCAGTAGTGTCGGAGCGATTTTGGACCGAAGGATTTTTGTTCGTCCTTTCACCCCCAATCATCACCATATCATGTCATCTTCACCGTTAACGTACCGTTAAATGTGTGTGTGGTCGCTAATGACTTAGATGTTTATGGGACCTTAAATAACAAAAAGAAATATATAGTACCGACTCACCGCTGTGTCGACCTTTCCACAGCCAACTTCCGCCGTCTGTCAAACCATCAACGTAGAATAACTGTTGCTCAAGTCTGTGTGGCGAAACGTGTTTGAATTGCGCTCCTAAAAGTAGCTGAAAAGTAGTTGAATTCCAGATTGTCAACAAAGTACTTACACGATATTCGGACATGAAAGTTTCAATTGTTTCAACGCTCGCCTGAAAACATAATAAACGCATTTTCCATACCAGTTCCATACTAGCACAACAATTAGAAAATAAGGTACTTACCAGCCCCCGAACAGAATAATACGTAATAGTATGTTTCCGTGGTTGTCATTTAAATTTGTATATCACACGGACAAATTATCGTAAAAATGACGTTTTGAAAAAAAATTGTACATCACACGAAAAAAAACACGCACTTCCTAGACACGACGGCATACGTGTACACGTAGGCTTCCGCGGCTCGAGTCCATTACTTCTAGGCTGTCCGGGTGACACCGCGTCGTTGGCAGATAGGCCGACGTTTCGACTGTCATGTCACAGGCTTCTTCAGGGTAGTGACACTATCCTGAACTTCGTGTCACTACCCTGAAGAAGCCTGCCTCATGACAGGCGAAACGTCGGCCTATCTGCCCTCGACGCGGCGTCACCCGGACAGCCTAGAAGTAACGACGGCATACGACACGACGAGATACTCGGCATATCTGCCTCGTTCGCAAACTCTCCCGCCATGAAAACATCCATTTTCTTGCCTTGTAAATTGCTAATCTGAAACAGGGACATTTTCGACAGCAAATAAATTGCAGAGAACTTGATCAAATAACGATTATTATCTAAAAGATTTTTTTGTCAGAATCATTACGCGGCATTCTACAGAGAGATCAAAGACCTCAAAAAACCTCACGAAAAGAGATTTATGACACATTGATGTCAGTGTAAGTGCGCCAATTAAGACTAGTAGACACTTGCAGACAATTATACAGTAGGAGAAGTGAAAAGTGATCAGATATGTCTAGAATTATAAATAGCATGTAAATAAATAATAAAATAGTGTAGGTAAAATTGATCCTATCACAATCTGCGAACGAATTTAAAACTATGTCCGGAAATTAAATAATTCACAAGAAAAGTAGAGAATATCCCCAAATAATTCGTAAATATCGGCAGGCATGTTAATGCTTGATATCAGAAAGGGAATTTCAAACGATGAACGTGTGAAATCGGTCTATGAATTTATTTACCAGTTACATATTTAAAATTGTGTTTGAATATAAAACGTGATACATATTTGATATATCTGCCACAAATATTTTTTATTTTGTTTTTAGTAGATTTGTTGCATTTTAAGTACATTTACAAGTCAAAGTGAATTCATAAATTATCCGAAATGTGACAATACACTTTTTTCAAAAAAATATTTACGCAATTTGTAGTGCAGTTTCCTTTTATCTCTGAAAACGATTAAATTGTATAATTTGAACGGTCTCTTTAACAATATTTATATTCATGTTTCATCCACAAAAAACGATAGTACAGTGATGTTCATTTCTAGAAAGAAATTTTAAAACAAAAATATGTACAAAGTGGAATAAATACAGAGCTGTGTTTATGATATGTACTAGTGTGAGCTAGTGTTTTAAATGTTTAAGGATTCGTACGTTAAAATAAATTTCAATCATATTTTACATAAATAGTATAACCTATACTGACCTATCATGACAGATTTAAAAAATTAAATAACAATGCAATGTTACTGTGTTCTTTTAATGCTATGAGCGCCAATTCAGTACAGGAAGATCTTTTATGCATTGAATTTAAATTTAAAGAATTCAAAACTAGTTCAATTGTACAAACAACACTCATTGGAAATTTCGTAAAGCAAAACCAGGTTTCTGCTCAAACCACGCAATGAATTGATGCAGAACATTCGTGGAGGACGTCTTCCGACACGTGCAATGACGCTCATGGCCCTACAAATCGGGGGGGGGCATGAGCCCCGGGTCCGTCAGATTTAAACACTCGCGAACTTAATTCGGCGTCCGGCGAGCGGGCGGGCCGCGAGCCCCTCCATCCCCGCTTCCCGCCCCGCCCCGCTCTTCTCCGCGGGCGCGTCCCAGAAGCCCCGGCATTACCATGCATAACAGCGACGGCATGCAACGCGGCCGAAGGCGAAGTCCAATTTGTCCGGTGTTTGTTTTGCGAGGCGAGCACCACGCGCCCCTGCGGATCAGCCGAGTGAATCATTACCATTCAGCGTCTAACCAACGTCTCAGACCGATTCAGAGACAAATGCGGGTGTAATAGGACAGCTAGGGGCAGGTTCGGAGGTAGGCCGCGGAGACCGGCCGGGGCGGAGGGGAGGCGAGGCGAAACCCTGGGAGAAGGGGGAGGAAGGGAGGACAATCGGCAGGAAGAGGTGGGAAACGGCGAGACGGGAGCTTAATGAGTAGATTTGGAACGGGGAACGGCGAAAAGATGAAGGAGAGTGGGACAATCGGGAGCTTGATGATGAAGAGGTGAAGTGGGAGATGTGGGTGAGGCCAATGCAAGCGTTGCTTTGGTGGTGTAGCATGGTAGGTGGAAATGGAGTGGGATTTGCCGTTGTGCGTCATGGTGTACCGAGATGTGTCGTGTTGTGTCGTGGTGTGGCATTAATGGTGTGATGTGGCGTGGAGTAGCGTGGTGTGGCGTGAGAAGGCACGATGTGGCATGGTGTAAAGTGATGGGTCCTGGTGGGCTGTGAGGAGCCTGGAGTGACGAGTTGGGGTGCGTTCTGGTCTGATATACCGGAATGCGTCAGAACGAGGATATGCAGAGCGGAGAAATGCGAAGCAGGGAGGAGCAGGTGGGAGTAAAGAGGAGCAGGAGAGGATTAAGGCACCGCAGAGCGGAGTGAGCCAAGCGGAGACGGGCGCGAGAATGAGCAGGACGGGGCAGGGCTGGCCTGGGTGGGCTGGGCGGAGCGGAGCAGCGCGGGGCGCGGCGACGAGAGCCAGGACGAGGACTAAACCAACCCCCGCGGCCAATCAATCTGCACGGGAGCGTTGCTGATAGCCAGGTCGCACTGCGGTCACGGCGGCGGGGCTCTCCGGAGCCGGCCGGCCGGCCTCTCCGCCGCCGCCGCCACGCCCACCGCGGCTGCTTTGATTGGGGCCGGCTCCCGCGTCGCCGCGATATCCCATCCCAGAGCCGCGCGCCGACACCGCTCGCCGGTTGCGCCGCCCGTTATCAATTTGGGCCGTAATGAATGCGAGTTGGCCCTTCTTACTCGCCGCCGATTCGCCCGCGTATATCTTGCTCTTGTCGGCCCTATGCTAATGAGTGGAATAAATTATTAGCATCGATTTCATCGCTCGTTGCCCTAATGCATTGCTACGCAACACCCCCGTCCCCTCCAACCGCGTGAGGTCTTTGAGATTGCGCGGACGAGGGTAAATACGTAGCAGGAGCATAAGCAAATAAAATGTATCCATCCAATAAATATTTCCATATATATGCAGAAGCGCTCTCCAACCCAACGCAAATACCGCGCCCGCACCCTGCACATTAGAGTACGCAAAAAAGATGGACCATTAATATTGCTCGATATTTATTTTACTCATAGATGTTTCCGAAATGAGGTTCAGAAAAACTCGCTCTCGGATGCAGCGATGTGGGTTTCGCATTTCCGCACCGGCGCATGGACCAGGCACGCGGTGCTCTCTGTTCGTGTTTCGGAAACTAGTTCCCACTCAACAGATGCAGCAGGTTGAAATAAACATGTAAATTAAACATCAGCTTCGGGACCCGAGTTAACATTAATGTTTACGTTTTATAGAAAATTCGTAATTATTGGGTAGTAGTGAGTTGTAAGTCATCGAATTATATCATTTCAAACGCGATGTAACACGTAAATGATCGCTTACCAGAGAATGAGTGGAACGGGTAATATTGCAGAAAACCTCCAAAGTCTCACTGTTATATATGATGTTTAGTTGCGGTGTACACAATTGAATTAGTGAAAATGTGACGACAGTTACAAAATGTAAGAATTGATACTTTTTTAGCATGTTAGTATTTTTAAGAATCCTTACAGAGCAATTCTGTATAGATTTATTCTTTATTAGCATTCAATATTGAAAGTAATTAGTTAGAATGATAACAAGTGTACAAGTAATGATTAATTACAATTGTACAAGCAATTATTTAAGGAAGTAAGTAATGATGAATTACATATATCCCCACAACGTCGATTTTCAGTTATAGTTGCTTATTTTAATTCGGTACATTTTAAAGAATAAATTATTGACTTCAAAATGAAAAGTCTTCGTACAACATTCCTCTATACAAATATGCTATTACAATTTTGTGGACGGTAACGTCATACCTCTTAATACTAGTATTTTGCTATACACTAGCTACTGAAACATTTTCGTGTCTTGTTACAGACTCTACTCTCATAAGAAATCTTGTGTAAAGAAACAAGATTGAAAACTCACGTTTTTCATTTTGGTCCTTTCCGTGTAACTGTCCATCGCAAAATCCCCGCACGTGTATCCTTGTCTCGTGTAACTCGCCTCGAATCTCGACCGAGAAATACGGTTAGTTACGTCAAAAGCCGCCGCCGGCGCCGCCGTCACGAGATTTTAGGCTGTCCGGGTGACACCGCGTCGTTGGCAGACAGGCCGACGTTTGCCTTGTCATGTCGCCAGGCTTTCTTCAGGGTTAGTGACACTACCCTGAACTGTCCGTGTCACTACCCTGAAGAAGCCTGCGACATGACAGGGCGAAACGTCGGCCTATCTGCCAACGACGCGGCGTCCCCCGGACAGCCTAGAAGTAACGACGGCATACAACACGACGAAATCTCGGCCTATCTGCCTCGTTCGCAAACTCTCCCGCCATGAAAACATCCCATTTTTCTGCCCTGTAAATTGCTATCTGAAAAAAAGGGACATTTTCGACAGCAAAAAAGTTGGCAGAGAACTTGATTAAATAACGATTCTTATCTTAAAAGATTGTTTAGTCAAAATATCATCTACGCGGCATTCTACGAGAGATCCAAAGACCTCAAACAAAACCTCACGAAATGAGATTTATGGACACATTGATGTCAGATATAAGTGCACCAATTAAGGATCTAGTAGAACACTTGCGAGGACAAGTATACAGTAGGAGAAGTTGAAAAGTGATCAACATATGTCTAGAATTATAAATAGCATATAAATAAATAATACAATAGTGTAGATAAATTGTCCTTCACAATGGCTGCGAACGATTGTAAAACTATGTCCCGGAAATTAAATTAATTCACAAGAAAAGTAGAGAAATATCCCAAAATAATTTCGTAAATATCGGCAGGGCAGTGTTGAATGCTTGATATCAGAAAGGAATTCAAACGATGAACGTGTGAAATCGGTTCTATGAATTTTATTTACCAGTTACATATTAAAATTGGTGTTTTAATATAAAACGTGATAACAATGTTGATATATCTGCCACAAATATTTTTATTTTGTTTTTTAGTAGATTTGTTACATTTTAATACATCTTAAAGTTCAAACGTGGAATTCATAAATTTTTCGCGAAATGTGGACAATACACTGTAAAAAAAATTTACAAATTTGTAGTGCACAAGTTCCTCTTATCTCTGAAAACGATAAATTGTATTAACTTTTGAACGGTCTCTTTAACAATATTTATAGTTCAGGTTTCATCACAAAAACGATACGCTGTACGTGGATTGTTTTCATTTCTAGAAGAAATTTTAAAAACAAAAATATGTACAAAGTGGAATAAATACAGAGCTGTGTTATGATATGTACTAAGTGTGAGCTTAGTGTTTTTAAATGTTTTAAGGATTTCCGTACGTTAAAATAAATTTCATCATAATTTTACATTAATAGTATAACCTATACTGAACCTATCATGACAGATTTAAGAAATTAAATAACAATGCAATGCTTTACGTGGGTTCTTTTTAATGCTATGAGTGCGCCAATTCAGTACAGGGAGATCTTTTATGCCCATTGAATTTAAATTTAAAGAATTCAAACTAGTTACAAATTGGTCAACAAACAACACTCATTGAAATTTCGTAAAGCAAAACCAGGTTTCTGGCCAAATCCACGCAATGAATTGATGCCGAACATTCGTGGAGGACGTCTCCGAACACGTGCAATGACGCTCCATGGCCCTACAAATCGGGGGGGGGCATGACCCGGGTCCGCAGATTTAAACACTCGGCGAACTTAAATTCGGCGTCCGTGCGAGCGGCGGGGCGCGAGCCCTCCATCCCCGTTCCCGCCCCCGCCCCGCTCTTCTCCGCGGGCGCGTCCCAAGCACCGGCATTACCAATGCATAGACAGCGAGGATGCAACGCGCCGAAGGCCGAAGTCCAATTTGGTCGGTGTTTGTTTTGCAGAGGCGAGCACCACGCGCCCCTGGCGGATCAGCGAGTGATCATTACCATTCAGTCTAACCAACCTCAGGGCCGATTGCAGAGACAATGCGGGG
The DNA here is from genome assembly GCA_017312745.1 of Gryllus bimaculatus. NCBI lineage: Eukaryota > Metazoa > Arthropoda > Insecta > Orthoptera > Gryllidae > Gryllus > Gryllus bimaculatus. The sequence continues at coordinate 5,473,305 of BOPP01000040.1, read as the reverse complement.
TAATAGGACAGCTAGGGGCAAGGTTCGGAGGTAGGCGCGGAGACCGGCCGGGGCGGGGGGAGCGAGCGCGAAACCCTGGGGAGGGGCGAGGAAGGGAGGACAATCGCGAGGAGGAGGTGGGACAAACGGCGAGACGGGAGCTGTAATGAGTAGACTTGAACGGGGAACGGCGAAGCAAGATGAAGGAGAGTGGAGACATCGGGAAGCTTGATGATGAGAGGTGAAGTGGGAGATGTTGGGTGAGGCCAATGCAAGCGTTGCTTGGTGTCGTAGCATGGTGGTGGAAATGGAGTGGATTTGCTGTGTGCGTCATGGTGTACCGAGACTGTGTGTGCGGTTGTGTTCGTGGTGTGGCATTGAATGGTATGGATATGGCGTGGATAGCGCCGTGGTTGGCGTGAGGAGGCACGATGTGGCATGCTGTAAACAGTTGATGGGTCCTGGTGGCTGTGAGGGAGCTGGAGTGACGAAGTTGGGGTGCGTTCTGGTCTGATATACCGGAATGCCTCAGAACGATATATGCAGAGCGGAAGAATGCGGAAAGCAGGGAGGAGCAGGTGGGAGCAGAGAGGAGCAGGAGAGTGAATTAAGGCTACCCGGCTGAGCGGAGTGAGCCAAGCCCGGAGACGGGCGCGAGAATGAGCAGACCCGGGGCAGGGCTGGCCTGGGTCGGCTGGCCGAGCTGGAAGCAGCGCGGGGCGCGCGACGAGAGGCCAGGCACCGAGGACTAAGACCAAGCCCCCGCGCGCGCCAATTCAAGTCTGCACGGAGCGTTCTGATAGCCAGGTCGCACTGCGGTCACGGCGCGGCGTGCTCTCCGGAGCCGGCCGGCCGGCCTCTCCGCCGCCGCCGCCACGCCCAACCGGTGCGGCTGCTTATTTGTGGGCCGGCTCCCGCGTCGCCGGCGATACCTCCCAGAGCGCGGGCGGACCGAACCGCTCGCCGGTTGCCGCCGCCCGTTACAATTTGGGCCGTAATGAATCGAGTTGGCCCTTCTACTCGCCGCCGATTCGCCCGCCGTATCTCTTGCTCTTGTCGGCCCTATGCTAATGAGTGGATAAATTATTAGCATCGATTTCATCGCTCGTTGCCCTAATGCCATTGCTACGCAACACCCCCGTCCATCCACCCGCGTGAGGCTCTTGCAGATTGCGCGGACCCGAGGGTAATATCGAGCAGGAGCACTAAGCGAAATAACAATTGTATCACATCCAGATAAATATTTCCATATAGTATGCAGAAGCGCTCTCCAACCCAACTCCAAACGCGGAATTAACGCGCCCGCACCTGCACATTAGAGTACCGCAAAAAAAATGGACCATTTTAATATTTGCTCGAATTTATGTTTACTCAAGATGGTTTTCGAAAATGAGGTTCAGAAACGAACTCGCTCTCGGACTGCAGCGATGTGGGTTTCGCATTTCCGCTCCGGGCGCATGGACCGAGGCAGGCCGGTTGCGCTCTGTTGTGTTTCGGAAACTATTCCCACTCCACGAGATGCAGCAGGTTCAATAAACGTGTAAATTAAACAATAAGCTTCGGGACGCGAGTTCAACATTAATGTGGTTTACAGTTTTATAGAAAATTCGTATGTATTGTGTAGGTAGTGAATTGTAAAGTCATGAATTATATCATTTCAAACGCGATGTAACACGTAAATTATCGCTTACCAGAGAATGGAGTGGGAACGGGTAATATTGCAGAAAACCTCCAAAAGTCTCAGCTGTTGATATAGTGATGTTTAGTTGCGTGTACACCATGGAATTAGGAAAATGTGACGACAAGTTACAAATGTAGAATTGATACTTTTTTAGCATGTTAGTATTTTAGAAGAATCCTTAACAGAGCAATTCTGTATAGATTATTCTTTATTAGCATTCGAAGTATTAAAGTAATTAGTTTAGAATGATAACAGAGTGGTACAAGTAATGACTATAGTTACAATTGTACAAAGCAATTATTTAAGGAAGTAAGTAATGATGAATTACATATATCCCCACCAACGTCGATGTCAGTTTATAGTTGATTATTTTAATTCGGTAGCATTTTAAGAATAAAATTTATTGACTTCAACCAATGAAAAGGTCTTCATATAACATTGCTCTACTACAAATATGCCTCATTACAATTTTGTGGACGGTAACTGTCACACCTTCTTAATACTGAGGTATTTTTGCTATACACTAGCTACTGAAACATTTTCGTGACTTGTGCCTGTGACAGCTCTACTCTCATAGAGAAATCTGTATAAAGAAACAGAGATTTGAAAACTCACGTTTTTCATTTTGCGTCCTTTCCGTCTGTAACTGTCCATCGCTAAAACTCCGCACGTGTATCCTTGTCTCGTGTTAACTCGCCTCGAATCTCGACCGAGAAATACGCGTTGTTAGCGTCAAAAGCGCCGCCGGCGCCGCCGTCACGGCTGAGGTCCCTGTCCAGGGTGCGACCGCGCCCTCCCCGACCCTCCCCGCCCCTCCCGCGCCCTCCCCGCCCCAGCGCCGTCGCGCGGGAAAGATTAGTAGTTTGTCGAATAATATGGCAGCCGGCGGCCCCGCCCGCGAGGCACTCGATATAGGGAAGGCGTGAGAGGTCGGAGAGAGATGTGTTGTGGAGTGGAGAGAGAGAGAGGAGGGAAGGGAGTGTGTGCGTGAAGAGGTCGTGCCGGGGCGCGGGTGTGGCGTCACCGCAGCTGGCTCCAGACGGCGCGGCGTGGAGTCCCGGGGCGGCCGACACGGCGGGATAGGCAGGTGAGCTCGTGTTGGCTGTGGGAGGAGGGCTGGAGCCAATATCAGCGCGGAGCGGGGTCGCGGGGGGCGGGTATGGGTAAGAGGTGGGGGCCGTTTCAAAGCGCGGCTTAAACGACGCCGCGGGAGGGAAAATTCAGCGGTGGCGACTCGCCGGGCAGGCGGCGCGTGGGAGAGCAAAGGCAGGGCCCGCGCGCCTCAGCCTCCCTCCCTC
>BOPP01000040.1:5458156-5470322 GCA_017312745.1 Gryllus bimaculatus | reverse complement strand
CCCTCATCCCTTCTCTCTCTGGCGCCCTCCCACCTTACCTCTCTCCCACTCCCTCTCCCACCCTCCCTACATTCCTCCATGCCACACTATCTCCCTGCATCACAACCTCCCTCCATCACATCTCACTTTTCTCCCTCATCTTACCGTCCTCTCCCCTCATTTTTCCGTCTTTATCAACCTCATTCTCTCCATACTTAATTATCTCCCTCCATCTCTTCATTCTTCTCTGCCTTGCGTCAGCGATGGCGTCCCTCCCACCCTCACTTCTCTCTGTCACTTCCTCCCTGACTCACTCCCACCTTAACTCCCTCCCCTTCTCCACCATTCTCTACTCCTCCATTCCACCCTACTTCCTTCCATCACACCCAACATTTCTCCACACCCTACCATGTTCTCTCCCCTAACTTCCATCTTTCCCTATCGCCAAACTTAATTCCCTCCAAACTTAATTATCTCCCTTCATCCGATCATCCTCTGCCATCCCTCAGCCCCTGTTGCCACTCCTCCTCCCTCTATTCTCTGTCCCTCTCTTCTCCTGGCTACTTCCGACTTAACCACTTTTCTTCTCTTACCCTCCCTCCATATCACTTTCCCTTCTTTCTTACCCTCCAACCCACCCTAACTCCATCTCATCCTCTCCCCCTAACCTACCATGCTCTCACCCCTATTCCCTCTTTTTCCATCTATCCCCCTCTCTCTCTTCCTACTTCCATTTCTGGCTCGATCTCTTCATCCTTCTCTGCCTTCCTACTTCTCTTTCCCCATTTATTTCTCTCTCTCCCTCTCTCTCTCTCTCTCTCTCTCTCGACCATTTCCCCGTCTCTTAAACCCACTTGACACGCGCCCTCGCTAGCAGGCCCTAGGGCGGTGGTCTGACTGGCGTTGATTAGAACAAGCGACTGTATTTACATCAGAGTCTGGTGTTCTTTCGGAGCAGCGTACCCTTTGCTCTAGTCACACAATTAAACTACGTAGAAATCTCGGAACTGGAGCTGCCTTTGAACTTCTCAGTGATGCTGTAATATGTGTTCGAATTTGGAATGGATGCTGTCATGATATTCAGTTCCAGAAACCTTAACGCTTTTCTTCTAAATGTTGAGTTGAGTTCAATATTGAATCGTTGAGGGTTGAATTTAAAGATGAAGATAAATCTATTTAAACTACAAATGTGCATAACCCGGTGGCAGCTAATTACATAAAGAGGATAATATAGCTAACATGCAAATTATATAATAATAATAATAATAATAATAATAATAATAATAATAATAAATATATAAAAACTATTTCAATTGCTTCACATAACATTTTTAATTATTATATTTTTGGAAGTGGTAATATTCAATCTAATTTCTCTTTGACATCATATAATATTTTTGAGCCTTTAGTTCCAAAGCTCTTCGCATCGTCCTTCACCGTGATTTGTTGTAAGAGAGATTCTTCCTGTTATTTAGGTTTAAAATAATACGCATGGTTATGTCTCGCGAGCTTCATTTTAAAAGCTTCGTCAATCTTAATTGAAGGATTACAATTGTTTACAGGAGTTTAAAACATTGACTAAATTAACATACATGAACAACATACATGATACATGAACACAAATTAACATACATGATACTATTAGTAACACATTTCAGTATTGATCTGTCCTAAATCCAAATGGAAAGAAAATAGAGCACAAGGAGAGTGTCCAAATTTGAAGTTCAGCGTTGTGGAATTTAGCTGAGGAAATGGGAGAATAGTAAAATGACCAGAAATGCAGAATTCATTCAATCAATTGAATGAAAGCCAAATTTAACCAAATGATATTTCGAACGAAATATGCCAGTCGTAAGTCTTGAAAATTGGGAGGAGAGTTGTGTTTTAAAACGAATGGCTGTGAAAATGTTTTCCGAAAATGTGTCCTCTTCCACTTTTATCTGGAAGGGAATGAGTTTGTCCGTCCGCAATTTACGTATGCCCTTCTTTGTGACGGTCCGCAATTTACAAATAGGTTCAACTTCCATTTTCCTTCTGGTCCGCAATTTACATACCCCAATTCTGATACGTCCGTGTGCGTTACCACAGAAACAGCCTGCTCAGCGTACCGCTGAGTGGTTTTCCGTTTTCCCACGGCATCCCACCGCAAATGAGAATATACCATGACGTGAATTGAATTGAATTAATGCCTTATTTTACGTGGCGAGACTCAGGCCATGAGGCCTGCTCTTCAGTCTGACCACGCAAGAAACAAGCGATTTCAATTTAGCTCAGAGGCGTCATTTAGGCTTGAGTATCTTTTATATGCAAGTAAATCTACTAACCGCCGGCTTTACTTCCCCTCCGAAGGAAGGCTTACGAAGGATTTTTTGACGTGCAGGTATGGTCACCGTTTAATAAAGGTGCAAGGTACCTGACATCTGAAGGCACCGTGTCTGAAGAATTCGCGTTGAAAGTTAATTTGAACGAGATTTCGTTTGACTCGGCGGCGCGGTACGTGTGCGTGTTCTGGGCATGTTGAACTCTCGGCCGTGCGGAGCGCTAGTGCGGTGCGCAGCCAAATCTCGCATCGACGAAGAGTGCGTTCGGTGAGTTTATCCTCGCAACCACTCGGTGTTTAGCGCCGCTCGGAGAAAACGCCTCTATTCCGCCATAGAAACGAGCTTTCCCAGATCGTTTTCAGACTTGCCTACATACCACACACTCTCTCCACGTTTTTGTTGTTTTTGCTTCCCACACAAAAACACACGTACGGATCTTCAGTCTGCGCTAGGAGGACGAGAAGCTTTCTCGCTTTTATTCGCATGTTTTTGTTGTCGCGAGCTCATTTATAGACCGTATTACGAAGTCGAAAGGGCGGTGGGCGGGGAACCGAGGGGGAAGGGGCGGCCCGGGACGAACGTAGGAGGGAGAGGGTGTTGCCCCGGAGGCTTGTTTTTATTGGCGCTCTCTTAACTTCATTTGTTTACCAGCTGACTTCCGAGGGAGGTGGCCTTTCTCGTAAGCTTCATTTTGCGCAGTTTTCTCGTCAATTAGTAGTCCTCTGCCCACGACTTCTATTTGCTCCCTGCTTGATTTCGCCCGTCTCTCTCTCATTCTCTATCTCACTTGCTTGCTCCATCGCCTCCCCTCACTCCCCTCCCCTTTTTCTTTCGGCGTCGAGTCGCTTGTCGCGCATTGGACGAGCGGGGCGATGCTTCAAGGAGGAGCGGGGCGGCGGGGAGCAGTCGCGAGGGACGTCTCGGCGTTGTCGCAACCGGGACAATCACGAAGTTGCCCGCTTCCGCCGCTGCGTGGCGCGGGCTTCGTGGGGTGCTGCGCGCAAAACATGTTAATTTGGTGCAATCTGCAAAATGCACGCAGGCGAAAAAGTTGCGGCGGCCTCGGTGGCGCCCCTGGCGGAGGGTCTGCAAAAGCGGCCGCCGTTGCCGTGGCCGTGTGCATCTACAGGTCAGCGCCCTCTGAAAGCGGCTAACTAAAAGGCAGGGTGGTAGCCTACGGACAGTTTCTGCAAAATGATTGGTCAAGGATCTGGGATGAAGTTTCTTCTCTGGAAAAAAATTCTCTTTAGGATACTATCGTATCTGCATAATACCTTAATTTTATTTGTCGATTGAATTTTATTTATAATTCTCTTGGGGCCAAACACATTCATATATTTGATTATTTTGACAGAACATTCTCAATACTTACTACGAATAAAATCGAACATAAGGGAACATAGACAAAAATATCATTAAAATGTTATTAATTCAAGAAAGATATCACGTCTCTGTTTTCTTCGACCCTGATTTACTATGTTGATTTATTCCTTACCTGGTATTTTTGAGGTCTACTACATTAACTGCACGTTTGAAGAGGTTAATAAAGTTGTAATGATTGTATACAGGTAATTTAGGTATTCCTGAAGTTGACCTAAAAAAAGAAAAAATAAGTATCAATAAAAGTTAAAGCCGATTCACTTGTTTTCTTAAAACATGAGTTAAATTCATACTCACTGCCAAGTGCATTCTTTGTTATCAGCATCCCAGAACAAAAGTGTATATGCATTTATCACAAACTAAGTATAATAATATGTATATCTTGTGATACATACATTATATACATACATTACATACATACATTAATGTGAGTAATTCGCGAATATCGAGAATTCGTGTGGTAGAATGTTCATTTCTGAATTATTAAACAGTTCTTTCGTTATACGAAATTTGTGTAATTTGAGGTAAAATTCTTGAATTTTTCTATTATTTATTTACAGTGATTTTACTGCAGAATAAAACCAAATGTATTATTTCGTTGCTCCAAAATTATTGTAAGATGACGCATGTAAAATGTTAGAGAATCAAATACTTGTCGTTATGTGAGAACTCTTTGGGTAATTCCTTATTTACTGACATATTAAAAGTTGCGTCATTGATCAGAAGAACTTCATTTTAGTAAGAGATACTTCATAATTGCTGGAAAACGTATAGAATAAAAAGTATGATCACGTCGTCGTATTCAGTACTTGACATAGCGCTAACAGAAGGAAACTAACATGTCTTTCGTTAGTGATGGTAATCAGTGCAGTATTTTTGTGAGATCCTCTTGAGAATTTTTTAAATTTTGAGTTAAAATTAATCTGTTGCTTAGAATGCATGTGTGTACATGTGTTTCGTAGAACATATTTAATATCAATTATTATCGTTCTGAGTTCCTTAAGTCTCTTTAACATATTGATGGTAAAGGGCAAATTGTGTATCCTCGTGTATCCTTATAATTGCAAAAAATATATTGTAAGTAACTGAAATTAGAATAAATGCTAGAAAACGGTATTAAATAGATTAATTCTAAAATATATAGTGAATTACTTCGGGGACTAAAATGAGTGGTGCACTACGAAGTATAACAAAATTTCTTCTTCTTTTGCTCCTGACTGTAAAACAATGACAGAAGGCTTAACATCTTTTTATGCCTTCTAAGAAAATCCCTGAATTTCAGAACGATAAGAGAATTATATAGTAAGAAAGGGAAAATAGTTAATTTCCAACATTTTGTATGCTATTTAAATTTTTCAGATGACAAAGAATTCGCGTTAGGTTTTTAATTTGATGGGACAAATGATTCACGTAATGTTTTTAACTCGTGCGTTAATTAGCGAAGTGTGTACATTCTGGTAACAAAGAAACTAACCAAGAAGCACTAAACAAAATTAGCCCAGGAATCTAATTTAACTGAAAACTAAGAAACGTTCTTGCCTGACTAGGGAGAATCAATGCCTACTAGTGAATGTTTTGTGCCTTATCACAGCAATCCAAGAATGGGAATATACAACAGTTGTGTTGCTCCTTGCCGAAGTGTTTCTTACTATTCTACCACAGTGTTGCGCGTATATTTTGAAAATCCAGCGGTTTACTCTCATGGTACGTTCAATGAATAATAGTTAATTTTATCTCATCTTACAAGTAGAATGTACCCTTCGGAAGAAATTTTCTTATGATTCCGCATTGTAAGGTAATTTATTTCGAGTGTTTGAAACTTTAAAACTTGAATGTGCGAGTTATTCATGTTGTTCCTGTCTGCATTTACTTGAAAATATTCCCAATGTACTATCTAAACTACAGGAATTTCAGATAAAAAAAGTGAGAAGAACAATTACATCAAAACAAGTAACATGTTCACGGAACATTTGGCAATTCGAAAAGAGGTGATTTATCATAATACACTTGTTTGAAACTTGACTAGTATGTAGCGTTCCTTCCATTAACTAGCGACACTAACACGCTCTTACAGAAAAACTAGGAAATTTAAGAAATGATAGTAATTCGTCTTCTGTACTTTGTGGTGATAGCAACAGAATTAATATTAAACGTTGTCGCATAAATCTTTTGAGTAGTATTTTGTATGGAAATATATTGAAAATATTAATTTTAATTCTAATACTTTAATTTGTAAGAGTTGTAAGACAGTTATAATCCACTTTTAATTCCCACATTCCAACGTAACAACAATGATCTCACACTTAGAGTATTTCAGAACATTTCATATTAGAAAAGCGTTAACTCATTTAAAAAATTAATTATCAAAAAACTTTAAAAAACAGACAAGTACATAAAAAGCTCAGAATTTTTGCACCTGAGAGAGACAAATTTTTTCAATGCTACCTGCTGCTGTTTCCGCGTTCCATTTAATTGAGTTAGCTTCGCAGACGCCCACCACGACGTGCGGACTTCACTGTCGGGACTTTGCAGTTTATGGTCAGTTTTGCACATTTCCTGTTCTTTCGCTGTACTTTCATAAGCTCTGGTTCGTCCTTCTGAGATTATGTAAACAGTTGCACAACATTCAAATGGAAGGAGATGCAAGTACAATTGAGAAACAATTTTCTGTGAACCCTTCACTTCCAAACCCCTATCCTCGCACCAACAAACTCCCCGTCAAACAACAGAAACAGACATCAGTAAACATATTTGTGCCCTGTGTAAAGACAGGCCCATTCCCCAGAACAACTCCCTCGTCTCTAAGCGGTCTAAAACAGCGCTCTCCCGCGACTGCGTCGGAAATGAGGCTTGCAAGAAGTCCCCTCTCTCCCCTCGTATCGCTACGCTCCGATAAAAACACGCGACTCCCCTAAGTGGTAACAAATGACTGCAGTTTCCCCGGGCGATTGATACACGCGAGGCCCCCCGCGGACGTTAAAACATATCGCGGCCGCGGCGAGATGACTGCGCGGCCGCACCCGCAGTCACGTGACTCCCCGATGACGTCACATCATTAATTTCGCAGGCGGCCGCGGGCGAGGGCTGCAACCTGACACCTCGCATTGTCTTGGCCGGGGGCGGCGGCCGCGCCCGGCTCTCGCGTCAGCGTGTGATTGGTCCAGTTCACTGGGCTGCCTCCGCCAAACTCCCTCCCCCTCTCCACCTCCCCCTCCCACCTCACCGAACCGCAGTTATAAAGCGAGGGCTGTTTGCTTTGATGGCTTTGCGCTATCTTTGCTGTAAGTATAATGCACATACGGAGATGTTCTTTGGAGGAATTATTTCCGACATGAGTAGTTGCGTTGTATGATGGTTGAGGGGGTTGGTGAGTTCCTTACTGTTCTTGGCATTCCGAGCGAAACTTCTCCCAGTTGCCCACTTCCTAGAGAAATTATTCGTAAAGAGGCTATAGAGTTTATAATTTGTAAATGAAATGTTTTCACATGTTTTGAGAATCGTATATTTCGAACCAATTTACAAAAAGTCAAACTCTTATCAGTAAGGCTCAGAAGTAAATGCTGTATCTAGAACTTTCACCTGGTGTGTTAGATTGATGTAATGTTAGATCTACTGAGATCGACGAAAAGAATTGCGATGATATGTAAATGGCTCATAATGTTTATTATATGGTTCGTGTGACTTAATGTTCATTCTTTGGATTTACGAAAGAAGTTAAAATATCCATTTTGCATTCAGTGCAGGCAAACATTACATGCAACAGCTAAGATATAAGTGGAAATATTGTATTTAATAAATGTCAATTTTCTATTAGCCATTTTAAAAAGAATGAAAAGAGGCAGTGATTGGTACAAATTGACACCCTTAAGTAAACTAAATGTGTCAGTTATGAAAATTCAACAATATAGTTGTATTTGAAGGAGTGTATTTATGAGATCTGTTATATCTGCATTAATAAAACATTAAAGTGTTCACTAATTCTTTAGTTTAAATTGTTTTATGAAAAAAACGAAAATCACCCCTATCTCAAAATAAACATTGTTTTAAAAATTATAAAAAATTATACATTTCACAAAAAGTATCAGGAATTTCGTACACCCTCATAGAGAGTTCATAAAAATGTCAATGTAATTTCACCATTTGGTTTATGCGTCATAACAGGAAATATCCCTGAAAACCCAAAACCGCTGGTGAAAACTGAAGTCTAAAAAAACCTTCATTTCCCACTCGCCCATCAGTGAAAAAGCCACACATCTCAACACGTCGAGTTTTTGACAATTCCCAAACGACAGGCTCCGATGCACCGTCAGCTGCTATAAAGCGTGCCCTCTTCAAACGATGATCTAGTTGGCGGCGCCCATCCCAAACCGCCTGAATAAAGCGCTCTTGATGTGTGTGTCACTCGCTTTCCTCGCGGCTGGAAGCTCAAAGCGAGCGCGACGTTGTCCGGGCGCCTCGTCGCTGCGCTGCGCCGCCGCCGCCGCCGCCGCCGCCGTGCCGTCGTGCGCCGCGTCTTTGTAGAGCGCCAAATGGAAACACATCTCTAAATTCCATCGCTGGGCGCGCGCCGCCAATTGCTACGGGGGCTCTCCGCCGGCGCAACCGACTTGCAGGTTTTGACGCGACCACTCGTCCGTGGAAGATGTAATGGAACTTGGAACTCTTTTAGATGGAGAGGAAGGTTCGTAAGAATGTGGAGAGGGAGATGAGTGACTGCGGTGAGGTAGAATAGTTTATGTGGAGGAGAGGAGTGGATGAAAAGAGGGAAAAGGATAGTTAAGGTGAGGAAGAGGAATAATGTGAAGGGGGAGAGGAATAAATCTCTATTTCTAAATTCAATCGCTGGGCGCGCGCCGCCAATTGCTACGGGTGCCCTCCGCCGCGCAACAAAGTCGCAGGTTGTGTCGTGTTCACTCGTCAGTGGAAGATGTAATGGAACTCTTAGATATACAGAGAAAGGTTGGTAAGAATGTGGAGAGGGAGATGAGTGACTGGGGAGAGGGAGAGAAATGGATGTTGCGAGGACGAGAAGTGGATGTGAAGTGGGAGTAGAGTAAATGAGGTGAGGAAGAGAAGTGAATGTGAAGGGGGAGAGGAGTAAATCTCTATTTGTAAATTCAATCGCTGGGTGCGCGCCTCCAATTGCTACGGGGGCTCTCTGCCGGCGCAACCGAGTTGCAGGTTTTGACGCGACCACTCGTCCATGGAAGATGTAATGGAACTTGGAACTCTTTTAGATGGAGAGAAAGGTTGGTAAGAATGTGGAGAGGGAGACGAGTGGCTGTGTTGGGGTAGAATAGTTTATGAGGAGGAGAGGAGCGGATGCGAAGAGGGAGAAGGGTAGTTAAGGTGAGGAAGAAGAATGATGTGAAGGGGGAGAGGAGTAGATCTCAATCTCTAAATTCCATCGCTGGGCGCGCGCTACCAATTTCTACGGGGGCTCTCCGCCGGCGCAACCTAGTTGCAGGTTTTGACGCGACCACTGGTCCGTGGAAGGTGTAATGGAACTTGGAACTCTTTTATATGGAGAGAAAGGTTGGTAAGTATGTGGAGAGGGAGATGAGTGGCTGTGTTGGGGTAGAATAGTTTATGTGGAGGAGAGGAGCGGATGCGAAGAGGGAGAAGGGTAGATAAGGTGAGGAAGAGGAGTGATGTGAAGGGGGAGAGGAGTAGATCTCAATCTCTAAATTCCATCGCTGGGCGCGCGCCGCCAATTGCTACGGGAACTCTCCGCCGGCGCAACCGAGTTGCAGGTTTTGACGTGACCACTCGTCCGTGGAAGATGTAATGGAACTCCTAGAGATAGAGAGAAAGGTTGGTAAGAATGTGAAGTGGGAGGTGAGTGAATGTAGTGAGGAAGAAAAATGAACGTGGAAGACAAGAGTGGATGTGAAGGGGGAGTAGAGTAAATGAGGTGAGGAAGAGGAGTGATGTGAAGGGGGAGAGGAGTAGATCTCAATCTCTAAATTCAATCGCTGCGCGCGCGCCACCAATTGTTATGGGAGCTCTCCGCCGGCGCAACCTAGTTGCAAGTTGTAACGTCCAATCGTCAGTGTAAGATGTAATAAAATTCTTCGAGATGGAGAGAAAGGACGGTAAGAATGTAGAGAGGGAGGTGAATGTATGTTGTGAGGGGAGTGGGGGGGGCTAGTCTACGATGTGGGACTCAGGAAAGGGAGAGAAAAGGAGAGCAGAATATAGAAAGAAGAGGAGTGAATGGTGCGAATGAGATGAGGTGATGTGGTGAGGGGGAGTGGTGAGGGAGAGGATACGAGAGGATAAGGTGAAGGAGAGGAGAAGAATGGATATGAGGAAGTAGGGGAGAGTATTGTGGGGGCGAGGGAGAGGGGGGTGATATGGCAGGGAAAAAGAAGGGGTTGAGAGGAAATGGCACGAGAGAAAGACTGAGGAGGAGAACGATGAGGTGAAGGATAGAAAGATGGGAAAACCGTCACAGAATTTAAGGCGAAGAAAGAGATGGAGGGAGGGCGGATATTTTAGAACGGTGTAGGGCAGAGGGAAAAAGAACGGAGTAATAAAGAATGTATAGGGGATAAGATGCGAAGAATACATTCCATATTATAAAAATAAAAGCTAGGAATTTTGAAAACGTGTAAGGAAACTGAAGTGCTTTAGGCATGAAGAGCCGATATCATTTTAGATTGAACACTGATTCTTAGTAAACGAAAGTAGTAGCTTTCTTTATCTTTGAGCACACCGCTCTTCCATGCGATCTTGATACTTTTAGAATATGGATTTTGGACATGTGAACGATTGGCAATTTATCATTATCCCTGGAATTGTAAAGTATGTCATACATTAGAAAATATTCATCAAATTCTAACTCATATTAATGATTTGAAGAAGGAAGGTAATGATTGTTTAAAAGAACTCAAGGAATGGATTTTTGGCGTCACGTTGGCAACCAAATTTTTGCTTGATTCAGATGCTAGTCTTTTACTGTAAGCTTTTATTCACAATGAAATATGAAAAAATGCAAGTTACAAACAGAATATAGTTAGAAGATATTTTTTTTAAAGCTGTTTTAATTCAGAGAAATATTCTTTCGCAAGGAAAAGTTTTAATAACACATCCAAATGCAATAAAACAGTTCTCCACATTCAAATAATATTCGCATTTCCAAAATACTCGAGCACTGAGGGTTAAACATATAACTATTGCTTGTATGTTTTACGTATGGTGCTGGAGCTTCTAGGCTTAAGTTGGTGTAACATATTTCCTTCATTGTGTTGAAATAACATATTTTCTTCATTTACATGCGTTCGATAGCTGCCTGTGGACCATTTTTAAGAGAGAAACAGCTAATGAGTAGTGGAAATTAACAAAAAATATATTTCTTGCAGTTGCTGCCCCGAAACTTTGAAAAGAAAACATTACGAGGTCACTTGTAGAATATATATTTTCTTGTACGTTCACCCGCCGTCTCAATTGAAAAGTCTATGAAGATTTTTGAACTATTAATGCACTTGTATATAAGAGTGGGAAGAAAAGAAGTATAGTACCAAATGAGAGAATATAACAAAATCATGTAAAAATGTAAGGGAAGCATATTCATCATGCTATGTTTGTTATAATTGGACTCTACAAGTACAGGTTCTTGGGACGAGATAGAACTGTGGTACTCTATATCTATAAACGCAAGTGATTTTTTGTTTTATTGGCTATATTTATCACTTCTCAGTTTTGACTCTCTGCTTTTTGGTAAATACCCTATACGACTGCTCATTAAACGATATTAATATATCAAATGGATATCCAGGATATAACATATGTTAAATTAATGTCAACGACATTATTTGATACTCACGGATTCCTACATAGTGTCAATTTATACGTATGTGTGTCTTGTCAGAAAAGTTAGTGTCAGAAAAGTTACAAACTACTATTACTGAACAACAGATGATTCATTAGTGTAACTTCTAGAAAGAATTTTAAATCATAGTACCTGTTTTAATTGATTCTTAGAGACAAGGACGAGACATGTTAAGTTCATTATGTGTTTTAAGTACATAGAATACATTATGTACCGTAAATTGTAACTGGCGTTTTTTGTGAAAATGTTCTGACTCTGCCAAAACGAATAAAGATACCCTTTTGCATCCTTTAGATCTCTGATCCTATCCACAAAACCCCTCAAATAATTTTCAAAAGGTTGAATCGTGAACCCGACTTCTTTGGTTCTCAGCCATTTTCATCGCGCGCGTGTCCCAAAGTCCGAACGGGGGTTAGCGGCATCTGATCAGCGGGGTCGAACAAGAGACCCGCCAGAAGGCAAATCCAGCCACAAATGGTCACCGCAACACGCATGGAAGACCGACACATCCGAGAATCATTACCGAGCCCCGCCCTCGACCGGTCGTACCAGATACCAAAACGAAGAACGGCCCGCCTCGTTCGGATAATGACGGCGGACGGCGGGCCCGTGCCCGGGGCACTGGCGCGTACCGTCGAGGGCCGGACGATGT
>BOPP01000040.1:5429312-5448323 GCA_017312745.1 Gryllus bimaculatus | reverse complement strand
TAGGCAGACAGCTGGGGCGGGTCTAGGGGGGAAAGGCGTTTGGCGAGAGGAAAACCGGCGCACAATACTAGTCCTTCCGGACCTTCGGGTAGCGGCGGCGGCGGCGGAGGGCGCGTGGGGCGGCGGCGGCGGCGATCGAAGGCGGACGGAGAGGCGGGAGGTCGGCGGAGATGTGGGCTGGAGGAGGCGGAGTCGGCGGCGGCGGCGATGGCGCGAAGGCGAAGGCGGAGGGAGAGGCAGCGGCGGCGGCGTCGGAGCATGGTGGATCGGAGTGGTGGCGGGGGCAGCGAAGGGAGATACGGTTGGAGGCGGCGGCGGGGTTCGAGGCAGGGCCGGGGGCGGCGGCTGAGGCGGCGGGGCACCGGAAATTCGAACGCCGGACGAGGGGCGGCGACCGGAGGGCGCTTCGCCGCAGGAGGGCGAGAATGCCCCTGGACGCCCGTGGCGCGCCTCTGGCGCGTGAAGGCCCCTCGCGTGAGGAAGCGGAAGTTGCGCGAAACGGGGTGTCGGTCGCGGTGCGGCGCGTTGTAGACTACCGAGGGGGGGAATGTGGGCGGGGGCTCGGGGAAATGTCATCGTTGCGAGATTCTCCAACTTCTCATTTCTGCTTCGGTTGGGAGAAGAAAGGATGCTCGATGCGATAAATCGATCACGAGATATAGGTTTGTGAATAGTGTATTGTTAACATAACCCTAAAAACATGTTTCGTATTGTAATCATATCAGGTATTGGAGTGCTTTGGGAGGTATGGTGTCACCAGAATTCTGCACCTATCAATATTCATGTTGCGTTATTTCAACGAATAGGTAGCATTAATAGTTAGTAATAAATTCTGAATTTTTGTGCTGTAATATTAATTTTTACATCATTTTGTCTTAATTTAGACTAATATTTCTATAATGGAGGAAATTTTGACAAATTAAATATTTGCATTGAAGCATGATAACGGATATATTTTTTCTCGTTTTGTGTATTCATAATATTACATTTGTTGCGGTAGTTATTGATAAGTCTTTATTTTCAATACTATTTCTATTAAATATTATAAAATTGTGTTTTATAAGATGTACAATAAAGGCAGACCGGCATGACTTTCACAAAACAAATCACAAACTGAAGTACTTAATGTCAAGGGTCATTTCCTCTTAACCTTACCTGAACGATCCCCATCAGCACTTAGAATGTGTACTCGATTACTTCTTGCAGAAAATCTCGCATTAGCAGGTATAAAACCAATTACAACGACTTTCACCAAGGCGCAGCTAACCGCACACACCCAGCCAGGAGGGAGGGGTCAGTGCGACTTCAAGCGAGCAAAAAACGACACATTTAGCGCAAGCGGTGACCGCAAAGCGCGAGCGTCGTACGTCATAAAATGGCGCCGGCGTGTGCGCGCACGCGTACCATATGCGGTTCGCAACGGTTTGCCCGTCCTTTTTTTTTAAAAAAAAAGAAAAAACGCGCCGCTGACAATGCGGCGCGCTATCAGTTCCAATCGAGCGGTTGGCACAGTTGTGTCCCCTTGTGTCCCCTGTGTCCGACGTCCTCGCCAGCAGGTCTGGGCCAGGGCGGCGCGCCTACTCCCCCAAATGCCTTCCCCTGCTGCTGCAACTTCTTCACTTTCCCCTCGAGGAGAGCCTCCCTTGCTCTGACGCTGTCGTTTTGCCACGTCGGCTCGCGTGTCAATTGAGCGCCGTTTGTGCTTGAACGCAACCCCACGTACCTTGTTTTCGCTTACAACGAAATTAGAGGAAAGTCGGAAAAAGCGATACCATTACTGTTGCTAAATTTCATTGTCGTAATGTGTTTTTCTTCTCTTGAGAAATGTTAGTTACGCTTTTCCGTGCAGTTAAAATGGTGTAAATTGCCGTCCGGAGATATTAAGAGAGATGAAATCTACGAGTAAAATTTATTAAAGAACTCAAGCGGTAATGAACACATGACTGTCTTGAGAATTGTATCTACGTGTTTAAATGTAACTGTGTACTAATGCCTAGAGAGATTTTTATAGCCGCTTCTCCCTCTTGTTCGTGATATCCACGACTCGTAAAACTTATTTGCTTAACTCTGAGTCTCACTTCTGCAGACGGTCATGTTTTTGGCCATGACTAGCAGCTACATTGTTTTGCAGTCTTTGATTGTTATTTACTTGCTCCCTCACTTGTTAGATATTCCTGTACAGCCAAATTCTTTAGTTTAGTATATGCTTTCTCGTTTACCTACTCATAGTATCTTCTCTTTCTTGAAAGATTTCCTACGTTTTCTTTTTTCAATGGAAAATTCATCACTCTCTTTAAAAATGATATTAAAAAAATGTGGAAATTTAAACTGCTGCCATGTAAAATAATACTTAGTTTTACTGTAAAAGAGATGATAATAAAATATTGTGAAACGAATCCCTTATTATTATTCATTCAGAGAAAGTTATCCATTCGGAGTTAAATTAAGATTCTGTAAGCTTTTTCAGAAACAGTGAATTTCATTGAATAGTGTTTCTTTTAAAGTCTTCCTTTCCATGAATTTTGTTGACAATGAAATTCACATATATAAACCTCTCATCTGAAGTAAGTTTGAAATCATACTATACTTCATCTCTACATTACCTACTAAGACGTAACATCATAACAGTTATAATGTTCATACTTAATTTAATATTAATATATAATTTATATTAATATATCATTTTTTAAATAAATATGAATAGGAGTTGATAATTCTATTAATGTAGGAGAAGGTGGGATAACGTAAGTCTAAAATGCAGGTAAATAGAATAAAAAATGCTTCCTTCACTCATGTTGCGAGTTATGCTTGTGAATTGTAGTGAATCGTGCCGGTAATGGCCACTTTTTCATGACACTTCAACGCGACGATAGGCGTGTTCTGTAACGTCAATTCTAACCAGAAAACGCTTGTAGTTCAATGTTGCCAATTCGCTAAATCAGGAAATGACATGTCGGGTATACCGGAAATGTCAAAATGTTTGGTTGAAGCGTGATTTAGTATTTGCAAACACTTGAAAAGCAGCATTTGAAGATTTGTAGAAAAGAGAGATGAACTGCGAAATAATCCAAAATGCATTAAGGCACCAAATTTAGAAAAAGAAAGAATGACAATAAAAAAAGGAAAGTCGACGCAGAAGTTCGGAAAAGGATTTCTATTTGTTTTTTATTTTTGTACAAATAGTTGGCCCTGGCCCTGGCCCTGCCAAATGCCCTGGCACTTGACAACAATTCAATACATTGCAACAATTTTGCTAACAACAATTTTACTTAAAATTTATCAACTTTTGTCAATTCTTTCGAGTTTTCGGACGGTGACTGGGATATAAACGTTTCTCAAGAAAAATATTCATTCATATTTTTCTATCACTACAGTTTTCTTCATCTTCGTTTTGTTTCTATTTTCATTTCTCAAATTGTAACCTAAAATTAGGTTCTTTTAGAATATTTGTTTCGTGTGTCACTAACTACGTGAACTACCTGCAATATAATTTTTTAATGCTTAAACTATTATTGTTTGTCATTTTTATAAATTTTTGGCCATTTCCCTGTGTACCCGATCAAATTTTTAATAAGCCTTTTTTTATACAAAAAACGATAAAAATGGTTCTCATTCCTGTTTTGATTCAATAAAATTAAAAATCTCCTCTTGGCAATAGCAGTTGGGAATATGTAATAAACCGTTTTTCTATATGGTTTATGATGTTAAACACACTCCCCTACTCCCATATATTTACTACATATCCCTCAAAATTATTCACATGTAACTACATCTGACATGCACTCACGACGACCACTACTTCCTCTTTTGCTTCTTCGTGCCCTGAACTTTCTTCGCCAATGGCAGCAGCCGCTCCTACACCACCGCCTGCTCCACCCCTCCCGGCCTGCTGCCGCGTGCAGTTCTTCCCCTCCCCCACCCCNNNNTGCGTTCCATTGAGGCGCGCGCGTGAGGAAATCACCTCGGAATTCTTCGCTGCTTTCGACGCGATAAAAATCCTCCATGTTTTGCTCCGCCCACGAGCTCGAGTTCGAAAGGCGAAGAACGTGCGTCTGATTGTGTGCGTTGGAGAGGGAGGTAGTGGAAGGAATTGTGAATGCGTTTCGCGATGACCGGGCGCGTTCAGTTTTTCTCCCTTTTTGTACAAATACTTTTTGGATGCTCTAAATGTTACCATTGCGAAATAATAATTAGTAGCTTAGCATGGCGTTTAATTCAAGCCTCAAGTAACTAACCAACAACCAATGTAACCACTAAAATAAAATTATTTTGTCTTGTTTTATGAGATTTTCGTGTTTAAAACTCTGGATGTGAAGTAGATGTTTACTATAAAAAGAAACATGAAACATATTGCTGTTTCCTGGTTCGTCCATCCTTGGGTATAGAGACATAATTGCAGTCTCATAATGACAAACTTGTATTTGACATATTTATTTACGCCGAAAATTATGTTTTTCTATCTTCAAATCCTTTATTGGCAGATCTACATGTTTTCTACACAATTTTCAAATTAGATGGGAAGAAATCTTTTTAGGAAACAGTGACGTATTTTCATTTCCATTTTACGCATTTTTCATTTTACGCGTCATCTAATACACTCTCCTGAGATGTGTGTGATAAATTAAGACGTAAGCATGCATATATAACCGGAAAGGCGGTTTTGTAATTTATATCTTTTCGCCATTGTAAGTTCCTTGAACTTGAACTCTTCTACCCCCAAAATATTTTCTAAAATTCGTCTAGAATTTTCTAGAGTGTTCACTCTATAATCTGTGCTAATACGTTTGTTTTGTTGATGTTGAGTTTTCGAATGGTTACTTTTGATTCATATGTTTGCCTTTCATGAAGATGGAAAACATGATATGGAAGATCACGCCTTCACACAATGATGGGAGAAAGGGGATGATATTTTGATGGACCAAAGAAATCCATTGTCTTCAAAACCATTGTTGTAAGAGTAAGGACAGTTTCCAATTGTATATTCAGTTACGTGACCATAGTGCGTGCAGTATTGTACAAGTTTAAATAGAATTCAAGATTGTATCAAACATGGGTGTCGTATCCCGCTAAGAATGTTATAGCAGTAATTCAGCAACATACGCTTTTCAGTTTCTTCACGTCTTTCAGACATTCCCCAAGATAAGATCCATTCACCCACTCGCAACACAGCTCACATTTCAGATACTGCATGAAAACATATTTTCTTAAACTTGTCTATTCCAGTGGTGAAGGAGTTTGACGTATAGAGGCAATTATAACGTTGACACTTGTCCTATCTTTTAATGAAACTCCTAAATCAAATCAATTGCTTCATGTGGATTTCAAGAGCTTTCTCCTTTATCTACTTGAGCTTCACGGGGGAAATCTGCGACGGGGATATTGTACAAAATAACTCATTCACCGTGATAACTTGCGTGGGGCGACTAATTTCCTCCGAGAAGGGGCGTCAGCGGTGCCTTTTTTTTTGTCACGCCATCCCGGTTTAAATTCCGCGGAATCCCCCCTGTCTGGGCCCGAAACGAGGGCACGCACGACAAGGCGATTTGGAACGCGTGTCTGCCCCGTCCCCCACATCCAGCGCTTTGCGACCCAGCAACAGGCAAACAATAGCCGCGCCGACACTGCAATTTTTAGCGTGTCATCCCACTGGATGAATTATCAATTAAGTAAATGATCGTTTTTCAGCCCGGTATCCACCCCTCTCGTTTCACCCCTCCCACCCTTGCTTCTGCGCTTCTACACGGCTCGTGGCCCCGTTCCTCCCCCTGCCTCCGGGCTCACTCGACCACGCTTTCCCCCCTCCCCGTCACCCTTGCAACAAATCGGCCTCGTTCCCTGCGTTCGCGCACCGTTATTCATCTGTCGCCATAGTGCGCGCCGCGGCCGTCAGGGTGCGCCGTGCGGGGTGACGATGGGGGGCGTAGGCGACCGGTGGGATGGGGACATATCGCGGGACAACTGTTGACAGGAGCGCGATACGTCACATAACAATTGCCGCTCGCAGCGAGTGACACCCTTGCCTCGCGTGGGTGAGCTGCCACGTATCACCCGCCCGCCCCGTTCGCCCATGCGCCCGTCCGCCCGCGTGGGACGACCGCCCACTGCCCAACGGGAGATTAGCCCCAGCGTATCAGACGATTGGCCTTTGTGGTGACCTAATGGATGGCCTCTGGTGGTGTGGTTCTTCGCGGATCTTGTCATGATAATAAATGATACGATTTTGCTGTGACCCAACTCAAACGCACGCTCGTACCTCGTGTAAAAATTTACTCAGATTTGTAGAGAAAATATTACAATTAAAATAAAATAAATAGAAGTAGAATTATATCAAATAAATATTTTTGACACGAAATTTATTCAAGTATGGAAAATAATGAACCGAATCTCTCAGAAACTATTTAAAATTTATTAATATTTAAAAATCAATATATTATTTTAAAATGAAATATTTCTGTACATTATTTATCAAAATTACTTTTGGAGAAAGTTTCATTTTTAAACTGAAAATGAACCAGATGACCGTGTAGTGGCCTAATGGATAAGGCGTCGGACTTCGGATCCGAAGATTGCAGGTTCGAGTCCTGTCACGGTCGCGAGAAATTTTTAATGTCCCGTTCTACTAAAAATCGATTTGCTTCCTAGGTGTGATGACCATTTAAACCCAATGGTATCATTTTGTTTCATAATCACAGAAATATTCTACGTTTTAGGACCATATATTAATGACATTTAATATCAGATTTGACAAAGACTTTCGTATAGACCTACTATTCAAAATCATCTCTACAATTGACTCTTAAAACAAGTATTAATACATGAAAGAACTTTTCCATCTATTATTAGTGATCCCTAACAATTAGTATCTATGATAGAAAAATATGCTGCAAGATTAACGAACATATAATATATTTTAACGATTTAAATTATTTTGTTGTCAGATTTTAAGCATCTTAGAAGTTCGTAAATGTATATGGTGTAAAGTTATTCTCCTAAAATTTCAGTAGGATTACCCAAACTAGTCTTTAATACTCCCGTAAGTCTGATTACTTTTTAATACAGAGCTTCACAAGAGGTTTGCATATATTCTGGAAAGTGACACCTCGGGTCTCACATCCGGTGACATTTCTTTAGTGAATGAGTGAGCAGGTACTCAGCGCTGAGTGTCGCGTCTATTGATCACGCAGGGGTAGGTCAGGGCAGGCGGAGCTGTTGGAAAGAGTCAGGAAAGGCCCAGACTGTGCGGAGGGAGCGAGGCACCGACATGCACGTCAGGCATTGGATGGCAAAAAGGAAGACGTCGAAGTTAGCCACTATTGACAGTGAAGGAAACGTCTTTTTTTAATATTTATTTTCTACCTCTTCAACCGTGAAGTTTTCGGCGATTTTAATTGCATTTACAACAAGCAAGAATCAATTGCAAGATGTCAGCATTAAATTAGGAGGTAAATATTATTACCCATAATTTAAGGAAAGCATTTTAGTACGCTCTAAGTGAATAAATTACACGCAATTTGACGAGGAGTGAGTTCAAAGTGGGGGAGCAATTATTTACGTTTGGGAGGATGGAACATGTTCTAATGAAAATGTGATCATATTCGCGGATTTGTCATAAAATTATTTTTTTAAAAAACTTTGTCTGAAAGTATTGTTTTAGTACGTTTTTATAAAAGAAACATCTTGATCCAACTGTCGCAACGGGAACAAAAAATTATTGTTATTTGCAACATGATACATTAATCCATACGGCTATTTGTTTTGTTTCTTTTTGTTGTTGTTTTATATATTGTAACCACTGCATGTAACATTACTGAAAACTTGTCTTTTTAACAAACAAACAAATTATGTAAAGCATTTACCGGGAGAAAAGGCTTAACTGATGTTAATGCAGTGCGCCTGACCGAATGTTCCTGGGGCACGAGTCAAGACAATGGCAGGGTTTTCAACGCTAGCTGAATATGTTGGTCGAATGCAGTCGCTGTCAGGAAGAGAATTGTAGCCGGTCGGCTGCTCTGATCGGTAGCTTTCTGTGATTTCTACGATCAATACCAGGCGAATGCCGGAGAAGTACTTCGACATTTGCCTAGCATTGATCTGAAACGTTACTTCTAGGCTGTCCGGGTGACGCCGCGTCGTTGGCAGATAGGCCGACGTTTCGCCTGTCATGCTTCTTCAGGGTACTGATCGAGTCAGGTCGTCCCTGAAGAAGCTGCGACATGACAGGCGAAACGTCGCCTATCTGCCACGCGGCGTCACCCGGACAGCCTAGAAGTAATGGACTCGAGCCGCGGAAGCCTACGTGTACATTGATCTGAAACGGTTGGTATTGATAACTGGTATGAAAGATCTCCAAAGCCTCCTAGAATAGGGAGCGTCTGAGAGCCATGTTTTATGCATGGTAATTCCAATTTTCAGTAGTAGAAACAGAATAAAACTAATTCAATTCCTCCCCCGTATCAAGACATTTTTTCTCTGAGTGTGTGTTCTTATTTAGTTGGGACACAAAGCAGTTTTTGGTATATTTTGGGAATCTTTAAGCAATTTAGGTAACCAATCATTACATTTATTCTATTCTTTTTTAGTAGCTAATATTATCTGTTGAATTGCACGAACAACCAAGTTCTTAATTATTTAATATTTGTTACGCGTCATCCAATAAATAGTAAATAAAAATGTGGCTGCAAATTTCAAACTTCACGCAAATGCTTTCAGACAAAAAGTTAGAATAGATTGTTGATCATTTATAAATATTTAGATGACGTAAATTAATATCTCAGAATTTTTTCTGATACATTACATCCACTATTTTTATATTGTTTACTATACTTTACTTCCGCACCTTGTTTTTGTGCTTCCGAAGTCATATTCAGTAGAAAGGATAAGCATTATTGCTAGTTTGCGTCATTATTCGTATCTCATACTTTTCCGTATCCGTGATTGGAACATTAAGTAAGGATGAACTTTCTATTTTACTTCTTACTTGCTTCATCAGATTTGAACCGGATACCCTAAATAAGAGTAACCTTAGTTTCGATCAACGATGTAGCTACCCAGTCCACCTCTTCATGAATTGCAGGGCCCAGCAACCAACAATAACCCTAATAATTTCACTCGACTATCGATACGACCGGAAGCACTAGGGGCGTACTCAGCAACAGTTTAGGACCTCATGGGCAACCGCGCCCAGGGACAAGGGACCGGCCGCGTGGGTGACGTCAGCAGAACCAGCAGCAACAGCAGCACGGCGAGCGGGGCTGAGGGCGGGGGCAACGACGCGATATGTTAGCTGGCGACGACCCGAACCGGTCCATTAGGGCGGCTGGCGCGAAATACGCGGGCGTCCGCCAATTACTTAACCTTTACGCGCTTTTAGCTCTGCGCAGGTGCGCGTCGCCAGGCGCGCACGGAAATATCGGCGTCGTCCGTTATTCGCGCCTGCCCACACCCTCACCCCCACTCCGGCCCCGCCCCCGCCCTTCCCAAACCCCAGGCAACCGCCCACGCCCATCAGCGTTGCCCGCGCCGTAGCGCCGCACCGCACAGCACCCGCACCACTGCAGCTGTCGCGCGCCGAGATTGTTATTGAAAAGGCGCCCTAAAGCAGCTGTTTCATATTAATTTGTACATATTTGAAAGTTGCGTATTAATAGCATGATTTCAGAGACACTGGACAATAGAAATATCGTCTGTAGAGTTTCTAGATAAAAATTTGGATTTAGGGATGCTCATTGCGTATTGCTTTCAGCGTAGGCGGCAACTGTAGGCGGATATCGCCTATACTGACGTAGATTTCGAATACATTTTTTTTGCCGTTTATATTGTTTTAAAGGACGTTGGATGATTACTTCAGGTTTGAAGTATAGCGGTTGAAGGGGGCTGACATTCGTTTCAAACTATTACGCAAATTTTATACTCTAGTTTCTAGCCATTTAATCAGTTATTTTTCCGGTTTAAGTACTGAACAGCAAGTATATGTTTTTCATGAGCAGCAAGTAGCTGTTCTTAATGCATGTTTACAAACTATGTTTAAATACCATATTTACGTTCAGTCGAATACCTACATTTCACCTTGTATTTGAACAGAATAGTACATTTCCTCCTCACGTTTTAGATTACTAGTACCTCTTTTTTGTGTATCCTGTCTTGCCTGCCTTGCCTGTCCCTGCCTTGCAGCCATGGGTTAAGGGGATTCGTGTGGTTAGCCCGTAGACATCCCCAAGCCGTTTTTCGGTCTTCTCAACCTGAGAAGTGAATATTCTCATTGTCACACAGCGACATGCTCTAGGAAATACCAAAGAAAATGTACACTCTAGTCTTGAATCGACCAGGAATCGAAACCGGAGGCGCGTAGTTGACAGCGAGCACTCTGACCAATATTGCCACAAGCCTAGTACTTCCTTACTCATTCAAAACAATGTTTTATGTTGTTGTATGTTGATGCATTTTCTAGTGTTTGTAGTCATCACTAACTTTGTAATGTTTTGATTTGACGAACTATACTGTAAAAATTGCACCCTGTTACACATTTTTACAATAGCAAATTTGATGGGTTTGAGAATGTGTTTTTTTTGCAAAAGGAATAACTAAATGAAGTTATATTTTAAATAAAGTCTCATTTTTTTCTCTTTTTAGCAGTGAAGGTGTTCTCACTTTTGTCGATTATCATATTTTATTTCAGTCTTCAACTTGGCCTGAGAGAAGTTGCTACTGTAACAATTTTTATAGAGAAAGTGCCTAATTACTTTCGCTATTTCGTATAATAGGTCTATGATACTGTTATTGATATTTCTTTTTGTAAAACTACAAAGTTACAATGTCATAACAAAACCTACGTAAGAATGACCAACCATGATACTCCTGTGTCTAATGACATCCATATTGTTATTTAAACATTATTTTAATTGTAAGCACTTGTAAAGAAATTGAATACACGTTATTACTGCAGTGATAAACACTTTTTACCTTATGAAGTAATATTCTTAGGACATTGGAAATTCAACCTTTTATTTCCTTCTTTAATTTTTCTGCAAAAATACTGACTATTGGCCCTTTGTATGGTCTTCTGAACAAGCACAATATTTTGTTAACATTATTTTAACGATCATTTGTTCATAATATTCTTTACATTTTATCGCCACTTTATTCGTCATGTTTGTTTTAATTGATTCAGTGAAGTGTAGCAAAACGACAATTTTCGTCTGCAGTGGAGAGGTACAAAACCGTTTAAAAAAGTTTGGATAGGAGGGATGTGGGATGTTGTTATAAATAAAATGAAAATATTTGTGTTTAAAAATTAGATAGACAAGAAAAAATATTTCTTATTATTTATTATGCCCAATTATTTCAAAGTCCTTATAGAGAGAATTGTAAAAGTCCAGTATATTTAGTATTTCGTACTTCGTGCCGCATCAACTAATTTGGTCATATGTCACGTGAATTAGATGCGGATTGTATCGGGATGGGCAATGTTGCTCCTCCATTGCGAAGTTTTTTCCTCGATGTATCTCTCCTAACGGTGTGTCGCCCCCACTAGGATGAACTATGTTCCCGATTGGTCTCACAATTTAAGTGGTAGTGTAGAGAATATGTGTGTGTATGTGTGTATTGGTGTAAAAGGGGAGAGAAGGGTCAAAAATGAGGAAGGAAATATTGCGCATGATTAGAGGCCCAATTATTAAGATGCTGCCGATATTCGCCAGATATTGATTAAATAAAACTACTGAACGAACATAACGCCGCTAGAATTGTCCTGAAGAAATCAACTGAAGTCAACCTTGCAATACAGCTAGTGTCAAATATTCAAGAGTATTATAGTATAGATGAAATTCGATTTAGAGTACTTGTTAGTATAATCATGTTATGATTTTTGACTAATTGTTCATTTTTTTTACAGGTTGCGGATGCTACATGATACATCGTTGGATCGATGATGCAGAAATTAAATGATGTTAGAATATTACGGTAAGTCGTTTCTTTCATCAAATTGTTCTAATTTTACGCATTTAATGAAGTGTAAAGATTGTGTTCGTTGTAATATACACACATTTTGCCATACTTTAATGCTTTTGTCTCAATATTGAAGTACAATAATTTTAATTAGATACTGTGAGTTTTATTACTTACACGGTGCGATTATATTTTCGTAAAACATTAATATTTTTATACTAATACAAATGCATTATTTCAGTTCCATACCTTCACCCAAATATTTGTCATTTTCTTTACATCCAACCTACATTGAATTTTGCTTTTATGATTGATCCAATTGCCCTACAGGACACACTTAATTTGTTAATCACTTACTCTGTTTGATCACATCGCCTGATTGAAGGGAGGGAAAATTTGGTAGTACATAATATGCTGAAGTGTGTTTGTTTCAATCACCAAAAACATAATTGATTTATCCATAGAAATGAAGATATATTAGTTTTATTTTATTATTATAAGAATCTGTAGAGGGAAAATTGCAACAAGAACGATCGCTGTGGATTTAAATCATATTAAAGTTACATGTTGACTGAGGTCCGTAATCTTCGTTACTCAAACCCGTGATCCACGTTGCCGCCCTCACTTGCTTTGAGTGTCTGTCAGAGAGGCTATTGAGCAAGAGCGCGAGACTGTCATTTCTCACATCCCGCCGTTGTAGCGCAGCCGCTAACTCGCTTTGTAGGGAGTTCCCCAGGGACCTCGTTCCCGGCCCGCGCTCCCAAACCCCGCCTCTCCAGGAGCAGCTCATGGGGCTCAGCAGCTCGCTTGGGCACCGCGGCGCGACGGCTGCGTCGCATTTGATCCTCGAGCGAGGGAGGAGGAGGGGGAGGGAAGGGAGAGGCGGGGACGCTTGAGCATCAATTCCAGGGATGCGGGCCGATGTGCAAATGATCCTGGCGGCCATTAGACTAATGGCTCATGATGCCCGACAATGCTCGCGGCCAGCAGGAATGCGTGCCGCATTAAAACTGACTTATCGCTCTGCCATCTGGCGGCGAGAAGCAGACTCACTCTCGCCCGCGCGCGCAGTGGAGTCGAGTGGAGTCGCCCCCTGGTGGCGCTACCCCTCCCCCCACTCCTTTCGTCCTTCCGCTGCTGGCCCTGCACTTCCCCGCCCCACACTAGCGTGGGCTGCCGCCTGCTTCCTGCTGCTCGGTTGTTTCTCTTAGCTTCGCTTTTGTTGCTACTGTGATGCCTAGAGGCAGAAGAAATGTATTTCATTGTTAAAATGGGCTTATATTCTTCGCGAGATACTAGCGCGAGGAGAGCGCTGAATGCAGAATGGAAAGGCGTAGAATACATTTGAATATTAGAAACGATCACGATATCTGGAAATCATCAGGGCGTTCAATGTCTAAATAAACATTTAATTATTTGTGGACAAAATGCACGAATTATTGTACACATGAAAAAAGCCAATGTTAATAGTGATTTTTCTTGGTTTTGTGATAATTTTGTTAAGAAATATTCAGAGATTGAAAACAGGTATTTTAGAAACAACTCGCTAACACATACGCAAACTGTTATCAAGATTACTATTAGTAGAAGTCAGCTCAAACTGCAATTGGAAAACATTTCAGATTGCTTCTATGTGACAAACATGTCTATTTAGCAAAAAAATCAATATGGAAAACAAAGAAAATAAATATTTGAAAATAAATGAAAGATGACTGCAGAAAATTACGCAAGCCTTTCACAGAGACGATATAAGACTCTATCATATAGTATCGTACGTATGTTTTTAAAAATTTTACATACTGCGTACTATAATAAGAAATAAATTATTTATTTCATCACCATTCATTATAGCATAGGTTTTTTCTTAAAGTTGCTTCATTTGTTTTATAGGTGTTGTTTCTTATTTTTCTAGATAATTTTCAGCAAACTTTTGTAGACGATTTTGCAATCACATTATTCGGTATAATTATTCAGTTATAGGTATACCTCATAGTCTAGGTGTTCACTTCTCAACATTGTGGAGCTCTGGGAAGCTACTTCTCAATCAAAATTCAGTATCAATCTAGAGTGGTCTGACGGTATTGTTAAAATGCGATAGATCCAAGGAAGGCAGATTTTCAATAATAAAATGTCTGACATAATACACACACAAAATTTTAATTCGAGTTTTTAAAATTTGTCTCCCTGCCATCTAATTATATATTGATGATTAAAAAGTGTCCAAATTTCATATTTTCAGATTTTGTGCCAAAACTTCTGATTTAGAAAGGCGAATAACTTGAAATACTTTAGAATTATATTTCTTGTAGTTTAAAATGACTTTAATGTATGCAGATATGTGTGTGAACCTCCAGTAATAAGTGGCTAAGGATAGTGCATAAGTCGAGTGAGTGATATTGGCACTTTCAGCGCTACCCGCATTTCCATCCTTCAATTGTTTCATTGTTGAAAGGTGTTTTCGGTCATGAAGAGTTTCAGACTGAGAAAACACTTATCTAAATGTGTTTTGATTTTTTACTGAATTCCTTGTTAAAAAGGTCGTATGTAAAGCATCTGGGATTGCATGAAATATGTTGATTTGAATCGTTTCATTGACAATATCACAAGACAAGAATAAAAATATTCATCCAACGTACAGACAACATGAGAAATTTTGACTGGCATCCAATTCCGTGGCGTTCCGCAAATGGTATTACATGCAATATTCTGTAACTTTCAATTTGACAATGTTGTTAATTAATTATAATTAATATTGTAATTGATAACACTAGCTACGTTGTTAGGATTTTCGTAACTCCCGAGGAAGAAGCTTGCCATCCAGTCGCCGATTGAGAGAAAAGGCGATGTAGAAGACAGGAAGATGATAAATTGTCATATTTACAGAGTGGAAAATATTCTTAAACATAATGGTAGAATAATTAAAGATGTTGTCATTGCCAACAATTTTTTTTAATTCAATAGCAGCTTTCGATGGCTTAGCCATCATCATCAGTTGTCTGCTAGATGGAAGCCACAAAACGACTACCGTAGTCAACTGATGATGATGGCTAAGCCATCGAAAGCTGCTATTGAATTAAAAAACATTGTTGGCAATGGCAACATCTTTAATTATTTTAAAAATGCCAAAGATATCTTACCACAACACCTATATAATGGTAGAAACTAACATGGTCGGGAGAAAACTACATTGAAAAATAAATTACGTTTTATGTTGAAGTTCTATGTTATATATTCTGTTATTTATGTGTTCAAGTACAGATCTCAGAAGCAATTAACGTAAATCCTCTCTCAAGCATCTTATCTCCCGGAAGACGCTGGATCGCAGAAGACAGTCCTTTTCTTTAGCACAGTTATTTACGACGGCGGTGAAGCGAGGGTGAAGCTGAGGGGTGCGACTGACACAGTGAGAGAGGCAGGAACAGGAGCGTGGTTACGGCACCAGTGAATGCGTACGCGGTGACAGGAGGGTGACAGTGTGTAGGTGTCGTTGATGTTGAATTGGCGGCCATGGGGTTAGAGGGAAGAGAGAGAGAGAGAGAGAGAGAGAGAGAGAGAGAGAGAGAGAGAGAGAAAGAGAGAGAGAAGTTAGAGAGCGGAGATGAGGACGCAAATGAAGATGGAAATGATAGAGGAGAAATGAGTGTAGTGGTGAAAATGAAGGTCAGAGTGGGGTTGAGGTAGGAGGGGAGAGGAGAAGACTCTGAGCAAGAGAGAGTTCAGAAGAGAAGGATTGAAGAAGAAGAAGAGAAATCACAGAGGCCTAAGAACGGAGAAGAATCGGAGCGTCATAGTGACCGCAGCGAGGTGTATCGCAAAGAGCTGGTTTGGAAGGGAGGATCAAGAGAGACAGGGAAGGTCGGAAAGGAAGAGGGTTAGAAGTGAGTGGAGAAAAGAATCGGAGCAGGAGAGGATCGCAGGAGTGGGAAAGATTCGGTCAAAGCGGGAGAGAGTCGGATTAGGAGAGGACCGGAGAGACAACGGAGGAAGAGAAAGGTCTGAGCAGAGGGGGGTAGTCGGGAGCGTACAGGGGTCAGTGGGAGCGGAGAGGGGTCAGTCAGAGCAGAGAGGCATGGGTCGAAAGAGGGGAGGAGTGGGTCACTGGAGAAGGTTGGCAGGTCCTAAGAAGTCAGGAGAGAAGAGAGGTCATTCAGAGCGGAGAGCAATGGCTGGGATCGGTGAGGGTGAGGTCGAAACGGCGGAGGGGGGGAATAGATCGAAGCGGGAGGATGTATAGTAGAGGAGAGGTTCAGTGGGAACAACGGGGGTCTTCGGAGGGGCAGTGGAGCGGTGACGGGCTCAGTGGTGCACGAGGGGGTGGTGAACGAGGAGAGGAGAGGGTCGGAGCGGAGAAGGCTGGGTAGGTGCTAAACAGATCAGTAAGAGAGAGGAGATAGGTCATTCAGAGCTTGAGAGGGATTGGGTCGGATCGGGAAGAGGATTACAGTGGATCGAAGAAGGAGGGGTAGAGCGGAGAGGTCAGTCGGAGCGGAGAGGGGTCAGTGCGGTGCACGAGAGGGGTGGGTCGAAAGAGGAGAGGGAGGGTCGGAGGCGGAGAAGGCTGGTAGGTGCTAACAGATTAGTCATGAGAGGAGGAGATAGGTCTATTTCAGAGCGTGAGAGGATGGGTCGGATCGGAGAGGATTCAAGTGGAACGAAGAAGGAGGGGTAGGACGAGAGGTACAGTCGGAGCGGAGGGTCAGTCGGCTCACGAGAGGGGTGGTCAAAGAGGAGAGGAGAGGGTCGAGCGAGAAGCGGCTGGGAGTGCTAATCAGATCGCAGTAGAGAGAGGGAGATAGGCATTCGAGCTGAGAGCGATGCGGTCGGATCGCGAGGACGATTCAGTCGGAACGAAGAAGGAGGGTTAGGACGCGGAAGAGGTTCAGTCGAGCGGAGGAGGCGCTCAGTCGGTCACGAGAGGGGTGGTCGACAAGAAGGAAGAGGAGAGGGTCGGAGCGGAAAGGCTGGGTAGGTCTAACAGATCAGTAAGAGAGAGGAGATATTTCGGTCATTCCAGGCCTGATGAGCGATGGGTCGGATCGGAGAGGATTCAGTCGGACCGAAGAAGGAGGGTGGAGCGGAGAGGTCAGTCGGGAGCGGAGAGGTCAGTCGGTGCACTCGAGATGGGCGGGTCGAAAGAGGAGAGGAGAGGGTCGGAGCGGAGAAGCGGGTAAGTGCTAACAGATCAGCTAAGAGAGAGGAGATAGGGTCATTCAGACTGAGAGCGATGGGTCGATCGAGAGATTCAGTCGGAACCGAAGAAGGAGGGTAGCGCAGCAGGAGAGGTCAGTCGGAGCGGAGAGGGTCATCGGTGCAACGAGAGGGTGGGTCCCGAAAAGATGGAGAGGAGAGGTCCGGAGCGGCAGAAGGTCTGGGTAGGTGCTAACAGATCAGTAAGAGAGAGGAAGATAGGTCATTCAGAGCTGAGAGCGATGGTCCGGATCGGCGAGGTATCAGTCGGGACGAGGAAGGAGGGTAGGAGGCGGAAAGGTCAGTCGAGGCGGAGAGGGGTCAGTCGGTGCACGAGAGGGGTGGGTGCGCAAGAGGAGAGGGAGAGGGTCGAGCGGGGAGAAGGCTGGGTAGGTGCTAACAGATCAGTAAGAGAGAGGAGATAGGTCATTCAGAGCTGAAGAGCGATGGGTCGGATCGGCGAGGGATTCAGTGAACGAAGAAGGAGGGGTAGGGAGCGAGAGGTCAGTTAAGGAGAGGAGTCCCGGGGAGCGGAGAGGGGTCAGTCGGCTGCACGGAGGGGTGGGGTCGAAAGAGGAGAGAGAGGGTCGGAGCGGAGAAGGTGGGTAGGTGTAACAGATCAGTAAAGGAGGAGATAGGTTTAGAGCTGAGAGCTGATGGGTCGGATCGGAGAGATCAGTCGCAAGAAAGAAGGAGGGGTAGGAGCGGAGAGGTCAGTCGGAGCGGAGAGGGGTCAGTCGGTGCACGAGAGGGGTGGGTCGAAGAGGAGAGGAGAGGGTGGCAGCGGAGAAGGCTTGGGTAGGTGCTAACAGATAGTAAGAGAGAGGAGATAGGTCATTCAGAGTGAAGCGTGGGTCGGATCGGGAGGAATTCAGTCGGAACGAAGATAGGAGGGGGTAGGAAGCGCGGAGGTCAGTCGGGGAGCGGAAGAGGGGTCAGTGGGTGCACGAGAGGGTGGGGTCGAAAGAGGGAGAGGAGAGGGTCGGAGCGGAGAAAGGGCTTGGGTAGGTGGTAAGATCAGTAAGAGAGAGGGAGATAGGTATTCAGAGCTGGGAGAGTCGATGGGTCGGATGGAAGGATTCCAGGTAACGAAGAAGGAGGGGTTAGGAGCGGAGAGGTCAGTCGAGCGGAGAGGGGTCAGTCGGGTGCATCGAGAGGGGTGGGTCGAAAGAGGGAGGAGAGGGTCGGGGCTAACAGATCGTTAAGAGAGAGGAGTAATAGGTCATTCAAGAAGCTTGAGAAGGATGGGTCGGATCGGGAGAGGATTCAAGTCGGACGAGAAGGAGGGGTAGGAGCGGAGAGGTCAGTCGGAGCGGCGAGGGCTCAGTCGTGCAACGAGAGGGGTGGGGTCGAAAGAGGAGAGGAGAGGGCTCGGAGCGGAGAAGGCTGGGTAGGTGCTTAACAGATCAGTAAGAGAGAGGAGAATAGGGTATTCAGAGTGAGAGCGATGGGGTGCGGATCGGAGAGGATTCAGTCGGAACGAAGAAGGGGGGTAGGAAGCGGAGAGGTCAGTCGGAGCGGGGAGAGGGGTCAGTCGGTGCACGAGAGGGGTGGTCGGACGAGGGAGAGGAAGGGTCGGAGGGGAGAAGGCTGGGGTAGGTGCTAACAGATCAGTGAAGAGGAGATGGATGTGTCAGAGCTGAGAGGCATGGGTCGGATCGGAGAGGATTCGTGGGACGAAGAAGGAGGGGTAGAGCGGGAGGGTCGTCGAGCGGAGAGGGCTCAGTGGGTGCACGGGAGTGTGGGTGAAAGAAGGAGAGGAGAGGGTCGGAGCGGAGAAGGCTGGGTAGGTGCTAAGTCAGTAAAGCGAGGGAGCATAGGTATTCAGGCTGAAGGATGGGGTGGATGGAGAGGATTCAGTCGGAAGAGAAGGAGGGTAGG
>BOPP01000040.1:5374153-5399835 GCA_017312745.1 Gryllus bimaculatus | reverse complement strand
GGTGGTAGCTTAATTTCACTATACAAATGTAATTAAAAACTTATAATGTATTACTAGCAACCCTGGTTAAACAGCTAACGAGAAAGCTCCATTTCTTCACCCGCGGTAACACATGTGAAACAAGACTCGGCATATCCACCCAAGACATCGCACAGCACCACACACAAATACGGTATATACTCACACTGTCTCCCAGTGTCACACACATACATTACATACAGTATATACATACTACATAATCTATACACACAGATTCATCGATATACTCATATACCAGATATACATAGCATATGCATATACATCGTACATGTGCGTATACGCAATAATACAACACACACTACACATATGCAACATACTATGTAACTCCAAAAATGTACGTACGCTAATTAATACATCTAATTTAGCTCTATGTATTCTAATTGTTATCTTAAATTTAGATCTTCAAATTTTATTTCATGTTTCTTAGTTCACTTTGCTACGTCTTGCTAGGGCTGCACTACAGCTGCAACGCCCCGCAGCCCACATCACTATATTGTTATTTTTATTTTAACATTGGTAATGATCACATATCCGCTGAAATTCCCTGGAACTGGCACTTCAACTTCACAAAATAGCTTTAATTTGGAAAGAAAAAAAAATAAAAAATAAAAAAAATACATTTGAGACGTTCTTAAGAGATATTTTAGAGCAAAGACGTGATGAAACCTTTACGGATGACAATAAACGATCATTGATTAATTGAGTGTACGTCATAAATAAATAGTTAGTATGTGTCAGAGTAACTGATGCACTAGTGTAAACAGTCCGCCTTCTTATAAAAATTCTCATTATGTAGTGGATTCTGCAGATGTGACGTCCAATCGCAGGACCCGAGCATCACGCTTTGGATTTTTCTTTTCAGGCAGGACGACGAATTTGCACCGCTCAAGTGCAGTGCCCATGGTCAATTCGGCTGCACGTGGGCCTGGAGGCCGGCTTGGCAACGCGGCGGGACGGCGCGGAGGCGCGCCTCGAGGGGGCTTCGCCAGAACCGGACCGCCCCGCAGAGCGGCAGTCGCGCTGGCGCGCCGGAACGCTGTGGGTGTGGACGGGATATGAACCCGCGCCAGATCAACACCATCGATCACGGCGCGGGGGGTGGCCATTAAATAAAGTTGCAGAAGGAAATGCGCGAAGAATGGGCGAGAGGAGAAGCCATTGTCGTTGTCGTCGGATGGTGGGGACGACGGCGGTGGCGGCAGGGTGTGGTGGCGGCGGGCGGGCCGAGGTGTGGTGGTGGTGGATGGATGTGGTGGTGGTGTAGTCTGGTGTCGACGGACGGTAGTGTGGGAGCTGCTGCTGTGGCGGCGGAATGGCGGGGTGGCGGAAGTGGCGATATTGGTGGGATGGCGGGACAGCAGCGAGACGGAAGGACAGCAAAACGGGCGGGCGATGGCGGAACGGCGGAATGACGCAAACACGCCAATTGTCGCCAAAATAAATATTATATTATTAATGCCATCGCTTTACATGGCGTTCCCGACTTGTCAAAGTGGTCTGTTGTGAGAGTAACTCTATGCATATCGCAACTACACGCAAAAGAGCAACTGTTTAATTGTTTCTAGAGTTTCTAATTGTTTCTAATATTTTCTGAGTTTATAGGCATCTAAAAACGGAGACACCTCTCACATGACCTGAGGTTGCATAATTTTCTTTCAGTATCTGCTCGCTTTGGAAATCTAATATATTAAAGAAACAATGTTTGTTTGTTTCTTTGTTAGTTCGTACTTAATGCACTGCCGTGCCGTACATTCAATTGCGATAAAGCTTTGTCAATGAATTGCTTGCACTTGGGGAAAGAATATAGCCACAATGCAATGGGATTGTGCATAAGTCTGCTAACGTAGACGCGCGCTGATGATGATTTTATGCTAAGTTAAAGCGCCTTCTAACAGGACAGTCTACTCAACGGCGTTCTACGCAAACTGAAGCCAATAAGTATGCCGCATACTGAAGGACGAGTATTAAGAGCGTTTTTATTGCATATTCTGCCCCACCGATTGTGAAATTTCGCCTGGGAGAAACATACAATGTGATGTGGTTGTGTGTTGTAGTGTGATGAGACAGAGAAAAGAAGAGAGAGAAAGAAGAAAGAAAGAGATAAGAGAAATGCAGACGAGAGAGAAAGACGAGGAGAGAGAAAGAAGAAGAGGCAGCAGAGACAACAGAAGTAGACGGAGACGTAGAAAGAGAAATAGAGAGATAGGTTACAAAGAGAGACAGAGAGGGACAGAGTAGAGACAGAGAGAGACGGGGAGAGAAAGGGAGAGGGAAGAACAAAGAGAAGGATGGAGGGCAGGACAACGTCTGCCGGGTTCTGCTAGTAGGTAATGTAAAAGACAGTCTACTTTTTAAAATCTAATAGCAGGAAGTCCAGGAAAACACTTCTATTAAAAATTTGGTTGAATTATTAAAGATTTCTAATAAAAATTGGTGCAATTACCCACAATATCTAATAAAATTTTGTTAACAGAAGCGAAGGTCTTATCGACTTTGGTTTGTACGTAACACAATGTTGTCCATATTATCATTGTCCGTATATTTTTACTTCTAAAATGAAACCATCATAAACGGTAAGTACATAAATTCACAAAAGTATACATATATAACAAGAAAAAATAATATAATGTACATAACTTGTATAATAAGAATAAAAAGAAATCAGATATAATGAGAATTGTCATACTATGTAAGCCTGTGTTCGTTTTCTCTTAATGGCAGAACCTGGGATTTTAATCTGCAGCTGAAAGACCGGAGGTATACTTCATATCTCCATGATCTTTATAACTTTCGATGAGCAGTTCCTATTCATTTTTACTTTTGATTAATTTAGTAGGACACATGCGCGTACGCACATAGGGTGCAGGGATTGCGATCAGAGGGGGGGGAGAGATTCCATAGTCTTCTGAAAACTTTGAAAGGTGCCCTGAAACCCTACGTAATATAACGTTTTATTTTCGTAAAAAATCTTTAATTCCTTATTTTCCCCTTTTTAATCTGAACATTTGGAAAATTTATTCTCATTTGAGGACGTAACCCTCCAAACCATGTGGCAAATTTGTAAATTATTCAACATATAATCAATTATAGTATTGAATTTTTGTATCATTTAAGTTATTACTCCATCATTATTTTATTTATTGACTTTTAAACTGTGTCTAATGTAAAAAGTGTTTAATAAAAAGGGGTAACCAGAGGAGCTCAAAAATTAAAATGGCATCCCTTTTTCATGTTGTGCATGCCTGGAGCTTTGTATTGTAATTGTACATGTCCCTGCCAACAACTGATTGGTGGAGACAGATTCCCAGAATACAACATACGATTTCCAAATATTTCTATATGAAAGCTGTATTGTTGTGTCGATCATTTTGTGAAACTTAGAACGATATCCGTGAACGGTGTTTATAGTACACTGCGGTCTGTTTTCCACAAGATGATGTTAATTTCAAAATTCTGGCGAAAAAAGTGGCTGAACTGCTCTCCTATTAGTCATTTGGCATGTGTCTATGAGACCTGTGTAAGTGGAAATTCTGATTTAGGAACTTTGGTGTTATTGTACCTCCTGACTCATAGACTTTCTATCGTATTAAACCTTCCAAACTGACTTCCAGCTACATTGAACCTACTGAGAATTAGATATTGTTTTCGTGAACGTAACATCCTGAAACCTTCTGAGGTAGATATGAAACTGAGTGACTGTGCAAAAAATGGCTTCTCTTCTACGAGTTAAATCCGGGAAACACGAGCTTCACAAAACCATTTTCGTCTCTCACTAATATCCGACATGATGCAGTCGTATACAAAGTGTACGCCGAAGAGGATATATTTACTTCTGTTCGTGGAACTCGCTTCGGTTTTTATTACATGCTAGTTTCAAAAAACCCTCTAACGTTTACACGGTCTTAATATATGATATAGTAATGTGTGCTCAACGCGTTAAACAAGAGATCTGAGCAGTAAAGACTTATGTGTTTTAGACGTGTTTATTCATTACCTTAAAAAAATTAGGCAAAATTTTTCTCATGCAATATATTGCCAAAAAACATTGTACAGTTACGATTCCATTACACTCCCTAGAAATTCCAAACAAAACCACATCATCATGAAAATTCTTCAGATACTTCTTCAGTTTTGATATCATTCAGATGCTAAACATTTATTAATGAAAAACATCCTGCATTTTGTCCTACAAAAACCTCATGCATACAGAGAGGACGTTACATGCTTGCTTTTTACCACGCTTAACAAGCACGTCATGTTTGCATGACAGAGGAAAATTTTTTCACTTAATGGTGTCTGTGATAACAAGACCAAATTTTCGGCTTCCAGGAAATCTAGCATGAGCAAGTTAAACCTGTTATCAACCGAAAGAAAAAAAAATTGCCTTTGGATACTAAAAATCTGAACTCTACAATTCTTCAACTGCATCATTCGAAATGCTATTGTAATAGTGTGATGTTGTTGTCGTCCTGTTACGAGTTTTAAGGACTAGATTTATACCGAATACGATATATTAGATTGTACCTGTAGCGTTACAACATGTTGTTTTAGATATATTTTAGTATTCGTTTCCATGAATGTTCTTATTTAGCATATGCATCTTTATTAGTAAACTTTTACTTGCCGTATTATGGTTAGACAAACGTTTCTGTCGAAATCCGCCTTTTAAATTCTGTCATTAATAATGTAACTGTTTCTGTGTATTTCAAGCATATATTAACCCTGCTCTCCCTGACAGTTCACCACTTTGTTATCTTATAAAACGCTTCTGAAGCAAGTCATGTTTGCATGATGCTGAGGAACATTCTTTTGCTTCATTTTGTCACTGATAAGTCCAAATTATCGACAACCAGAATATCTAGTGCGAGTTAAACCTGACATCCATTGTCTGAATCAAATTTTAAGCCAATTACTAATAGTGTAACTGATGCTGTGCACATCATTCCCATTCACTCACACTATACGTATACTATTCACATCAAGGACAAGCCGGAACTCAAAATCGACGCGCTTAAAGCGCATCCTGACGTCAAAAGTCCGGGCTTCGATTCGTGGATTGATGGGCGCGCTCTAATGAAGCGTCGCTGTGATAAAACAATGCTTCACGCTCATTTGTTGCGTTCATTTTCAAATGCACATTTTTTATGTTATCACGTTTAGGAGAATATTCTATAATTTCGGAATAAATACCTTGCGCTTTAAAATCAAATTACCCCACTTTTATTTTCAGTATTCCTGAGAGTTCCGTATGGCATGCTGCTAAGGAATATTTCAGTGGAAAATGTTCATTACGTTATCAGATTCGTTGAGTCGACCGGGAGGGATGACTCCGGGCATCAACTGACGTCACTGCAGCGCCTCTTACCGGGAGTTCCTAGGTTTGAGTCCCGGCGGTGGCAGGAGTTTCAACACTAACTTGTCAGATAGGTCGAGTTCAGTTGCTGTCTGAAGGAGAATTATAGCGGCAGGCAGCTCTCAGTAGTTTTTCGTGGTTTCTCCGATCAACACCAAGCAAATGCCGGAGTGGTACCTAATAAACGGGCGTCGGACCGCGGGTGAACGTTCCTACCTCTTCCTTGTATCCTCTCCTACACACACACTTACACTAACACTCAATACACAAGCACACATGGCGGTAGACTGGTCGGGAGCTTAGAGCTTGTCTCGGTTTGGGCGGTTCTCCGCTGGTGGGAGATATCTGGAAGGGGAAAACTCCGCTAGCCGATGGTACCGGATCTCGACATACAGCGAGGGAAAGACTACCACAACCACCACCTCCCAAACAAAACACGCACTACACTTACGGTACTAATATAGTTGGACTTACTGGCCCTGGTAGTTGACTTGCTCGGAACCACCAAAACAATAGCATTCGAGACATCGTGGGTTCCTGGATGGGTGACCGACTAGGAACCGCGGCATCGAACGGCGCCGAGGCCAATTGACCTTTACAGGACACACAACACAAATATCTACCCCTCTCGCACAAGCTCGACCTCAAAATTGACCCGCTTAGGGCGCGCCCTGGCGTCGAAAGCGGCGTGGTTCGATTCGCGGGTCGATGGGCGCGCGCGCTCTGATGAAGCGGCCCTGTCAGCCCGCGCCGCGCCGCGCCTCCGCTGGATTGGAAAGCCATTTGCCGAGTAAACAAATTACCGGGACCGCCGCGCCACGCCACGCCGCGCCGCGCCGCGCAGGCCCTGCCGCTTGCGGTGGGCCGAACTCGTCACTCGGCGTGACGCGGGCAAGAAGCTGCCTGGGGCAGCCGGCCTCACGCCGCGCGGACGTGCACGCTGTGAGACGTCCGAGGCGAGCGCTCTGCGTTCGTGAGTGTGGCAGTGGAGAGGGGATGAGACAAAAGAATGAGGAAGCTGAAGAATCCGTGGAGAGGGTGTTGGTCTTGGAGTTGGCTTGTTTGGCTGCATTCGTCTTGTGGTTCAAAGTGAAAAGGGATGTGGTGCTGTCTCATTTTCGGTACTACTAACGTTTTTTTTTAAAATGAGGATTAATACTTTATAACATTCCGTGTTAACTGTGTAATAAACAATGCTTTACACTCATTTGTTTTAGTTTTTCACATGTTCAGGTGACCATTGTTTTTTCTTTTCACATTCAATGGAATGTTCTAGATAGAATTATTTGGAAATAGTTATCTTCCTATTTTTTAAATCAAATTGCTTCACTTATATTATCAGTTCTTCTCCAAGTTCCGTATTGCAAGCACCTAATTCATTACATTTTCATTACATTCTCATTACATTATATTACATTCTTACATTCGTACAACTGAATTGAAACTACAAGAGTATAATAAGAATCTTATGACAAGGCCGACAATACCAGTGTATGACAATGTCTCTGAATGTTCATTTATTTGCACTCGGTTTCCGTTGCCTAGCACTGAGCCTTCACGGTGCGAAATTGATACCTCGAACGCAACTTCTGAATATTATTCTCGGTCCTTCTCAGTCCTTCCCCAATATTACATTCTCAGTCCTTCTCCAAGTACCGTATTTGCATACACCAAAATAATATTTCAGTATAAAATATTCCGTTTTAAAATCCGTTGAAACTACGAGAATATAAAACGAATGATATGTTAAAGTCGACAATACTCGTCTTTGAATGTTCATTTATTCGGCCTTGGTTTCCTTTGCCTAGCAGCGAGTCTCAACTTGACGGTGCGGAATCAATGCCTCGAACACAACTTCTGAATCTTCCTGAGAGACTCTGCAGAAGGAAATACTTGAGGCCAATGCTTGCGGCACCCTTCATAAATTCTTTCGAGGAATTTTGAAGTAATTGAAAGTTTTGAGCACGAGAAAGTTCTCTTGAATTCTTCACAATGCTTAGAGGGCAGAACATGGATGGGGTGAGTTGCGCTACTAGACCTCTTCCACATCGTCAGCGTGTCTGACCTGTAACGTCTGATATTGGAAGAAAATGAAACTAAATTTGTTTGCGTTTCCTCTTCTTGGTAACAAGATTTACAGACTGCAAGTGTAGAAAAGTAAAGAAGTAAAAAAATAAGCCGTGGATGTGCCTATGGATACTCGTAGGTGACAAGGGGATGAGTATTGTAATTATTGCTGCAAAAAATGTGTCTTCACTAGATATGTTTTGTGCTTACAATAATGGTGTGTGCATAGTCAATTAAATGCAGAGAAGTCGTTTAATAGTATGTATATATTGATTAAATGTTATATTAAAATCATATATTGTTTCATTTGAAGGAATTTTTAGCATTTATAATTTTTCAATTTGTATTTTGAATTAATGAAAACAAAAGTTAGGTTTGGATTTATAACTAATCTGTTACCATAACTACTTACTGATGAATATAAGGAATGTTATCTACAAAAGGAATGAAAGTCGAAGAGAGCATACAATTTTTAATCTTTCCTTTTTTATGTTCTTTACGCTTTTTTTGTTCTGGATTGGTATGAGTGGTTGCATAATTTTAATTTTCAAATAATATTACATTGCTTTGATAGACTTTTTCTTTTAAGTTTTATTATTATTATTAGTCAAAAAATATATAATAATACAAATTTATAGATACCTCAATATTAATATACAATTTAAATTACAAAACAAACGTACCATTAGCAATTAATAAAGAAATCATTATCTTTATATTTAAAACATTAACGGTTTTCTTTCAGAAAGAAGTTTTTGCTTCATCCTCATCCACATTTTGTGATCTTTGCTTTAAATGCAAGGTAGTGTGCATCAGATCGGTTATCGATTGCTATTGTAAACCAGTATTATAGTATAATAATTCATTAAATTACAAAAATATGTTAAATTTAAAATACTGAACAATTATCTGCTATCTTGTGTTATGTAGTTTGATTGTGTAAGTTGAAATCCATCTATCAAAAGCAGTAGATGTTTTGTCACGAGCAAGCTTGTGTGAGTGTGAAATTATAGTAAGAAAAACGAGTTCTTTTAATTTGATGATTGGATATTTTAAATGCAAATTCATGTACATAAAACAAATGTCTTTTAGGAATTATTATTATAATATAAAGGACCCTCATGGTTTTTAAATTAAGGTGTCTAAAGTAAGTAAGGTTTTGCCTGCTGCAGTTCAAGAAAAACGTTGAAACATATTCAACTGTATTTGCAGTGTATTGTGACTGTATTGTTCCAAAATGTTATTAACCTCCCTCATTTTGTTAGTCTTAGAGAATAAGTGCTAAATCACATGAAACAATATTGAGAAAGCCTTTTTTTACGTACAGTGTATGTGTTACACTTCTCTATCGTAACCTTTTTACTCAACGGCACATAATATTCAAAACAATCATGATTTTCATGTTAAATATT
This sequence comes from Gryllus bimaculatus, assembly GCA_017312745.1. NCBI lineage: Eukaryota > Metazoa > Arthropoda > Insecta > Orthoptera > Gryllidae > Gryllus > Gryllus bimaculatus. Next base: position 5,390,964 of record BOPP01000040.1, on the reverse strand, counting down.
ATGCAAAACTTTGAATCAAGCAATTAATATTAGTTGCAATAAAAAATCGAAAAATATTACGAAATTAAAAATTAAATTAAATTAAAACAAAATAAATACAGTAATTATATATGAATCATAATAAACGTTTTCAAGCGAATAATGCAGAATATATTTAGAGATTTATAGAAATATGTTTATTAAGAAACCTTAGTAAAAAAATATTCAAGCTATTCTTTATTAAATCTTATTTAAATAGTTGTAACTTGAGAGTTTCATTCACATACCTAGGGAGCACTCTTTTGGCAAGAAGGGGAGAGACGCATTTGCATTGAAATCCGGTCCTAGTAATTACATGAAAGGTATAGAATCCAACAATGTCGTTTATCTAGAATGTTTCGAATGATTGTTTGAAGTAATCAATTGCATAAAAGTCGTGTGCACATAGACGGTTCTGCGTTACATTTAGCCTTAACTAAATGTCCAATAGTTTCCTTTCTTGCATATTCCTTAATTTAGAAACACTCAATGACATTTTATTTTGAATGCAAATATACACGTAAATATTTGTTGTTCAATATGTTATACTCCTTTGTGGGAATGTTTAACAAGTTAAATATCTGAGTTGTATAAATATATAAATAAAAGTTTATCAATGTACAACTTGTTTAATAGGCGAAGCGTTAACTATGAATTCAGTATATTTTTCCAAGAAATAATTGATAAAAATATTTTTCTTTTATTTAAAATATATTAAAATGTAATCATGCATACAGGTATATATTTGAGCTCTTCTAATCGTTTCAGTGCTCATCTGTGTTGAACATGGATTACTATTTGAAATCAGTGTTTATTTCAGCTGCCAACTTATAGAACTTTAATTTTCGAAGTAAATTAATAGAATACAACGTATCATGTGCTAGTAGAATGGATAAATATTTAATTTTGCTTAGATCGATTGCAATGTGTTATAAAAAATATCAGATAGAGATGAGAATCGGATCAATTTCATGATAAGTGTGCAAAAAGTATCACAAGAAATATTACATTTCCATTTTTTCAAACATACTTATTGTCTCCGGCTTGTGACATGTTTTTCATATTTACTGCACATCAGAGTCGACTATGAGTGCTAATATTTCTATTTATTCACGTTTTTCTCAACTTTTCTGTTCTGTGCTTTCCCAGATACATGTTCAACTACTATTTTTACAATAATTGAATGTAGAGACAAGTATATTTATGTAATTCTTTCACTGTGTTTGAAAAGATGTGTAGTATTTATATATGAAACGTAAACTGATTATTATTTCTGGCGTTTTCATTTGTTTTTTAGTAAATTATTTTTTGTGATCATTGTACTTAATTTGTCATCTTTTCACATTATACCACTTTAATAATCGACTACAAATATTAGTTGTATATTCTTAAAATCTTGCTCAGCAAACGTCAATCATTATGCTCTGAGGGACTCTCATACTTCCATAGATGTCCGTATTAAATGCAACCCATGATATACGGCCTAAAATAATATGCGACACACGGTAGAACGTTTACATCACGCAACATAACATGCTCGACCACGCAGCACTCCTGCAGCTTGACGCAAATCACACATCAAAGTACCACGACGCGTCATGACAAAATCTACTTTCTGACACATAATACTGATCGATTCTACACCAAACATCACCGTGCCATATTACATGTTACACGTCATCTCTTCACAGTGTACCACGCTAGATTTGTTGAGAGCAGCACAATGTATCTCTGTTAATTTTCAAGACACAAACAAATGTGTCTTTCGAAACACAATTCTTCTTTTAGAAAAAATATTAATCTATAAAACCTTTTCAACGTATTATTATATGACAAATACAAATAGTGACATAAAATACTCCACACAATATTTCATTGTCCGGAATAACATATTAAATTATGTATCATAAAAAGTAACATCAACTCGGCGAAAGCACACTCTGTCCTGGATTCAACAAGTCAAAGAGTTCACTTTATTGTAGAAGACAAGCTTAAAAATGGAGTTCTCTGACATAATACAAAATATGTCGAGATTCTTCAGAATGTTTCACAGTAGCAGATATCAAACCGTCTTCTTTTTCCTTTGCAGCACTCTCGACATGGGGAACGCTGCTGCATAGCAGTAGAACAGAATCATATCTATCTGGTTTAGGACCTATCTGTTCAGTAAATTTTTAAGTGGTCATTTACAGTAAACTGTGAAGTCATAAAGTTTTTATGGCAATACATTTTATTAATAAAGTGTTTAATACGCCATGAATTTTAAATGGGTTTATATTAATTTTTTTGCAGTACACCCGCGGAATTTCTATGTATGTCCCGTAGAACAGACCCATTTTGATAACCAATGTTTAAAAAATTGCCCTCACTCTTATGTGCCGTCCGCGAATAACCACAATGCTCGGAGTGCTTTCCTCTACAAAAAAAGACAATTTATTCCCTCGTGGTAGCAACAACAAAAATGGTCTACTGGTCATTATGTGTTAAACATTACAATCGGTACATTTACATCGTAACCACGCGAGAGAAAATCTCATTTCCCGCTAAACTCGCGCGGAGATTCGGAAACCTGTAGGGAGACCCTAAAACAAACGATGCGTTGAAGGTTTGAAAATCCTGCGTGCCGCCCCAGAGGGAAACGAAAAACCTCTACGTGACCCACTCTGCCACAGAAGTGGCGTTGCATAACGGGTCGATGTGGAACGTGCTGTAAGTGGTATGAAGTGCTTGGAGTGGCGTGACAATAATTGATGCAGCGGGGATTTCACTACATTGAAATCAGACCCGCAAGAGTGCGTCTGGGGGGGGGGACTTAGGTGAACGGAGAGAAAATGGTAGGGGTGTCGTTGCGAGGTGTGACGTGTGACGCGGGATGGCGAGAATACTTGGGGTGGTGGGTAACGCGTGGCTTAGTGAAGAGATCCTGTCGTGACATGTGGTGTGACGGGGAGCGTGTAAACTGGTGGAATTGGGTGAAGTGACGGGGAAGACTTGAAGTGGCGGGAAGTGTGTTATGTGGATGTGGTGTATAAAGAGGCGGGGAGCGCGTCGTGGCGGGGAATGCTCGAAGATGCGGAGAATTCGTGAAGTGGTGGAGGGCACGTAAAGTGGCGGGGATCACGTACAATAGCTGAATCACTTGAAGTGGCGGGGAGCTCGTTAACTTGCGGGGGAGCTCGTTAAGCGGCGTGGAGCACGTTTACATAACGTGGAGCGATTTAAGTGGCCGGGGACATGTTAAGTGACAAGAGCGTGTAAAATGTCGGTGAACGCGTGAAATGGAAAGAGAATGCGTGCTAGTAGCATGGAACACATGGATTAGCTAGCGGGGAGGCGCGTACTGTTTCGGGCAGCGGTGTAAAGTTTGCGGGGAGCGTTGAGAGGCTGGGAGAAACGCCGAAAAATGCGAAGAACACGTTTTTTTTTAATTTATAACAAAAAAAATTACAATCATTTTTAACAAAATAATAAGTAAATATGATATTGTAAGAATTAATTCTTGACATTGATTGATTTCCAGTGAAGGTATCCCATCGGTCTCTTCATCTACTTCTTCATACTATAACAAAAAGCAAGTATTATTTTGGGTTACTGCAAGTGGATAGGTTGTAGTAAGCTGAGGGTAATGTTTCAGTTATTTGTTGAGAATTCTATATGGGAGTTGTAAGGGGTGGGTTTTGGTTAGCCGATGGATGTCTGCAGCTGTCTGTCTAGGATGTTGAGGGCTAAGTGGTTTGGATGGTTTTCAAGGAGCGTGGAGAGTAGTTTGAGCTGATTAATTCTATTCTTTCCAAAGACGAGTGGGCATTTTTAGTCCTTGTGCAGTGCTTGCCATTTGTGCATGAACCATGGTGCTGGCGCGCGATCATATCCTCTAAGGTCTTTAGATTGAAATCTCTGGATGATCGAGAGATTGACTCTGCTTGCTGTGCCCCGCAGACTTTGGATGCCCTGTAGGTCCATATTGAGCGCGATCTACGATAGCCTTAGTATCAAACAGTTTATTTCCAGCTGATAGTTTTGGAAGTGGATCCGCTAGTATGCGCACGGTAATAGGTTTTTCTTAATTTGAAGTTGAAGGTGCTTTTTTTTGGCTAAGGATGTGATGCTTTCCATGGTTAGCGTTTGTCTAGATGTATTCCCAAAGTATTTACACTTTGAGCCTGTGTAACTAATTAGGATTGTTTGTTGACTTGGAACAGTATGGCAGTGTATATGTTTGTTTCTCAGCGTAAAGGTTATATGGACTGATTTATTTTTGGTGTTTTTGTTTTCGCAACTGTTTTGGGACTAAATCTTCAATTTCATTATGAGCATTGTTCTTGTAAATCGTCTATGAATTCGCGACACATTAGGGTCGTCATCCGAAGGCTAGTAGTGGGTATCATCTGACAAGGTGGCTATGGCTTGGTTTTCTCTGATTTTTGGGGCGTATATGTAGTAGTAATTATTGTTAGCTGGTATACGGATAGGGCCGAGTACACTACCTTGTGGTACTGCCGGGCCTTGATTGGATGGAATTCAGATAAATTCATTTTGAATTTGATTTGGAAGGTTGCGGTGGGATTAGAAAAGATCTGCATAATGTTGAAGAAGGGATACGTGTAGATACACTTCTTGACTTTTAAAAAAAGAGTCCATCGTGCCAGACTTTGTCAAAGGCTTGGCACGATGTCTAAAGAAATAGCGGTTCGAACAGTATGTTAGGCCGTGCGTTTTCTTGGAAGCAACTCTCCAATGTAGTTGGTGATTCTATAACTTGTTTCGACGGTAGCATGCTGTTGTCTAAAACCCAATTGATGATCGCGGGGACCTAGGTTATTTGGTTGCTTAATGTGAGGACGCTACGGGCCTTGATAGAAAAGTTTTGGCTCAATACTTTGGATAGTAAATAAGGGAAGTATAGGACCGATGGGACGGTAGGAGGCAGGGGTGTCGATGGTGGAGGGTTTCCACGAGAGGCTTGAGCAACACACGCGCGTTGGAATTTGGGATACTTTCCAATTGCTTCCGGTAGTGCCCATCCTGTTTTATAATAACTGTTGAAAACAAATGCAGTATTATAGTCCTTGGCCTTTTCGTGTAGGTCTTTGAGAAGAGGTGTTGCGATTAAGTCATAGCCGAGGAGCTTATTTCGTTTGAAAAGAGGTTCTTATTGGTTTTGTAATTTCTCTGGGAGTGAAAGTGCGGGATTGAAGAGTCATTTGGTTTGGGGAGGTAAGATAATGCTCTGATTTGTATGCTCCTTGTTAGTATTTAATAATGGGGATTGCAGTCTGGAAGAGCATTCAGCAAAGATTTGGCAAAGTAGAACGCTTTTTCTGTGGGTTTTTTTGCCCAACTCTGTTTTCGTCCCTGATTGGAGGATTTGATTTGTCGTTTTTTTTTTTAGCTTCTGTGGCTTTAAATAAGGAGTAATTGGTATCTTCTGTTGGGGTAGAGGTTTGGTTATGAACATCTTTAAACCTGTTGTTGTTGAATTCGTTTAGGAGGCGTTTTAGTTGCCCTAGTTTGATCTGTTTGTAGTTTGGTACGGTCTTCAGGATATTATGAAGTAATGACCAGAATTTCTTCTTAAGTCCTTCTTTTCTCAGCTCACTTTTGTTCAAAGAAACTGTTTTGGAATGTTTTCACGCTGCGTTGTGGTGTAGCGGAAGTTGCGGTGTAGGTCGGTCCAAGCTGCTTCTTGAATATTTTGTATTTAATATACTCAGTCCGCTACTTCGTCTTATGTGGTTCAGCTGATTAGTGGTAATCGGATGTTTGTTTCAATAGATATCTGTGGGAGTCCACGGAATTCGACAAAAACTGGCGGGGATCAACCTAAAATGGCTTGAAGAACTATAGGTGGTGCGGGAGCAGCAGTCAAGAGGAGGCGCAATGCGTAAAGGGTTGGCAGAGCATCAAAGAGGCGGGGAGCGTATAAAGTGGCGAGAAGTGCGTGCAGAGGGCCGGGATTCACGTGTAAGGGGCGGGGAGAGCATACGAAGGCCAGGGAGAGATGAAGTTGTGCTCCGAGCATGAAGTGGTTGCAGCAGACGCATAAAGGGTCGCGGGAGTGTGTAAAGTGTCGGAGAATGCGTGAAGAGGCGGAGATCATGTGAAGAGGAGGGGAGAGCGTAAAAGATAGGAGAGCATAGAGTAGTGGGAAGCGCACAAGTTGGCGTGGTCGCGGGAAGTGGAGAGGCGTGACGTGGTGTCCGAGGTATATAGTGGCGGGCCAATGCCGTGCGAGGGCATGGATGTGCGAACTGCACTTTTGGCAGACAACTGCGAGGTAAACGGGGCGCCGAGAGTGCGAAGGCAGGAGGGGGGGTGGAGAGTGTGCAATGCAGGGGTCGTGAGGAGCGGTGGCGGGAGTGTCGTTGCGAGTTGGCGCGGGGTGGGTGTGGTCGCCGTGAGGTCAGGGGGTCTAATTAGCGCCGCGGGTGTCGTGCGCGGGGGCGGTCGCGTTGGCGGTGCGCCGTGCGCGTGAGTGAGGAGGCACTGCGTGCGCGCGACGTGACCCGAACCGCGGACGGTCGGCGCGGTGGTGGCGGTGGCGCCCCCTGGGGCAAGCGGCGGGCGGCCGGGCGTGACGCTGCCCGTCCGCAGCCATCAACAATCGCCTGGGCCCTCGCAACCTCGTCACCGCCCCACCTCACCCCCGCCCGTAGAGGGTGGAACCAGTCCATCATCTTTGAACACCGCCCAAATTAAAAGTGTCACTAAGGTTATTAATTAGAATAAGTACTCTGTAAAATTGACGTGACGAATAATTACTCATTATGAATAGATCTTATTTTTGTATTCTCACAACAGATTTTTTCTCGCGTGGTCAGTTGTATATTTGAACGAATATTTTGATATCGCGTATTGATAATTTAATTATAATAATATACGCTAATATTGCGTTATTAATATATTCCGTCAATGAAATGAAATATACAGTTAAGCGCTCACATGTTCTTCATGCAGTTTTGTAGAAGAATAAATGTTTTGATTTTCAACTAAGTACTTGGATCTTCGATAAATTACTTCATTTCTAGAAATTTGTTGAGATTGCATTATAGTCAGTTAAATCATTTAAAATTCTCTTATTACAGTTCTGTTATCTTAAAATGTTTCCATTAAATTTTACTCTCAAGTAAATATAATTGTTTTGTTGTTGTTTTTAATTTTTAAAGGAAGGTAGCGGGAGAGAAAGAAGTTGGGCGACAGCAATTTCACACTCTGGATTTCCGCCGTTCTTACAAATTTGGTAAGGTTGTTTGGCAATTTCTCTTCATGTCTTGGCAGAAATTGTATTAACTCTGTGGTTAGTTACTGAAATATAGTCTTTGTCTTTCGCACCAAAGGTTGGTTGTCATTGCGAAGAAGGATCTGGTAGCCAACTTGAAGTTATTCCACCAAATGACAATAATAGATAAATAAGAAATTTTACAAAAAAAAAACCTAGTCACTTAGGTAGAGCTTGCAGTAAAAAACAAACTATTTTTAGAACCTTATGTGGTCTCATCAAAGTAGCTTTAGTTATTTAACACTTAAATGAGTACGCGCTACATTATGATAGAAGGAGAAGAAAAAATGTCGAAAGACATAGATGTAAATATATTGTTCTAGGAAATAAAATAAAGCATAGGAATGGATTAATATGCCGAAGGAAATTACTAAACGTTGACAGGTTTCGTTTTATAACAACTTATCATTGGTCTTTTAACATGTTAGTTCGCAACATTCAATTTCCCAAAATACATTTTAACTTCAATACGACATCCTTGCGCAGAAACTTCATCTCACTCTAACCGAAGGAACTGTGATGCATTTACTCGTCACCAATAACACTAGTTTTCTAGTTTCAAACCACGTTTTTCTCCTACGTCCTTTAAATATGACCAGGTAACTTTTATCTCTTTCAGAAATGCAAATGTTTTGTAAACTAGTGGTTGGACAGACATTGGCAGGAAAAATGACAAGAACTATTAAAGAATAAAAGCTCACGAAATTTTTATAAATGACTTTTAATTCAGTGGACAACGAGTTTATAAGAATTCCCAGCTCTATAAAAGCATTTTAAATGAATGAGAACAGAATGGGGAATGTCAACCATCTTGTTGGACAGCAGAAACAGCATTTTTCGACAAAACAGAAAAATTATAGCATTGATGGTAACTGGACGAAAGATAAAAGTTATAAATGCAAATAAAATGACGTGGCTAGCTTTTAGTGCGGATACGACCTATTTTTCACCATTGTATGTTTATAACTGGAGACAGAACTGAAATATTGGTATTCACAGCAGAAGAAACAAAATTTTCACAGCATAAGATAATCTTTATTATAATATCGAGATCTTGGAAAAAGTTGTTGTGATGCTTATTGTTCCCAATGGATATATTGAGAATTTTTTAAAGTCGTGCCAGAACATACTAATCGCCGCTCGCTTTCCCCTGTTAATATCCACAGGCATACCCCTAGGCCATCAAACCGCAAGGCCACTTCTACGGTCCGCCCAGGCGCCAACCGCTTCGCGCCCGCCAGTTGCGGGGCGCGCGCGCGGGGGATGCCGGGTTGAATGCCAAGACCGGCGGGCGAGCGGGACGCGGATGGAGCGCCGCCGCGCGTACGAGACGGCCGGCGTCGAGGCGAGTTCGCGTCGATTTGTGCGTTGCGATTTGTGCCCCGGCCACACGCCTGTTTGCGCTCGATCGCCCGGTGACCGAGTGAGCGGGCGGTCGGTCGAACCGAACGCCGCGGAGTTGTAATTAGACGAGCGCTGGGCGAGGAGAGACGCGGGGCGGTGAGTGTGTGGGCGGAGTAAGGGTGGGGCGGGGAGGGGCCAGGCGGGGAATGTCCGTGGCCGCGAGGTGGAAACGTGCGTGTGTAATAGGAAATTAACGTTCCACCAGGGAATTGTTTTTCTGCAATTACGCACCAGTTGTTTCGTGTAGTGGGTTTGATCTCATGGCTCACTCTTGGGCTAGACTATTTCTGATGAGGGATATGTTGACGCGTTAGTTTCATAAGTGTCAAAGTGCCATGCCAAGTTTGTTAATTTAAGTTTGTACATTTTGTACCATTACGTTATTTTACAGAACAAAATTTGGGGATTGAACTTCAGTATTTTCATAAATTAAAAAGATATCTGGGCTCCTGTATAGCTATTTGGACAGCGTGTTCGCTTTTCACTTTCCACTTTCGTTCGATTCCCGGCCGAGCAACAATTATAGTGTGTGTTTTCCTTGCAATGATCTAGTACATGTTGCTGTGTGGCGATAGGAACATTCATTTTTCAGGTTAGGAATACCGGAATGCGGCGTGGGGATGTCTACGTGCTAACCACACGTACCCTCTTAACCCTTGGCGAGGCTAGGACGTCGTCAGTAGGCCTGAGCCCGTTCACGGGCAGTCGCGCCAAGTACATACATATAAAAAATATCTACTTCACTTAATGAAAATCCATGATGATTACAATAATGAACTTGTATCAATTAAATAACTAATGAATACATTTTAAGAGCATTAAAACAATATAAAATAACGTTAGAAAATTCGGTGAAAACTAATAAAGAAAAAATAAATATTCAGTGTTACGAACGTTTCAGTACCGAGAAAAAAAAACTGTTTATTAATAAACTTTTGGCCTACTTTTTAATTAGCTATAGTTTAAAACGTATTGAACGTGTTTAAAGTGTCTGCCCCTCATTGATGTCATAACGTTTTAGTGCAGCAATCCCATACCTATTAAAAGCCAGGATTGAAACACTGAAAAACGTCGACTTCGATATAGTGTGTTGCAAAACCCGCTAAGATAAATTTCATTTTAAAATAAAAGTTTAAATATCGCCGAATTAACTGTGGTGTCTTTGGATGTCCTGAGAGAATCACGGATGTAGCGTTAAAAATCACGTGGAAAGGCGTAATACAGGCCAGTCCAACATAATTCAGGGCATATTATCCCATAAAATGCTTGTGTCATCTCCGGGAGAGCTTCACTCCTCAACCCACTCCTCTGTACACTATGTATCTGCATTAATAAATTATTGACCTGGAAACAATCGTTACGCCATCAAAAGGTACTTCAGTAATAAAGACACATGTGCCTAGAAAACACCTGTCGCATTAATTTGCTAAGTACCTGTAATGGTAGAGAAGCTCCGCTATGAAGACGAAAGCGGACACGCCCCCTCCGATGTGCAGCACCTGCAGCGCCGGGTAGAACTCGACCAGCCCCACGGACACGAAGTCGCCGAAGCTGTTCTCGCACACGGGCTTCTGCGGCAACCAGATGCGGCGCGCGCGCGCCAGCAGCCCCGTCTCGCGCTGCCACCGCAGCCTGCGCACACGCCCCGCGCCACACGGGACCGGCTTAGGTGGCTCAGGGCATTGACTCATGTCACTGCGGTGCCTACGACCGGGGAATTCTAAGTTTCGAGTCCCGACGGCGGCAGGATTTTCGATACAAGCTTGTCAGCTAGGTAGAATTCAGCGGCTGGCTGCTCTCTGTTCGGTAGATTTCCGTGGTTTCTCCGATCAATACCAGGCGAATGCTGGAGTAGTACCCTAGGAAACAGGCCACGGGCCGAGATATACCCTTCCTCTTTCTTGCCCTACCGTCACCCCTTACTTACACTTACAAACACACATTTACATGCCCCACACTACAACAGATGCCGGAAGATCAGCCGGGAGGGGTGCCCTGCTTTTCGGAGTTACTGTATAGTTGAGAATCAACCTGCTTGCCGACGTGCCGGATCTCACCTTCCAACGGGGAAAAATCACCTCCATTTTTGGCAATTAAACACATTTTACATTTAGAGGACAAATGACCATAACAGGTGACGCAATCGCAACTAATAAATAAAGAAACATAAAAGAATTTTAAAAAACCACATGGAGTGATGGATATAACGGGAAGATGACGGGACATGCCGAATAGGCATTCTGCAGGATGACAGACCGACAGCACAAAAAGTACCTTTTTGTGAATAGAATAACACAAAATTGGGACAAAGTAGTGCTCCGGTACCTGCATCGGTGCTGGAAACTTTCCCTCAGAATATGAAGAACGAATAAATTACGGCTTTTTAAAAAATGTTTTTATTAAAAAAAAATATTTTGTAATTTTGTTTTGTAATGATGTGCCAGCTTTAGTAGGATTGTATTTGGAGATTAATTCTGTATAATTGTGTTAAGTACATGTATATTTGTTATTTTTGTATACTTTTAGTAATTAAATTTGAAACAACATTTCAGTAGAAATACTTATATGTACTTTTAAGAAGCATGGCCATTTTTTACGCTATTCTAGTATTAGCTATTGTATTTCATGTCTCAAAATAAATGTTCAAAACGATTAGGTTATGTAAGGGGATTGAAGGTGATCACTCATTGCCAAGAAACATGTGGTGCGAAATTTCATACAATGAATTAATCCTTGCGACATTTGTCTCCGACAAGAAAATCGATGTGTACTTGTTTTCCGCTGGTCGCGCTCTGACATAGAAAGTTAGCGGGTACCTTCCGTACACCATGCATGACCAGTTACCCCACAATTCGGAGCAAAAGTTACATGTTTATCGTTCATACATGAAATTTCCCATTGCAAAAAGACTTCGTCTTAAACCCATTCTATACTCTACATGTTTGTGATATTTATTCTGAGATACTAGTATAAAGAAAATTTTTATGATCATTGAAATAGTAATTTAGGCAGCAGGTTTATTGGAATTGGTAAAAAAAGGTATGTGACAATTGATAACTATAATTATATTCTCCAACGTTTGGGAAAATGTATTTCCAATCCATAATCAGAGGCTTACATACATAAGAATATCAAGCAACGATTAGAGTTAACCTAAACCACTCCATAAAAATAACCTACACAAAACCATCATCCTCGGGAGATTCAAAGACAGCTACCTTACACGAAAGTAAAGCCAACAAAAAACCGAAATAATATACATACGACCCGTTTCTGTGAAAACATCTCGCCGCACCTCAACATGTCCTTTTTAGTGGAATGTTGAAAGAAGGGAAATGATCAAATGTTCACGATGTTAATTTACTGTGATTATTAATTAGCATATTTTTCTCAAATACTCATTAACTTGCAGACTTATTGCTTTATTACTAGTTATGTATTTAACTAAAGAAACAGTTTTCAAAGTTTTCCTTTCACATCTCTTAGAGTTTATTTTCTAATGCAATTGACTATTAGAATAATACTAATAACTAATGGACATAGGAAGAGGGGGCACAAATATGAGAGAGGGAGAGAGATGAAAGTTTCGGAGCTATAAACGGCTCATTTTCGTAATGAAGAAGACAATTTGACAGATTCCTCAAACTTATTTTAGGCTATAGTTAAATTACATTATAAATTAAAATTTGATTGAGAAAATAATCCGTACTGTCCCTGATTCTTTCTTTATATTTATTCTTAGCATTTAAAGTTGAGAATATTTGGTTTTCTACTGACGAGAAAATCACAACGGAGGTAAAAAACGTGTTTTCTCTTCGAACGCTAACAAGTAAATTTTAATTTGAATTCTAGTGTTGTCGCTAAACTGGGAACGCAGTGTTGAATGTAGTGTTCCGTAATTTTTATTAGTATCAATAAAACTGAATTGAAACAAACTTCTGTGATAAAAAACGGATAGAACAACATGACATTATACGAAATAAAACATTCAATTTGAGGCTAAACAGCCAAATTGAGGTATGCATAGTAATATTTTAGTCAAAATAGTAACACCTAAAATAAATTTTCCATTGCTTCTCAACCTATTGAAATTTCAATAATATTTTTTGGAAAATGAAGTATGCGATCGTACTACAGTACATATACTTTACATTCGACATGAAGCAGATCATTTGTGTGCAGAAAGAAAGCGGAATCTTTGTATTGTGTGTGTCTTGACTGAAAGAATAAAAAATGAAGTTTTATGAGATGTAATTCACTTTTATCATTTTTAAACAGTCTTCTGCTGTAATTGGACGTCGAAATGTTTTTTTTAAATACAGATTCTTTTTTAGAAATTATGTGAACGCTTAGGTAGGTTCCATGTCAACACGGAATTACGCTACCCAATATGCTTTCTCACTCCATGAGAGCATTTATTGGAGAACAATTCATGTAATTTTCACAATTAAAATGTTCCGTTTAATTAGCCCAAATGAGTAATATTTTTGTTCAAAACATTTTGTGAACGAAATATCACATAGAAAAATTGCTGTAATTTGATTGATATGCTGAACATTTTAATTAAAAGATAATTTATTTATTAATTTACCCTCAGGGAAACAGGAAATGGTGAAAATTAATTTTACCATTTACTGAATACATCACAGAAACTACCCATTTATTTTACGATGCAAAATTACGTCTGGAATTTCGTGAGTTGGCTCCATTTTATGATTACGGTGGATGTTGATAGCATTAGTTTCATCTATTAGATGGTTTATTGATAATTATTTTTATGAATTATTCTCAAATAATAATTAGGTAAATACGTAGGACGTGTTTGGTTTTGACACCACCACCGCTGCGCCGAACCGAAGAGATTCAAATACCGTCAAAAGCGTAGTTGTTTTCTTCATCTAATTAAATGAAGTAAGGCAAAGGCCAGCTATTTTTACACATATAAACATCATTTAAATCTTAATTCATTTATTCGTAAAGTCCCAAGGAAGCCCAGTTACAGAGATACTATATTTGTTGATATTTCTCACTTAAGTGATGAAGCAAAGAAAATAATACATGTGATTACTCACAAATCCGTGAAATTCAATAAATATCCTTCTATATGCTCTTTGATGAGTAATTGATTCTTGTATGCAAATTAACAAGTTTATTCTTTCGCAATTATGGTTGAAGGAAAAAGGATTGCAAATAGCCCAAAAGAGACTCATCGGGTTTTAAAGTGGGTTGATGAAGTGTTAAAAATAGTCAAAAAATTAATGTAGTTTATCATTAAAAACAAAAGATGATTGGACTTGTGTTCTCCCTCCATGACTTCCACTACCCTTGCTTGGCCTATTTTATCGAGTATGTGCGACTCTCGATCGCACCTCCGGCTCCGATCACGGGGACGCGTCAAAATCGCCTCGTTCCGATCTCATCGTACTCGATACTCCAGACACGTCGACCCCACCACTCGTGTTCGAGTGGCGGTGCTACAGTTTCTCATTCGCACTGGAGAGTGCGCCCGCCTCTCGAGCGCAGGGAGACACCCGACGGCGCCGGTGAGGAGCGCGGGGGCGCACGAGGGAAAGAGTGGGAGGAGGGGTGAAGATACGGGAAGGCAATGTGATGGGAGGAACGCGGGGGCAACGGTGTGGGGCGAGGAGGAGGCAGGAGGTGTGGGTGGGACGAGAGTTCTCGGAGTGAGAAGTGGAACGGTTGGGGTCGGAGAGCAGACGAGCCTGAAGAAGGGGTGTGGCAATGGATGAGGAAGCGTGACGAAAGAGCGTGGCCAGAGGGTATGGTGACGCGACTTGGAAACGTGGCGTAGCGATGGGACGTAATGAGGGGGCGTCACCAGGAGGCGTGACGAGGAAACGAGAGGGCGTGGCGACGGGGGATATGGCGAGGTTGTGAGGCGAGTTGGCGTGGCGAGGGGCGTGTCGAAGGGGCGTAGTGAGGGGGCGTGGCGATTGGGCATAGTGAGTGGGCGTAGTGAGGGGCGTGGTGAGGGGCGTGACAAGTGGGTGAGGCGAGGGAGCGGGATGAGGGAGGTGGTGAAGTGGGGTGGTGAAGTGGGCATGGTGAAGTGAGCGTGGTGATGTGCCGAGGCGATGGAACCTGGCGAGGGTTGTGGTAAGGGGACGTGTCGATTGGGCGTGACGAAGGGGCGTGGTGAATGTGCGTGATGAAGAGGGCGTGGCAAAGTATACGTGGCGAAGGGTGCGAGGTGAGGAGCCGGTCTGCGGACGTGGCCAAGGGGGGCGCCAGCGAGGCAGGTCGAGGTGGGGAGGAATCGAGGTGGCGGTGCGAGGAAAGGTGACGGGGCACTGCGGGCGGAAGGCGCGAGGGCGCGGCGGAGGATACGAAACCTTCGAGTGGAGGCGCAGCAAACAAACCCGAGGCCGCGGGGCGTCTGCCTCTCAGAAGCAAGGTGACCCTTGCGAGGAAGCGGACCGCAGCGGAGAGGGCTCACGGCTGTGGGTTATTTAACGCGCATCTGGGGAAGCGTCATCCTCCACTTGACAACAGGAATTGAACTTATTCAGATGCATATACTTCTCTTCTATTTTATTAGGACCACAACATCAATTAAAATACTTGTACCGAAATACTAAACCATTATTCATTGAATATGCATAGCATTATTTTTGATTCCGATGAATAAGCTGATTAATCGATTTTATGCGAAAAATAAAAAAATGTATACCTACTGGTTCTCCTAATCATTATTTAAATTTTGCACATCAACTGATAAAATAAATAATTTCTGTCTGTTTAGTGATGGATACACATGTTTCTACGAACATATCGTACTTTTTTGAATTAATAAATCAATTAAAGTAATTTTAATAATCTTCCTATTATATTACATTGATTTAAGATCATTGATTAAAATGTGTGTATTAGTTTTATTATGTAAACTTATGCTAAAGTAATAATTCATTTGCACGATATGTTAATCTGTAAAATTCATTTTATATGTTTCCAAGGGGGTTAAAAATCCACAAATATATTTTGAAATTTTTAAGCTACACCATTCGTAGCTTTTCTAGCTATTCTGTATTAGATGACCAGAACAGATAGATAATTTTAAAAGAAACATTACACTGTTGATTTTGAACTTTGAAATGACATTTTTCTTTTAAAATGCCGCTATAATATGTCTCTTCTATTCATTACAGATTAGTCCTTAAAAGCAACATTGTAAAATACTTAACTATTAGAAGAGTTCATGTCGATTTTTAAGCGTTGGCGAAGTAGAAAATTTGGCTGTCGTACTTTTGCAAGGTAATCAGCGATTACATATGTGATTTTCAATTGCCTTTCTCTGACTATAAGTAATTAACGGTGATTTGTATAATTACAAATGAGATGCGATGTTAAATGAAATGTTAAATTATTTCATCACCTTACGCAGTAAGTAATCCTAGGCATTATACGAAACTGGAACACATAATTTTCTTTCAAGCTTGATCAATGTTGCAGGCCTCATCACCACTGAAACCGGCCATTTGTTCGCGTGAGTGCGTGCGAGACGAACATACAGATATAGAGTTCAGACGACTTGATGTAAAGACGGCT
Organism: Gryllus bimaculatus; assembly: GCA_017312745.1. Classification (NCBI taxonomy): domain Eukaryota; kingdom Metazoa; phylum Arthropoda; class Insecta; order Orthoptera; family Gryllidae; genus Gryllus; species Gryllus bimaculatus. The sequence continues at coordinate 5,374,697 of BOPP01000040.1, read as the reverse complement.
TATTGTAAATAATTTTTCAATTACTCTGAATATAAAATATATTTCTATTTCTTGACATATATTTAATATTTGTAACGTTAACAATTGATATACTGAATAAATGTTGACAATATAAAAAAATAGTAAATTCTATGTTGTAATACGTATCATTAGCTTTTGAGGGGGGCTGAAGCCCCATAGCCGCACCCTTCTACGCGCGCCTTTAAAAAAAAACTTGCAAGAGCGAGGCAAAAGATGGAGAAAGCTTCCAAGCGCGGGCTGAGGAGGTATTGGAAAGAAGCCCAGGCGGCGTCGAAGCCCTGTCTATGACGGGTCGACGCCTCTAATCATTACAGCGCTGATTCGTTGCTGGCGTCGCGAGCGTTGGGGCGCAGGGGGCGATCGGAGGTGCGGGTGGCCGCGCGCAGACTCCAATTAGCGGCAGCGAAATCCGCTTCGACGCCCGGCGCCGCCCTCCTTCTCTCCGCCCCGGCGGCCACCTCTCGATATCCACCTACCCACCCCCACCTCACTTCACCTACACTCCGCCTACTCGCACCCACCT
>BOPP01000040.1:5316518-5368055 GCA_017312745.1 Gryllus bimaculatus | reverse complement strand
ATATGACATCATAATAGCCATTAAATATACCATGAAACATTTGTAAAAGGAATCAAGGAACTTGTAAGTTATGAATATAAGTTGATTTGTCAGTTTAATAATAATGAAAATATTTTCAGAAAACGCATCTTGAAATGGTGTATTTTGTTAGGTAGGTTTACCTATCAAGGAAGGTTTTATAATGACATTAGATCAAGTTTTTAAAACTTGAAACCCTAAAAATTCGAAGATGGACAGCTAAACTGACATGTTCTAGTTGATTCTGAAATAAAAAAGTATTTGAGTTGAAGTTGGGGGTTATTAATTGAGAAACTGCTCAAACCTTGGAGGTGTGAATTTCAGCGACATATTTGGTTAGTGAAACTCATCAGCTACTGATAAGAAAATAAATATCAGTGAAATCGTGTTGCAGGGCTCTTGGAACCCTCGCGGTCGCTAAGGGAGATAGCGTCGATTGACGTGGTAGATCGCCAGAGTAAACAGGGAGGGCTTGCCTTGAGGTAGATGCGGTTGTACTGCACGTCCTGCACGCCCAGCGCCATGGGGCTGGCCACGAGGTCCGACACCGTGCGGATGGCCGTGCTGGGCGTCTGCAGCAGCGCCACGATGTTGGCCGAGTACGAGGTGAACAGGAACAGCGACGACAGCGTCAGGAAGAACACGGAGATGCGCGCGGGCACGGACGACGGAGTCACATGGTACCCTGCCACATAACAAATGCCAACAGTGGATGGGAGGATCTAGGGTTCGAGTCCGACAGCGGCGGGATTTTTCATACTAGCTACATAGGGAGGTCGAATTCAACCGATATCTGGAGAAGAATTCTAGCGACCAGCTTCTAGGTATCCGTCATCCTTCCGATCACCTCTAGGCGAATTCCGGAGCAATATCATAATAAATCGGGTCACGAAGCACGCGCGTTACTTCCTTCCTCTTCCTAGTCCTATACTAACCCTTGCACCCATTTACACTCGCAAGCACTGCACAACGAGATCAGTTTTCAGCGTAGAGATTGTTCCCGCTGGGATTGCTCTCCAGTGGTGGAAATACCAGGATGGGGAAACCTCGCAAGCCACGTATAGGTTGGCGCCGGATCTCTCCATTATACCACATACACTGCTCTTACGAGACTAATGATCATAATAGTTGACGCGTCCAGAAACACGGAATAATTAGTCCTTGGAACCTTGTTATCTCCTGCCAAAAAGGTAAAGAATTAAACCAGGTACAATGAACCATGCAATTTCTGTTATCTGGTGCTTACAGAGAGTTCGCACCTGTCGAACACCCCATGATAAGTTGTCTAAAAGTTAGCAGAAAATGTTGCTTCTGTAACATCGTTTTACAAACATTGTTACAAATGTTGATTAACTCTTAACTACTGGGATCTACAACACGTACACTGGCGTCGGTTTATATGGGCCCCACTATTCTGATTCAAAAAATAATAATGTCGTTTGTGCTAGTTTTGAGAGTGTAATGTGTTTATTAGTAAATATAAGGTAGAAATAATATAATAATAACATCGTCACATGTACATAATAATAAAATAATACAGTTAATGGACATCTTTTTCTTCTGTCTACATTGTAATTACTGCACAGCCGTTTGCAAGTGTCCGCTCCAACTTTCGCACAATTTCGGAAAAAAGTTAATTTCTATCTCCTGTAGAAATCCTATACCTTGTTCTTGGCCTTGTGAACAGTAGAAATAACTACTGATCTTGCTATGGATGAAACATAAGATGAAATTGTCACCTTCTTCGTAAAGCCAAAGATGCTTTAGTTTACCTCTACTTGCTTCTTGGCAAGAATTTCAGAGGAGTGCCCGGTTTGTTCTTACGTAATGTTCCAAAAATTGGTAATTGTGCTTTCACCCCACCGAAAGCAGTGTGTCTCCTTTAATCTAAAATGAGTCGGGAAGACGTTATTGCTAGGGTGCCACGCTTACACTTTCTGCTATAAGGAAATGCATAGAAACACTTTTGCTGGCGGCGGGTCAGAAAAGGCAACACAGAGAAACATACGTCAACGGCATTTTTCATTGCACGCTCTGAAAAGAAACAGCATAGAAAATAATTCATGAAACCCGCATCATCGATAGCTCGCCCTGTTTTCGGAAATAAAACTAGAAAAAACTTGTAGGCCAAATTGACCCGATGCCAGTAGTTAAGAGTTAACAAAAAGTGATAATTTTCTATATTTAAAAAAATTGTGACATGAATTGAGACGTTGTATTTTAGTTTCGTCGAAAGACGAATATTTTATCCTTACACTATTCTGTGAAAATATGTTTGCCTGTTAAGCGTTAAATATGTGGAAAACTAACATACCATAAGCAGAAAACTTAAAAACAAGGAATCATTAGCTCCACCAAGAAATTATGTTCACCAAAAAATTATGTCAATTGGTCAGTTGGACTGGTGGTTGAAATTTTTACATTATTTTACACGTCAAGTTGGCGTTCGTCGCGTGATGCATGATAACATCCCACTCGATATCTCCTCTTGCTTTAAAATTTCTTTGAAGAAAAATGGTTGTCTTACTGTTTCACAAACGTTTTACGAAATATTTCAACACGATCTTCACTGGCAATCCTACTCATCCCAACCTTAAGTACGCCTTACTACTTTCTGGAATTCGTAGAATAATACATCTTTTAAGTGAATATATACTTTTCTGCGAAAAAATGGAAACACTTTGTGCCTGTGCTTTCTGGATGCACAATCACACTGGATGAACAGCAGATATTTACACACCGTCAGGTTGTCAATGATTATTAAGGAACGAAAAAGATTAAATTTCAGGAAACCCCTTAAGCTATTTAGCCCAACGTTCCTTACCAGTAGTGGTCATGAACTCCATTTTATCGAAAAAATACATCTTTAAAAGTGAGTTTTTTTTCCTAGCTCACGATCAATTACGACTATAATTAATTAACGTCTATTACCGTTTGTTAATAAAGGTAAACACTGCCGGCCATATATCTACTTTTTTCAAGCTGTCAATATTTGTCAACCTAATAATGAACGAGAACTAATCGCTTTTGCTTTGCAAATGGATTTTACAGCCGAAGAGAATTTTGTGTATTTTCAAAAAAATGTAAATGGATATTGTTAAGTTCATATTATGTATTTGAAAAAATATTCCTCTAGATGATTTGCATTTATTGAAAACACTCAATGTTACATAAATTGTTGCATACATTTCTTGGTAAAATCATCCTGGAACGAGTACAACAACTGACTGGTCAATTGTTGAATACGAAAGGAAATGGCAGTATTTTAGTGAAACATTTCAGGAAAAAAGTTTTCGATTGCTCAGTACAAAATAGTTGTTGAGACTATTGTGATTTGATGATGTGAAGTGATGTTTTATGTCAAAGTAGAGTATTAGAGAATAGAAAAGTAATTATAAATATTCCACCAAGAAGAATTTTACTGAAAGTTTAGTTATTCAATTAAATACTTTCAGAAGGATGTTTTTCTTCAATACAACGATCCGCCTGGTGACGTAGTTGTAGAATGGGGGACTAGTCCAGGGACTAGTTCTCACAGCTTGTAATAGATTCCACCTTCCCATGTTAACGTTACTAAGAAACACAACGAACACGCGAACATCGAAAAGATGCAGCGCTCCCGAGTATGTTCCGCGCCCATACATTTCGTTATGACATCACCGGTGTGCGGACGAGGGACAGGGCGAGGGAGCAGAGGCCGGGCTATATTTTTACTCGTTGCGTTTCGAGACCGAAGGAAGCTATTCATTACGAGAAGCATTGTTGCGGGGACAATCGGTAATGTAAATAGCATTTGCATAATGGCGTTTCCTGCACAAAGGTGCGCCGTGCGCAGGCCGGCGAGCAGGCGACGCGGGTGGGCTTCAATGCAGTGGCCACAGTCACTTGTCCGCCACAGCTGCAGCTATCGGTCGATAGAGGCGCTGGGGTGGTAGGCGGTCTCCTCCGTTGCAGGACCACAGTGAGCGAAGCGTGCCTCCGAGACCAACTGTGCTCCGAATATACTGTCAATGTGAAAGGTTCTTTGGCTTAAATTCAATAAGTAAATAAATAAATAAATAAATAAAATAATTGATTGATATTTTCGGGCGCGTCAACGGTTATAGTAATTAGTCCCGTAAGCGTAGTACGTTTCTATCGTGGGAGGTGACAGTGATATTCCCCTCTGGATGGCGAGATCCTGCACGGGACCTACACGTCGGCTTGCGAATGTTTCCTCCTACTAGGTATCTCCCACCAGCAAGGCACACTCCTAGCAGAAACAAGTTTTCGATTGGTCTTTCGACATGTGCGGTAGAGTAGTTTTTGTACGTGTACGTGTGAGGGGTGAGGATAGGACAAGGAAGAAGGAAAGATGACGTGTGGTTTGTATCCCGTTTGGTGAGATTACTGCTTTGTCATTCGTATGGTGTTGGTAAGAGCAAGCACGGAAAACTATCGATCAGAGCAGCCGACCGCTCGACAGCGGCTGCATTCAACCTAGCGAAGTAGATAGATTCGGAACTTCGTCGGAACTCCAACCCTAGATCCTCCCCATCAGAGGCACTCCAGTGACATCAATTACTGGCTTGAGTCACATAAGCATGTCTATCAATAAATACATACTACTGTGGTATTCCCTCGTCGGCTATACGGCTAGAGATAGAAATATCGTAGTACTTTTTATTTCTTGGACTCAATCTCCAGTATCTTCATCTCAATTCAATGATAAAAAACTTCATACAGTGAATCTATTTTTACAGATTTATGTTCCACATAAAATATCTAAACTAGGTTTGATTCAAGAGGAAAATACACGAAAAGTAATGCAATAAGAGAAGTATTTATACTAACTATTATATATTATGTATTATATACTAACTATTAGAAAAGAGGTGTTAACATGTTTTGAAGTCAAAAGGTTGAAGAATTTCGATTATACGTGATCCAAGATGAGAAAAGGGAATCACAGTGAAAGGTAGAAGAAATGTTGTAAAGAGAGAAGAAAGAGCACCAAAAATGAAGAATATTGGAATTAGTTTCTTTTCCTGAGCTTGCCTTCGCCTCTAAAAAAGGAAAAATAATTTATAAAATTTTAATTCACAAAATAATGGTGAATATTACAAAGTGACAACTTCCCATGATTAACGTTAGTGCAATTTAAATATACTTAATTCAGTGCTTCGCAGCTGTTTTTTCCTAAGAGAATAAGCAAATGCAATGGGAATGAATTTCTGAAGTAAACAACGAGAATTTCGTATTTAGATCTTCTCGTTGCCTAATAATTGAAGGTTGAAGATAATTGAAGGAAAAGGTTACAATTGAATGGCTATTTTTCCGATTTCGTGGATATAACTCTCGACTTCATTCATCGCGGAACTTTGCAACGTTTCTCTCTATGAGTATTCCGTCCCCCTTGGTTTCAATAAAACATGGTGTAGTTTATGTTATATAATATTTATTTGCTTGAAATACAAGAAGCTGTGTTCATAAAGGTTCGTTTCCAAACATATCACTTACCTTTACACTAATATGAAATACCCGTTGACATTTTTAAGTGAATGATAGATTGTAGATTTGCTGGTGTGTAAATCATGCTTTTGACTCAAATGTAAAGTTGAAAAACCAACATTTGGGAGTTGGTTGAACCGTTAATATTGAATATTTGTTTTTAGAACATTAGCAACACATAATGCATTTAAAAAAGTTAATGAGTTTGCCAAAATGTGTGTATTTAAATGTATTTTTCATTATTTTTATAAGACGTATTTTTCCCTTCCAGCGATCTCCTCTTTGCAATCTTTTTTAAATACCATCATGGCTTCCGTTTCATTGTTTGAGTTCTGTCAAAACGATTTATATTTAGATGTCTATAGGGAGGCACAAGTTCGAACATAATTGTCACAAACAAACTATAGAACAATTAGCGTATATATCTTTCGTCACATTTGAGAGACAAGTCTATACGACTGTTGTAAAGGTTACGTGTGGGACTCCACCCCTGGGACAAAGGGCTATCAGAGTGTTCACCTCCCCCACTATTTTGGGTACTGAATCGCTCTCAGTGACCCTCTAATGCCCTTCACACAGTCACTGCTCAATTACATTTCATCCACACAGTGAAGTAGGTAGGGAGAGGCGAAAGGCAACCCTAGGTGACATTATTGTAACAGAATACCATCTGAATTTTTTTCATTTTACAACTTTTCTATTATAGATTGATTAGTTTGTATGGTAATTGTACGATTCAGTGCCCATTTAAGAGTTTTTATTATTTAAATTGTATAACCATTGAAATTGTACATCATCTGCATTTTCCATAACTTCCTAATTATAAGTAATATATTATAATATTTCCAGATATAATGACACATTTTCGTTTTAAATAAAACATGTGGGGAACATTTTAAAATACATTTTTTCGTTGGATTGGGGATGCTGCCATTTTCATTTTTTTGAGGAGCGCCAACTCAGCTGCTCTCCAGCATTCACAATGATAGTGACCTTTTGTTCAGTTATACTGCTCACTGTGCCGATACGGAATTTTAGTTCATAATTCAAAATCCTAACGAGGTGCGAGGGATAAGTGACACGTTTAAAAAAATATTATTGTGCATGAGAAGGGTGTTTGCCGTGCGGGTATCAGTTCATCTCGCAAACGAGGTCAAACTATTTTGCTTATTCGATTCATGTTAGGGGCCCAAACATTTTATTTCAATTTTTGGATGCCACGAAATTATAAATATACTCATGTCTCTGAAATTAATTTGCGTCTCATAACCAATACATCGAGGACGATGAAAGCTTAGTTCTAATTCCTTTTCAAACGTTGGCTTGACAACTACTATAAACATTATTCCAGTTAATGTATTTGATGGTTAATCCCTGGAGGTGAGATGGTGTGCGTCCTCAGCTGAATAGTGATATCTAGCGTTGACCTACACGTCTGCTTGCGAAAGATTTGCTCCCAGTTATTTCTCCCAGCGAAATAGTCCTAGCTGGGACAAACTCCGAGCTTCCGACTGTTCTCCCGTCTCGTGTGGTAGTGTAGTGTAGTGCATTAGTGCATGCAAGTGTGTCTGAGCAAGGGAATACGATAGGACAAAGAAGAGAAAGCAAAATCGCGCGCGGCCTGTGGCTCTATGTTTGGGTACCACTACGATATTTTCCTGATATCGATCGGAGAGACCACAGAAAATTGAACAATTTTTTGAAGAATTTTCGAAGTGGTGTCACAAGTCGAAAAAGTGATCCTATTATTTTGGAGACGTCCACACTGTCCGTGGTCGAGTGAGGACTTCAAAATCGGGAACAAGTGCGTGTGGCCTCCGGAACAAGTGCGTGTGGCCGCCCAGCCGCCTCCGACGTCGCAGCCTTAGCACAAGAGGTCGGGTAACGAGGTTGACGGTTTCCGCGCGGCGCGACAGAGCAGAGCGGAGCGGAGCAGCGGGGGAGGGGCGGGGCGAGAAAGGGCGAGGAGGAGTGTTGGAGCGGATGAGGCGGAGGGTGGTTGCGGGGGATGATAGAGGAAGGGTCAGGCGGGACAGGACGGGTCAGGGCGAGGTGGAGTAAGGCGGGAAGGTGTGGCACGAAGACAGGTAAGGCGGGGCGGGATAATGTGGGGCACAGAGAGGCGGGGCGGAGCGAGTCAGGGCGGGTCGGAATAAAGCAGCTGAACGCGGCGCGTGCGGGGATGCGGAGTAGAACGGGGCAGACGAGGCGGGGCGATGGCGGCGCGGGAGAGGCGGAGGCAGAGGGAGCGGAGAGAACGGGCCTACGCAGGCCGCGGAGCAGGCAAAGCGTGGTCGGGCGAGTGTCAGTCGGGGCGGGGCAGGCGGAGGAAGCGTTCTGGCCGCAGACGATGCGGGCCGCGGGCGGGCTAGTTAATCGCAGAGAGCGGCGGCAGGCAGCGCGCCGCCACTCGGCCCCGGGCGCAACTAATCTTCGTCTAATTGGCGCTGGCGGGCGTATTCATGCAGATGGCAGCCTGTTCACGAAGGAGGTCGCTTGCAGGAGGAACATTGTTACAGCGTGATAAGGCTCTCGTCGGATTAGGAAGTTTTTCGATTTAAAAAGAAAACAGTTGTGCTAATTACACAAAAAATGTTAAATTAATGAGAGCATACTTTATCAACTTCTATCAATATTGATTGCATGAAACTAACGCCTTCAAATCTTTGAATTAAATGTTACTCTTATGTCAGATACTTGAAAGTATCGATAACCTGGTTAGAGTGTTAAAAACTTTTTAATGTCTCAAATTATAGTTTCATTATATTATAATTTAATGAAGCAGTTTTTACATAGACACTCAAAGTTGTTCTGGATTTCAGAATTAGATAATTTAAATAATATGATTTTTATATCATTGTTCTTTGTGAAATGTCTCTAACTATGCTCTTTTGAATAAAATGCAAACCGATGACAATACAATACTTTAATATTTTAGACTGATAACTATTTTTGAATTTCAGCATAATTTGCTTAAATATTTGTAAGCAAATTTTTCTTTTGAAACCAAATACAAAACATACAATCATAAAATTTAATTAGTTATTTATTAATATTTTCTGAAATGCTTATCATTTAATATTTATTTCCACAATATGTGTTGTAACGTATTCTTTTATATTGTTTTGCATTAATACAAATAATTGCAAAAAATATAGATTAACCCCCCCCCCTACAATTTAGGGAAATATCTAACAATATTTAAAATTACACTGCAAGCGTTGAAGATGCGTAATCGATAAAACATTTTATGTGTCTACTGGCAACAGACGTAGAGGAGAGCGTAACAATTTTCTCCAAAGATCAATAGCTCACACCATTTTTCCCATTTGACATCAACATTAACAGTGGTGGTAAAGACGATGTCATTGTTGCTCTTCAGGGATAAGAAATCCGCCGAACTAAACGTCGGCTTACGGGGTTTCCTACTCAAGTTAACTTCCCCTGACAGGACACGTCCTACGCTCTCAAAAGGTCTTCCATCGTTTGTGGTAGTTGAGTGTAAATAAGCGTGTTTGTGTAAAGGGAATGAAGGCGACAACACTTGAAAAAGAGAGGTCGCGGGTGGTTCGTGGCCCGTTTGTTACAGCACTGCTTTAGCAATCGCCTGCACCACGGAAGACTTCCGAACAGAGCCGCCGGATGTTATAATTCTTTACTACACAGTGGTTCACTTAAACCCATATTAACGGGAGATGTAGCTCAGAGCATCAATTGATGTCATTGCAGTATCTCTGACCGGGTGGTCCTAGGTTTCAGTTCCAACGATGGTAGGATTCTCGTAGCTAGGTTGCCAGCTAAATCGAATTCATTCGCTGTCTGAAGGAGAATTCTAGCGATCGGCTGCTCTGAGCCTTAAATTTTCATTAGCTTCTCCGGAGAACACTGACAAATGTCGGAGTAGTAATGGACCACGTGAAATCTTTTCTTCCTCTTCCTTGTCGTATCCTCACCCCTTAGTTACACACACGTATTCTCACATGCTTCAGACTAACTCACATGCCGAGAGACCGCTTGTAAGTGTAGAGTCTGTCCTGGTTGGGTACCCCGTAGGTGGTAAATAAGTCGTGGGAGAAAACTCCACTCTCTGATTGTAGGTCGGCACCAGATTTCCAGCAGAAGATAAACATGGCCACCTTCAGATAAAAAGCATGTACTACACTTACGGGTATTGCCATAATCCCTAACAATCAATCAATCAACTTAACGTTGTAGCTATTGTCGAAAATTCACCACTGTCGAAACTCGAAGAGTATAACCTTCCAGCAAAAGACTGCTGCACAGGCAACGGCATTGCCATAGATCCATCTCATCCGACTGTTAGCTGGAAACAGAAGCGAGAAAACGCAGGGGGGTAGGGGTAGGGGGCGGCGTTGCGCACCTTGCTGGCAGATGGAGCCGAGGACGAAGGTGACGAGGTCGGACCAGGTGGCGGTGGCCATGTCCTGCTCGTAGCGCCGCCTGGCCGGCGGCAGCAGCTGCGCCGCCATGGCCAGCACCGAGATGCCGCACAGCGCCACCACGCTCAGCCACACCGACACACTGAACGGCAGCACGAAGATGTTGGTGACGCTCGGCAGCGACGGCTGACGGAACATGATGCCCGTCCTGCGCACGCGAGGGAAGATGGCTGCGGGGGCGACTGGCAATTTAATGAGGGACTCGTGTGACGCTCGAGCGGCTTCCGTTCCCGAGGAGAAGCTCGGGGGAAACGCTGGGGCATGGTTGAGGGTAGCTTCTTTGACGCAAGCATATCGTTCATGGGCTGAAATTGTGGCACAACTAAAAGAAAACAGGTGTTGAGGTAAATGAGTTTCAATTTTCACCTTGCATTGAAATGCATTATTCTTACATTTCTACTTCTGTCATTTGTTGGTGGAATACTAGACTATAAGATATGCTGCTGTTGCTGCTAGAAGGTACACCAATGTGCAATGAGAAAGTGCATTAACTCAAAATATGTATTTTCGGGTTGTGCCACTATTGCAGCCTACGAGCGATACGGTTCACCCTTGTGACTTTCACGTGCTATTAAATTTTCTTACATCCGAAACGACGCGCTGTTAACAATACATAAGAAAACTGTTACTTAGACGATAGTATTGTTACTGTAGTCGTCTATACTAAAACATTATAAACAAGCAGACATGCGAAATTCGCATTTAAAATCCTTCTGCAGCATTTGGATCGAAAAATAAAACAAAATATGGCTGTGGATAAGATAATTATGATACTAAGAGTAATATGAAATTGTAACTAAAAGAAGTTAAAATTGTAGCATGGTTTTGAAAAATCGTTCCAAGAGGAGAAATAAACGTATAAAAGTCATCAGGTTTATTTCATTTAAAAAAGATAGTGACCACTACGAGTTTGGAAAATAATTCAAATTTATTAATAATATTTCCACCCATATACATTTAATTGTATATTTAAGAAATTATCTTTGGAGGTAAGGAATGTGAAAAGTTTAGTTCCAGAAATGCAGAAGATATCAAGCTTTCTTCAGTACAAAACTATCGGGAAGTCTTTCAGACAGTCTCTCTATTATGCCAGATACGTCAGAAAAACAGAAATGCAGAAGATACCAAACCTCTTTCAGTACAAAGCTATCGTGGCGTCTCAGATCCTATTATGCCAGATACGCCAGAAAAACTCATTGTAAGTGAAGGGACGCTTACTTGACCATGACGCACTCGGAGGCGAAGTCGACGTGCGGGAAGCGGTCGAGGCGCATGAAGAGCGACGACACCGATAGCTCCACCTTGCGGCGCTGCATCAGCCCCACCAGCCCGTCGAACGAACCGTTCGTCTCCCACCCGTAGCTGTCTACCAGCCTTATCTGCGTCCTTTAACGCACGAGGTGGGACATTGAAAAAAAATTGTTATATGCATGAAATTTTGAAACAAGTACATGGTCAAAGCTCGTCGTTCAGGTGCTTCTACTATACTATTACTACTCTACTAGTGAAGAGAGTTTTAATATAATTGACACCATGGAAGTGAATGACCAAAGATATCAGCGTCCTTTAACGCACAGGGTGGGATTGAAAAAAATTGTTATATGCATGAACATTTAAAACAATTACACAGTCATAGCTCATCGTTCAGGTTCTTCTACTATACTATAACTACTCCACTAGTGAAGTGAGTTTTAATATAATTGACACCATAGAAGTGAAAAGACTAAAATGGTAAGGGCAAATGCAAAAGAATGAACGAATATATCTGCGTATTTTAACGCATAGGATGGGATTGAAAAAAAATGTTAAATGCATGAAAATTTAAAACAAGTACATGGTCAAAGCTCGTTGTCCAGGTGCTCTTACTATACTATTACTATTCTACTATACTATACTATTCAATTCTCAGATCAATAAGACGAAACATACTGCAGTTCAAATTCAGTTTATTTCCTGTACGCTTTAAGTGCCTTGTTATCCTCCATGTTTCTTTTTGTATTCACTTGTCATCTTAATTGTTTATTTCCAATATTTTACCATTTATGTTACATTAACATTGCTAATTTATTGAACTAGACAGGTATTTGTATATTAAAAATAACGCTGTAGATATTATTGTGATTCAACATTTTATTTTTTTTAAAAAGATGTCAATTTCTTTTTATTAAAGGAGAAAACAATAAGTCAAACAGGTATAATAACTCAAAAAGATAGTTCTTAGTTATTTTATTCTTTATTTCTTTCTTTTCTTTTTCTTTCATTTTATTTCCTTAGTTTTTCATTTTTCTTTCTAACTTCTGTCCATATGAAGTGAGATTGAATTTTAGAAGAGCGATTTCATATAAACTGTATATTTAACCTGTACATTTACTTTTTGTTAAAATATCAATTTCACACTGCTGTTTCTACCCGTGTTCTGTTTGTCCTGATCTTCAGTTTGTGTACGTATTTGTGATTGTTAGAAATCATGTTGAAGATCTCTTCATAATTTAACGAGCCAATTATTCTTAACCAGTCCTTCATTACTCATTATCAGAGAATAATCGTGGAATTTCGTACTTATTTTCACGAGTGTCTGATTTTTTGTAAGTATCCTGTTAGGGTTACCTTCCGCCCATATTCCATCTGTTCGTACATACCGGGTCATAGAATTATTTTAAATTTTTTCCTTTATTGTTTTTCTACATCTTTAATGAGAGGAGTATCTCCAATGATTACAGTTGACCAGTGCTTACAGTTCATAAAATTGCATATCATTCGGTATTTTAGTTCATTAGGTGTTTTAGTTTAAAATTAGTGTTATTTTATTATTACTTTCGTTATATTTCATTTTATTTGAGATAAACTTTTGAATTGCATTCGAGGTTTGACCTTTCGCATTGAAATGAAACTAAAATCATAACGCCGTCCTCAGTCGGTGGAATCGTTCAGAAAGCGAGAGCAGCCCTGGGTTGTCGTTGGCGGGATGGGCGTGGGTCGGGAGGGGTGGAGGGGGGGGGCGGCGAGCTATGGGACCCGCGGGGGCGGCGGCGGCGGCGGCGGCGGCGTGGCCGCTCCCTCGCGAAGCGCGGCGCAACGCTCCGCCACCTCCCACCCCCTCCCTCGTAAAACCTCCGTTGCTGGCGCTCTCTATATTAATGAACGTGCCGAGGATTTACAGGGGATGAATATTCCATACGCGGTTCCCGGTCACCGGGTCAGTGGGGGCGCTGGAAGACCCCCCTTCTCTTCGTTCTCTGCTGCCCCATCGCACCGCCCCACCCTGCCTGCTCACCGCCAAACCGACTCCCCGGGGTTCTAGCGAAATGTGGCTCTGTGATGTGGCCGTTGGCTTTGGCCCGTTAAAATGATCGGTTTCCACGAAATTACGTGCTGGATTTGCGTCCCGTGGCGTCGGGTTGGAACCCCTGACGGGCCCGCGACTACTCGCGGTTCGTTTCGGGGTCGATACGATGCGGTTTTCTGGCGTCCGTTTTTCCCCCTCGTTGTGGTTTCGGAATGATGAATCTCGTTATTATTGACGGTTAATAATGGGGTGACGTTGTGGAAATAATATGTCCTATGTTGGTATAGCTGTGGCGAGGACCAGGTGTCGCAATTATTTGATGTGTTGGTTAGTAGTTTTCCAGAACAATTTAGAATGAGCATTTGTTTCAGTAGATGCCATCTCTTTAAAATGTTATATCTGAATTTTTACGTCTTTCCACCTTACACGTTCTCTAAAAAGTTTTGCCGCAAAAACAGTTTTGTACAGTAATAGTTATTCACAAATTTAGGTTTTAAAAGTCAGTTTCAAATAGATAATTCATTTTATAGGAGAAAAATCGACCGTCGTGTCTTTCACTTTTTTAGTGCTTACAAAATATTGTTCTTTATGACATAGAAGTAGAAGTTATTCTAATTTTACGGCGTAGTTTTTAATGAAAAATATTACCAATTAGAACCATTGAATGAACGTTTTATTTGATTCATAAATGTTTCTAGTCGTTAAATATCGTTGTATTCAAAATATTGAAGTAAATGTTTCTTTACCATTTTCCCACTTCATGATTCATTTACTTCAATTAAAAGTCTTTTAAAATGCAAGTAAACCAATTAATTCCACCTGGTTTGAAACCTGTATTTCATTGCTGTTCCCACGACAGGAGGTAAATCTTGAAAACGTATTTAAAATCACCATTCCATTGTTCGTGCTGCTCTCTTAAAACTGCCTCAAGCAGTATCGGTAGACATTTCCTGTCCTGCATAAAGCACCTCTCAAATGATTGTCAATATTCAAATCCAATCTACAAAAGCTACCAACTATCGGAAAACGTTTCTCTTTCGGTATAAAATTTCTCATTTCAGATTTTCCGAACCTCCTTACAAAGAATTAGCCACATTAGGGTCTACAACCTCGAAGCCCGAGAGAGCGTCAGTCCTTACAAAAATTTACGAGGAAGTGAAAAGTTGGTCCGGGAGCTTATCTCGGCCGCCGGAACACGGAAAGCCGTGGGGTGGGGGGATGAAATGAGGACAGAGGGAGTCTGCAGGAAGGAAAGCGAAGACAGAAACGGGGACGAGGTAGAGAAAAGACTTGGAGCGAGTTGTTCTTCAATCAATCGTCACCAATAAGGAGAAAGTCAAACGCAGACTTACAAAGTTTGCTTGCACTTTCTCTAGCTGTGAACTCGCAGGGCAGAAGCTTCATCCCTTCGTGCCTTCGACCCCCTCTCGGGATACGAAGGAAGACGGCTGCGTTTCTTGTTGGCTCCCTCCCTCGGTGCCTCCGCCCTTAGGGGCCCTATACGATGGTAATGGCTCTCCGGCTTTGCGACTGTCCCTTTGAGGTTTAAAGGGCCTTCTTCCGAGAGCTTTCTTTCCGTTTAAGCCTGTGATTGAAACGTTGATTCTCTTATTCAGGAAGTTTCGATTTCTCTTCTCATTTTTCTCGAGAGTAGATCGTGTTACTGGTGTGAATTAAAATCAAACAGTTTCCATTTAATACAGGAATCAAGTCCCATCGAAGTATATGATAATTCAATAATTCTGTAATAAGAGACTGTACGGAGAGATAATGTTACTCTACTCGGAACAGTACAATCATTATTGAATACGTGACATTATATTTCAATAACCTTAAGCTCATCCGTGTTTGTAATATATGTATTGTACCTTGAAAATTTTTCATAAGAAATATCCTTTGAATAATTTGATCACGTAAATCTGATCCTACACTATTTCTTAATGATGATGATAAATTCTTATGTAGATGAAAATATATGCAAAAGCTTAATGTTTGCAAAATATTGCGATCAATCTTACTGAAAGTTTAAATCCTCTGCCAAGTACTGTAGGAGAGGGTAGGACACTTTTGTCCAAGTGTCGACGTGGCGCATTTTCGTGTCGAACATTCCTGTGAATTTCTCCGGCCACAAGAGCTGAAAAATAAATATATTTGTGATACAAAGTTAAAATTAAAATTTAAAAAAATGAAGAGAATTGATTCACTTACTTTAAAACAAATCATTAAATATAATTTTTTGTACATTTAATTTATATTCGAATTTATTTTGTTTTTATTATTTCCAATTTACATCCAGATCATCATGGAGTCATTGTGATCTCTAAAAGGTCAAACATGCCCTACAATAATATTGGCTTCTCGAATAAAATGTTAGTATTAAATGATCTCAAGCCAAACAGTTAATTTATTATTTATTTTATTTTAAGTTGTCACATCCCATAAAAGTCGTAGGCCTTCTATTGCAGGGAATGAGGTATAGGCTAGTATACCACAAAATACTTAGAATACAATCAGTAATATTACAATTTACAATGTTTACTTCCATATAGAAACATAAATAATGATGTGAATTAGTTCTCGTTTTGCGTAAAATGAATTTTAAATAAACATACGTTTTCAATTTCAAAAAGAGTGATAATTCGAAGTAAAGCGTAAGGTACGATATAAAAATAAGTGTATGGGCGAGTATACAAATGGTTTCAGTGCATTTTTCTTGCTTTCTGTAAATATTGAATGGCATTTAATAGTTTTCGGTAATAAATATATCAAAGTTCATTTTAGTTTTGTCTTCCTTGAGAAATATCTTTATTTCACAATGTTACGAGTCACATAACGGCCGACTTCAATTGCCCAAATAATCTTCCTTGGGCAGTAAATTGAAGACGTAATCTCACGCCTCATGCTTCTCGAAAGATTCATTAAGAACAAAAACTGCCATAACGATGAAATATTATTAACATTTCCTGGACGGCCCATATACGAGTAATAAATATTATACGACGACCTAGAGGGGACGATGCCAAATGCACGTCAATATGCTTGAAATTTATAGCGGATAATTTCAAAATGACAGAAGAAGTCGGCGAGTTTTAACGACGTCTTCCTTCACTTTCGCGCCCTGGGTTCTCTTCCAGACTGCGCCGCAGAGGGTAAAAGGGTGAGAAATGGGTGAATGTAGCCCAGGGGTGCGGAAACCTAAGGTTCCGATGATAATATATTCATTTATGAATATATTATCCCTTTTTAATTAGCTATAGCCGTATTTTCATTGACCTGTTAGCTTTATTTTTATGAATTTTAACAATTAACTACAGTTCCCTGTAAGATATTTTTTATAAATGAATATGTTAAATATTGAAAGTTAACAGTAACAACAACACTGAAAACAAAAGGAGACAAAAGGGGAAAGGGGATATATGAATAAAGTGAGAAAAAACATTAAAAAAGCATTCAAAATTGGGTTTTGAAAAGGAATTACTTTTTACTTTTACTATTTTCTAACTTTCATTGTTTTCAGATTTAGGAATAATACATTCAAAAAAATCGTGATAAAATAAAACATTTCAAAATTATTATCTAGACAGTAACAAAAATTGCATATACTGGAGGTAGCACTTGCATTGCAACTTAAAAATATGTTGCTGCTGGTTCCTTTTTCTATCAAAAACATCCATTAATAAAGAATTCTGTGATGGTTACAGTCCCTGTTTTTATTGAATCCATATTTCTTGGATAACATGTTACATCTTACTCGTAAATACTTGATTACCTGAGGATTGACACATATTAAGGGTAGAAAAAGGAAGAGAAAGGCGCTCTTCAGACTTTATTGTTACATTGCTGAATTGAATTCGGGAAAATCTATACAACTTAACGGTACTGTTTATCAGTCGAAGACAAGTCTAATTGTAACACAAACTGTCCTTATTCTTTCTATAATGTGCAACAGCAACAAACGGAACCAAAAAGAACATCAATCTTCTCATTTAAAAGAAAATCATATGATACTAGTTGCTGTAAATAACAACCTCTGGGGTCATTGATATTCAAATATTACCTGTCTTCCTTATAAAGTTGTTCTTCGACATAATTTGGTAAAATAGAATAAACCTAACTGATGAAAGGTATATATGATTTATTACTCGTATCTTTATATGATTATTGTTTTTATTTTATCATTTAATAATACATACAAAAATAATGGTTTAATTTGGTTCACTTATTTTTATATCACTATTATTTATTGTAATTTAATTTGTTAATAAGTAAATCCATAGGTTTTTAAATAGTACTCATTTCTGTTGGAAAAGGCGTCTTGAACGAACAATTTCAAGCAGTTTTTGAAACGTAAAAAACCAACAATCTTTATTATTAATAATTTCAAATGCATCCAGAAATGGATACAAAAATATGTTTCTACTGTCATTTGAGAAAAGTCAGTAGTTGTTAAGAACCCAGGAACGCAAGGGAAATTGGAAAAGAAATATTTTATTAATATCGAATGCGCGCAGATATTGAAACAGTCTCCAGCCATGTTATAGGGTCCTGTGGTTTTAATAAGAACCTAAAACAAAGAAAAATTCAACAACAATGAAAGAGTTTTGATTTTGACCGGAAAATACAAGTATTTCTGTTATTTCACCTACTCCCATACTGCGTACACCGACTGAATGCTCAATTCTAATGCTTCTCTGCTGACAACACAGCTGACATCATACGAATGCAGTCTCAAGAAAGAGACCTCCCGCCATTAAATATTTACATTTCACGAGTTGTCATAAAATCATAATTTTTTATGTTCTTGGTATAACATATGTGATACTGTTTGAATATAATATACAATGATTTTGCAGTATTGTTTTCGTGAAGGCTGCTTTTGTTAAGATATTTAATTTATTGTAGTGTTGCAAAAGAATTATTTATTTTATTTTGATCAGTGTGTGTGTTACTCTTTGAAAGCCCACTTTATGTTTGTAAATACCGGCATTGTTGAGCAGCCGTTTCTCTGTTGTAAGCATTCTTTTTTCTTTTCTTTCAGTTTTATTTCTCTCCGTATTTTTTTGTTTTCTTTCTGTCTTCTGCCCTCTCGTTTCTTCCTCACTTTCCTCTGAGCTCCATTTCTCTCTTGCACCCTCTCCTTCTTTCCTTCTTTTCGTTTATTATTTCCTCATTTTACCCTTGTTTCCTTTCTTCCTTCTCTCCAACCATCGTAACTCTCTGGTACCCTGGCCTGCTCTCTTCATTTCCTATTTATATCTCCAGGTTATTTTTCTTTTATCCTTTCTTTCTGATTTCCTTTTGTTCATTTTCTCTCCTTTTCCCATATCATTCATTCCTGCTTGCTTTCTCTCCCATTTTTTATATTTCTTTCGCCTCTTTCCTTCTTTCGCTATTTCTCCATCTCTGGGGTCAGTGACCCGTGCCAGTAGGCCGCCTGTGGCGCGGCGTCTCTCCGGCAGCAGCAGCACCCCTGAGCCGGAAACGAAAGGGTTGGTGGAGGGGGGCGGGGCGGCGGTCGGGCGTATATCCCGCAGACGCGAACGATTTGTCACGGGGCCCGCGAGTCCGTCTCTGCGCTTGTCAACAGCATAACTCCGCCGCCGTCGGTGGATCAAGCGAATGGGACGTCGTCTCGATTACGCGTTTTATGGCCTCGCGACGGAGCCGCGTGCCCCGGTCGCTCGCTCCTTTGAAATACGGAGTAAATAGACGTTTATGGGGCCCCGGAAAGAAACGTTTTGTCTCTACTTCGGCGAATGGCCTTGAGAACTTTTGTCTCGCCGAGGCAGAGGAATCGCTTCAAGTCGGAGGTTGCCCTCGCCAACGTTTGCTGGGAGTTCATTTTCGTTCTGAGATTCTTTGTTGGGAGCTTATTTTAGAAGTGAACATAAAGCGTCTCCAATATAAAATATGTACAAATGCTGTAAACGTCTTGTGCGTCCGTCAAAGTATTTTGTTTTGTTCCTCCTTACATTACATCTCTCTATCTGACATGAAAATTGTGTTTTAAGCTATTTTGTATGTTTCGTCGGCTACACGAAAAGATGGCAAAAGTGATTCGGTCTAAATATTCGACGTCGAGATTTTGATAGTAAAATACGTTTTGAGGGACCCTAAGAAGAAAACTGTTGTTTTTAACATGATGTCTATATGTCTGGATCCATCGACGGGTGGTGCCTGTCGTGCATAACAAGGGAAGATTTGAAGCTTTTGAACTCTAACATGGTACATACTAGATGAAGAGTAAGTTCTGTTAGCGGCATTCCATATATCTTTACCATTAGCACAATTGGCGAGGACACGCAGTGCTATAACAGAAAACTGCAAAAATCGTAAGCATTTTCACATTGTCTTTATGTACTGAAACTGTGACAACGGGATATGCTGGTCTTTCTGAGCCAGTTTCCTTCCCTAATTATCTGGTTCTTCAGACGTCCAAAGTCGCAATTAATGAGCAAATAGATCTAAAGTTGTTAATAAAAATATCCAAAAACCGTAAAATTCTACAGTTGTATTTACCCTACAGCAACGAGGACAGTTGTATTGGCCGTTTCTTTTTGTCCGTTCTCTAACCCATCAATAACCAAGCTCATAAGATTTTAATCAATGCCAGAAATGACAAAGAAATGCTTATTTAAATAAAAATTACTTTAATTTTGTTTTTTAGTTTTACCTAACCTGTGTAGCGGAGATTCTAAGATCGGCCTCTATTTGAATAGTGGTGGCGAATGACATCATGAAAAACCACGATATCTTTGGATCTTGCTACAACTCCATTCGTTTCGTCCCTCTCAGTTGTGAAACATTTGAAATAATTAATACCTAAATCTTTGAATTTTCTGAAAATCAATTAAGTAATCAAATTCTAAATTGCGCAAGACTAAGTCGAAGAAATATTGCAGTTATAATATTCGTTGATATAATTTAGAAACGTTTGCGAAAGAACTAAGAAATTAATTATTAAGAGTGTATGAATACAATTATTACATGTGATGTCACATATTTTACACCACCTATATTGTAATACAGTTACCAACAGAAAATTAGATTAAATGTATTAACTGTAATTGTTGGATCAATATGCAATCGCTTTTCCGCAATTCTTTCACAAACTGTAGTAAAGACGATATACCTTGACCTCAAAATGAAAATTATAGTATCAATGGGAAGTTTCATGAGCTTTTGCCAATAAACAAATATTTAACGGAATATCGACGCATCGATTTCCGACCAAAACTTAAGAACCTTTCAAGAATCTTAAAAAAATGATTCACGTTAAAGAATAGAAAGGCTCATCAAAAATTCACGCCATCTGTGTAAAATGTATATTTGAAATATTATTTAAGTCGTTCAGTCTAAATGCATATATTTTGTTGTTTCTATGTTGTGTAATTTATTGCTTGTTTTTTCCTGGAAACGCAAATCTATTAACAAAATAAAATTAATAGACAAATATTTGAAAAAAGAAAACGTTACAGAATATTAAATGATAATGTATATTGATATAAGTAGTATATACGTGTAAGTATTATATGCGACGTAAGTCTGAATTTAGCTTACTTCAGAATTAGTCGGTTATTGTTCACATCTTCCATAATAAGCAGATAAAATCCGATGTAGGAACAGCTTAGAAACGTATTTCGATCTTGAGTCGTGTCTTCATGCACCTGGAGTAGGTTGAAAACATTACGGTGACGAGAAATCACCGGTATTATACAATAAATGGTAACTAGGCTGCTGATGGGAAGCTTCGAGGGATAGTGAGGTACAAGGTGTTTGGGTTCAACCAACTGTGTCAGCCGCAAATATCTATTTAAAGGATTACACAAAGCCTAACCTTACTGAATTCCTCGTTTTATATTTCTCTTCGTTTTCCCGAATTGGTACGATGAACAACTAAAAACCTGATAAAAATGCATGTAATTTCGTTATTTGTAAGACATTCTTATTACATTTTGTTTCGCTCAACCAACCAGATGACGTGGGCAGGAGACACTTTAGCTTTTTAAATTCTATCTCCATTTATAATTGCAAGATCCAATGCAATGCAAGACTAATTACGTAACTTTTGTTCAAATATTTTTTTCCGAATTGGATTGGAGAATGGAGAAATTGTGCAAAACAAGGAATGAACAAATTGGAGAACATACAAAAACGGAATTGGCAAATAAAGAAATGACCAAGAGAGAGAACGGACAAATGAAGGAATGAACAAGAGAAGGAATGAACAATTAAAAAATCAACAAATGAATAAATGAAAAACGCAGAAATAAATAAATAAACAAGTGAAGAAATGGTCAAGCGACAAGTGAAGAAACGAACAAAAAATCGTGGATGATTGGACAAATGGAGATTTTGGGCGTCACCACGCAACATCATCCTCACCAGAAACCTCCAATACGTTATCCACGATGCAACTTAGCCTAGGCGAAGGACATGGAAGGGAAGGGTGTGCTACTCACCACGGCGGCCGCCTTGAGCAGCGCGCCGCCAAAGGAGCGGCGCCGCAGGGCGGTGGGCGGGCGTTCCAGCAGCCGCAGCTGCCCCGCCCGCAGCGCCCCGGCCAGCGACGTGCGCAGCGGCAGGCGCGTCGTCACGCGGTACACGTCCACCATCTGGCGGCACGCGCGCGCACCAGCGCCGACACACTCATCGATTGCCACCGCCACCCCTTCCCTTCCTCTCTCTCACTCTCTCTCTCTCGCTCTCTCTCGCTCTCGCTCTCTCTTGCTCTCTCTCGCTCCCTCTCTCGCTCTCGCTCTCACTCTCGCTCTCTCTCTCGTTCCCTCTCGCTCTCACTCTCGCTCTCTCACTCTCTCGCTCTCTCTCTCTCGTTCGCTCTCGCTCTCTCGCTCGCTCTCTCGTGCTCTCTTTCTCTCTCGCTCTCTTTCTGCCCACCTGCGTCTCGCCGGCGCGTTTTCAATTGCGCGAGCAGCGTCACGCGTTGCGTCTGCCGGGTAAATGGCGGGTGAAAGATGTCGCGGTTGATTGTGAGGGCATGAATGGATATTCCCTCGTGCGGTGGAGGGTGTGGTTAGAATGTTCTTCACAACTCGAATTTTGTATCCCTGTTTTCCTAAAGTCTAGTGTCTCCTAAACATACGCCAATTCTAATAATCATTCGAAATCCCGTCCTCGTTTAATGTCTCCTCTGTCGCAGTAAATAATTAAATATCTATTCAAACAGAATTCTCTGGTTTATCTCATATATTTTCTTCATTTTTTGTCCATCGTTATTTTGCCTACTTCTGTAATTATTATTTATCTGTTTCGTTCTTGTTCTTTATTTCTTTTTCTCGCAGCCCTCTCTCCCATCTCCCCTCTCCTCCGCCTTTCTCCCCACCACTTTCCTCCCCTCTTCCCCTCTCCCCAACTCTCTCTCATCTCCCCTCTCCACTTTCTTCCCGCCCCTTTTCTCCACCTCCCCCGCTCACCCCTTCCACTCTCTCTCTCTCCCCCTCCACCTCTCTCCCCTCAGCCCCCATCATTCCTCTATCTTCTCACATCCTTCCTTCCTGCTCCCCCTCCCTTCCCTATCCCCCTTCCCATCTCTCTCTCTCCATCTCTCCCACTCCCTTTCTCCCACCCTCCTCTCTTCCTCTCTGCTTCCCCATTCTCTACCCTTCCCCCTTCCCCCTCACCCTTTCCTTTCCTCCTCTTCCTTCTCACTCTCCCTTTCTCTCTCTTTCTTCCCCCTCCTCCTTCCTCTTTCCCCCTCTCTCTTTCGGCCACCTCACCCCTTTCCCATTTCCTACCCATTATCTCCCTGTTTCTCTCATTTTATCTCTATTAAATTGTTGGAAAGACACCATTTGTGTATTTCATTTCCTTTTGCACAAAGAAATATAGTGGCCCGAAATTAGAACTCTAATGTATCTTTAATATCACGGTACTACAGCACACCTAAAACGTTACTTGAACGTATTCTAAGAGCAGATTCAAATTTCTCGAAAACAGACGTTTTCGGAAAATATCTAGTGTGTCCTTCCCCTTATAAATGTCTGTGATAGCCATAAGGTTTATCATATCATGGATTTTGATTTGCCGTTCCTCTGATTCCAACTCGCTTACTGACTTTGCCGTAAATAATTTCAGTAGTCACTCAGCGATCTCCCCCTAACAACTCACCAGCCCCCCCACACACACACGCACGCACACGCACGCTAGTTCTACAATGTTTTTTTTCACTTTTAAATACATGCTATTAGTACTACTATGAAATTTTGTTACATCGTTGCATGTTTCTAAATCATTTGTCGTCGTTTATTATTTTTTATTGATATATTTGAACCTTCTACGTTGCCTTGTTTTGATTTTGTTTGTTTATCGCGGTTCTTAATTATAATGTTTATGTTTAATTTTTATTTATATAAATAATCTTTATTTAAGAATAAGTGATGACTTTCATTGAAATGTTTAATTATTAAGAATAAAGGCCAAATTTTATTTCATTTTTCTAGAGCCTATTGAATAAGGCCTCTGAGGTCCTACTTAAGAATTCATATTGTTTCCCCAATACATCCATCTTATGATTAAAGAATATAGTATATTGTTAATGTGCATTTCCGTTGCATTGTTACCTTCTATGCATAATCCATTTATATATTATTCAATTGATATTAGCAATAATAATAACAATGTTAATAATAATGAGAAGGAGGAGAAAAGGAAACTTTTTATTATTAAAAAATATCAATTTTTTAATAACGCAAAAATTAAAAATTGTTATCTTATATTTCAAGTTGTTTTGCGAAAAAATTTGGAAGTAAAATATCATTATCTGTGCCAATTTGGGTCATTGTTTCAGGTTAGCCTTTTAATTATTTGTTGATCATGTAGGCACATTTTTGCTATCATCCTCTGAACATTTGCGTTTTATAATTTACTCTACGGAATACCTCATCAGTTACATTGCATTCTGAGTGTGCCTAATAACCATCGTAGTTGTTAATTATATCTATGAATAAAATACTTACTTCAATTTCAGTGTACATACGTTATAGAAATAATTTACTTCAAATATCGTCAACCGTAATACATTAATAAAAAATACATATTTATATCAGTATTAACTTAAAACGCGAGGTACGAAATTTATTAGATAAGTAATCGATATTTTTGTAATGTGTTTTGTATCTGTTACAGATAAAAATAAAGAAACATTCTTGTAGTGTGAGGCAAGCAAATTTCTCTACATTTTTAGCATCTGCGTTCGTTCCATTGGAAATATGAGATCCGTTTTCGCGTGAACCGTTTCTCGGTGCACGATGCTAATAATTCAATTCCGAACGAGACTTCCTGCAATATAAGAAGATTAACTTCCGCAATAGCACTCAATTCTTGTTCTTCGAGCAGCTACTCTCTCGTCTTCCTCCGTATATTTCAACCATAGAGGTAAATCAACTGTCCGAAGATAAATTTTCTAATTACGGCTGCGCTGTATGTTCTACCTCAGTACTGCAGAAGAGGTGAATGAGAGTTTGTTTCATTTTTGAGGTGAATGATTCGATTTTTCCCATCCAACGTCAAAAAGATATTTAATTGAGTTTGTCTTTAAATAAATACCTTGTTTTAACCTGCAAAACTAAAACAAATTCTCAATGCAGTTACACATTTTTACTGTATGCTAATTTGTTTTAAGGTAAACTTACATTTCAGCAAGAAGTTAAATCTACTGCTTACTGAATAAAAACAATTTAATTTTAGTTCTGAAAAATTGCACATGCTTTCTTAAAACAGCATTTGTAAACTTTCAGAAATATCTTGTAAATGCCAGATGCTATTTAAATTTAATGCGTTATTTTTTTTCAGGAATTTTGGTAGTAAATTGGAGTGATAAATATTATTATAAGATGGCTTTATTTTAAAAAATTGAAATGAGATTTTATGTTTTCGTTACCACAGAATATTCATGAATCTGTATTTGTGAATATGCGACTTCGGAATCTGAGAAGGATTATTTATTCAGTAGAGAGTCCTATCCCGTGAACTCGCTATTGACAACGTATTTGCTTTTTTAGACACAAAATTCAGGACATATTTGAAGGCAATATCAAAACCAATTTCCTCACACACATTTACAGAAATAAAAACAATATTGCGAGAAATGAAAAAAAAGATAAATTCTTAGGCAACTCTACATCTTCAACTGGTTTTCGTTTTCACTGTCATTTAACTCTTACCACATGTGTAGGATTACTTTCGAAATATTTTCAATACACCTGCAGTAAATACAGTGTTTGTTCAAGTCTGACGTCCGTTCGCTCCATATTGTTCCACCTCCTGAGATTAAATTTCGTTTGCGCAGGGTATCGTTTCGTTTTTATTATAACGAATGTCAACAGACGCAAATATCAACTCCACGTCCATATTCAAACATAAATAAAATTTTATTTATTGACCATTACTGCGGAAAAACATTGACATGAAACGTCACGTATTTGGTATTTCGTTTAGGTTGATCACCACTCTGCTTTTGCGTTTATTTCTTTGTGTCCGCCCTTCTTCACGGTACACATTTTTTCACGAAAATCTCTTTGTGATTCTTGGTCTAAATATTGTAATCCATGCCTAAAAGAGAAGTAAAATGTGCGGCTAAATGAAAAATATTATACAAAATTGTCGCAAAACACTGTTTCATTTTTTGATGCTGATATATAACCATTGTTTCATTTCCTAAGAAAATTAGAAGTTTTATTTCTTAATACCTACGTAGTGTTCTAATCTGGCCACAGAATATAGAACAATATTTGAACTGACATTGACTGGAATAAAACATGCTTTTACAATCAATTTAGTTACAGGCACTCATTATATCGATATATCTCTTTACTTGGGCAAATATTATTTAAACATTATTCAATCTAATATCTAAGATGCGATTCAAGATGAGGTGTTAAATTTACTGTAAAATTCTTTATTTTCAACGAGATTAACATAATTGTATTAGACGCAATTTGTCGTCTACTCTGGTCTTGTATTTATAGTACATGAAGAGTATGGACTTGACTTTCTAGTTTCGGATGAAGAGATGCGGCACATGAGATATCGGGAGATATCGTAATGGCATAGCTAATCCTCAAAGCTCTCTCAAATTAAATGTTCTCTCTTACTTTAAAGGATTTGGTATTCATAAGATTCTTGGTCGTGTGTAGACGTAGAATTAATTCTGGGGAAAAGGGGATGTCCTTTGAAAGCTTCGCGTATAATGACTTGCAGGTGATACAATAATAATAATAATAATAATATGGTGAGGTTGCTCATTTTCATAGTATAAATTCATAGGTGGTGCATGGAAGAACACGACTGCAATTTTATCAGACTATTTGTAAAACTTATCGATCACGTGAGGTATTTTGCGCGAAATAAATGACTTAGAGAAACGTAACTTCTTTATTGAGTTTTACTTTTATGTGCGTTGCTGAGAAGACACACGCGTAACATTTGTTTTGTATGCAAATGTGTGCAAATCATTTATAACGTATTAATCATATTAAACATTATGTTCTGCATTATGAAATTTTGAATGATTGCTTAGGATTGGCGACTGTCGCCATTGTAAAAGCCAACAATCGTGTTCATAATTCTTACGGTATGCGCTAGCTCAGCAGCGATTAATTGAGTTGTTGTAGGGTTCTAGTGCCGCAAAAAAGAAGCTTCTTAGATCGGTAATTTCATGTGACTTTTTAGATCATTTTGAAGCGAACGCTGGAGCGATATTCAAACAAACGAACCTCAGACCCTGTGCGATCTTTCCCTCCTCTATCATGTCCTCCCTTCTCCCCTACACACGCACGGTCATACTCTATCAGACATATTGTAACACGAGGCGGGTCTAGGGCTTAAATATTAACGATTAGTTCCACGGGAGAGACTTGAATGGCGAAAACCTGCAAGGTGACGTATAGTTTAGTCCCGGATCTCACGTTCCAGTGGGAGTAAGACCGTCGTCTTCCTGGATATAACGTGCATTACACTTACGGGAATAAAAAATATAGTAGTTGGCACGGCTATAACGTACACTCACTCACACGTAGCGCTTAATGCGTCACCTGTGTGTTTCACACTGCCTCACCTGGATGGAGCCAAGTTCTCTGCCCCGCTGCGCCCACGTGAACTCGGACTCAGGCATGGCCTGCAGCCCCTTGAGCAGGCGGGCGCCCCAGGCGTCCAGGCGCACCTCCTGCCCCGCGACGGCCGGCTCCGCCTCCACCTCCGCCTCCACCTCGGCTCCCGCCGCCGCCGACGCCGCCAGAGACTGGCTCAGCACGAGCCAGAAGCGCAGCGAGTTGAAGAGGCGCTCCTCCGACGCCTGCGGCAGAAGATGCACGCGTGGTTTCTACGAACAATACCACGCTAATGCCGAAACAGGCCAATAAGAAACTAGATAAAGAGGCTCTAAAAAAAGCATTCCGAAATTTTTCAATGTCAAATATTTCGCTAGTATTGTTATTTTTGAATTCCTTATTTTCGTTTCTACAACTATTACTTCTTATTTTAGATATTACCAGAAAGTGATCGGAATCAGGGTTTGCTTCCCTCATACAGCAGATATCCAAGAGGCCTTTGGTCAATTAGGATGTGGCCAATCTGGTTTCTTGTAAGTCTTTTGGGTGATCTTTATGTTTATTTATGAATCTCTTTATGGGAAAAATGCGTGCCGTCTATTATCATATGTTGGCTATTTGCGAAATATACCATCCGCATATCATTATTGTTACTTTCACAGTGAATGACTTCTACTCAACCTGCTGGTTTTGATCACTATTCTCTTCGCACCATGGCACTTAAATCTCCCAGTATCCTTTTTACATCATATGATGGACACATATTGTAGTCTTGCTTCATAATGTCATAGAAAGTGTCTTTCTCACTATCCATTTTGCCTTCGGTAAGCTGTATTTAATATGTACTTGCTGTATGTAATGCATAGTTGTTAAATTGTCCTTTAACTCTCAAAACATATATTTTCTCATCTGTAGGTATACAGAGACTAACACACACTGTTTCATCTTCTTGCCAACTAGAAATTATATTCCAAAAGTATGCAATTCCCCACAACTCTAATAAAATGGTACCAGCCTCTGTTCGATCACATCTTTCCCTGTAAAGCATGTGTGGTCAGGAACGTTCAGAAACCAGAAATGTTTGTTACTTTATTTCAATACTCAACATTACATAGAATGATTTTTTCTCGCACCGAACTGTAACGAGTCGAAGATGTTATGAGTAAAGGTGATATTTCGTCCATATTTGGCATCATGGGTTCGAGTGTCGCCTTGAGCATGGTTGTTCGTCCCTTGTCTCTCCCGTATGTGTTGTCACGGCGGGCGTTCTTCTGACCACAGATCAGAGGATCACGCGAGGGATGCTAATGAGTACTTTGTGGTCAAATATGCTCCCCAAGGGGACGTAAAGTAGCTGTCGGCAGGAAAAAGCCCTAAAAAGAAGAAGAGGAAGCAGAGGAGGAAGAAGAAGAGGAAGAAGAGAAAGAAGAGAAAGACGAAGAAGAGGAAGAAGAAGGAGTACTTTTTTAGTGGCAAAGTAAAAGTCATCTCAGTATCAGGCCTGAACTGCAGTAACACCCAGTTCAGGGCCTGGTCTCTGAAAGTTGGGTTCCATTACGAAAACAAATGTTCACTTATAAAACAAATAGTTGAGCCGCTTTACCACTCACCAGCGCGAGGAGAGCGGGCGCGCCGGGGCAGGCGGCGTCGAGCAGCACGCCCATCCTGGTGCGCTCGCCCAGGGCGAGGCCTGCGCCGCCCTCCCACGCGCCCACGGTCGCGCTGGCGCTCGCCCGCAGCCCCGCGCGCCACAGCCGCCGCACCAGCCGCGCTCGCTCCCCTGCGCACCCAAGCACATGATTGATTGATTGAATGATTGATTGATTGATTGGCTGGTTGGCTGGTTGGTTGGTTAACTAGTTGGCTCGTTAACTGGTTGGCTGGTTAACTGGTTGGCTGGTTAACTGGTTGGCTGGTTGGTTGCATCTCTGGGCGCGCCGACTGCTCATTGCTCTCGTAAGAATTGTGATCGTTATATGAGTCATGGCGTTACAAATCTATAGCCCTCTTAAATTTTCTAAGGGATTGACAGCCGGAAGAGAGAGAATGAGGACGCACGGCGGCAATGGCCGCCAATCCGAGGGTTGAAATTCGGTACTCTCGTGGTCGCCCATTAATGAAGAATGAATTTATCTTTATAGTGACCGTCCAGTTTAAATACACTTTAATAATAATAATATTAATAATAATAATAATAATAATAGAAGAAGAAGAATCCATAATATAAAGAAGAATCCATAATTAAAGACTTTATAACTTATGTTTTGTAACGCCTAGAATATTGGTTTATAAATATTACTACACTCGGCAAGTTATGTTGCTTGCAATTTGCATAGTGAAATAACAAATACCTCAAAACTTACAGCAGTAGCAGTGACAACAGAAGACGAACAGAAACAAACAAAACACAATTCATTCACCGATTTGATTAATTGTTGTTTCCGGACATGCCACGTGCTGTGGTTATATGCACACTTATTATAGTGATTTTTATTGCCCGAGAGGAGGCATCGTACCTCCCACACTAGAACGTGAGTTTCGGCATCGACTTATACGTCGAGTTGAGCAGTCCTCCCTCCAGTTAACTCTGCCATCGGGTCTTCGCGCTATCTGGGATAAGACCTAAGCTCAAGACGGGCCCTCCGACATAGTATGTGGTAGAGCATGGCACGCAACAAGAATATTCGAGTTTGGGCATGTAGCGGGCTATCCTCTTGAGTTGATGAATATTATGGTAGTGCCCCGCGTATAACTCATCTCCTAACGGGTAGAGTTCGCTATCATCTCCCTAGATACGACTAGGGCTCTATTTACGGGACAAATGATCAAATAGTTGACGCCCCCGGGAGTTTAATTAACTTATTCCAAACTATTTCGGGTAATAATTAATAAAGCAGCGACAGGATCCTTTAGCATTACTCGTACGTTAACGATGCCATTTCTGCTATAAGGAATTCGAATGTCATAGTAACTTCGAAATTATCAAATAAAGTTTATACCGGCGATACAGAGAATCTTATAAATATAGGATGCATCGTCTCCATAAATATACTGACATTTCATCGACCTCACATAAAGCATGCATAAGGTACAATGTGTGACACTTTGGACACCAAGCGCGCGATAATGGAAACGGAATTACGGAACAGTGTCACAGCGTTAAGCGTGTCACTGTCGTGGTTTTCGTAATCGCTTTAATACGACGAAGGCTTCCTCTGAGTAGAATCAATCTGACATCATCTGACATTGTGTATCGAAGTGTTGTTATCAAGGGACGTGTCGTTATTTGCGGAAACACGAGTACACTTATGCAAGAACCAGATAACACACATGGCTTGTTTCGTGACGTATATCTGACTATGAGAGATCCAGGGGCTATTTTATTAGGACCAGTATGATTTTTCCGAACTTTTTAAACAATTTGTTTTAAAATGAAAATAATTTTATGCGGGATCCCATCTCGAAGATTTCCAAAAATCGTCAATACGTAGTGGGGGTTGGATATTCAATAATCACAAACTTTTGGTCAGTTAGGCCCTTAGCAGAAGATAAACACATTGTTCATTACAATAAGAAAGTGAGTAGCTTTATAAGGAAGATAATGATTATGATGTAATGGATATCTGTAGTTAAATAAGTTACGAAAGGAGGAGAGAATAAAAGTATGAATGAATTGTTTCAGTAATTTCATTTTAGTCGATTTCGATGGGGGTTGTGTTTTCCCAACTAAAAATTAATTGCAGACGGAATAATATGAATTTTTTAAGATAAAATTTCAAAAAAATGGAATTGGAAATATACCTAACACATAATAAATTTGTTTATTTGTAATAAGCCACAGGGCTTTAATTATAGTTCTGGGATTGGTATCTGAAAAGTTTGTAGTGGAGTTGCCCTCCATTGTCCTTATAATGTTCAGAAAGGTCTCAGTACGGGTAGATTACGACATAGGAAACGTAACGCGGGTCTCCAGACACGAAAACTCTGATTTAGCAACCTCATTTTAGTATGTGCAGTCTCTAAGTTGTGGATGATGGTGAGATGTGCCGCAGTTTAACTTGTGCTTAGTGTTGGGTGCTGGGTTTGTCAGTGCTTTCGTGTTGCATTCGTTCACGTGTTATTTGATAATAAATGAATTTCTAATATTTTCGACTGGAATCTGTTAAATGATTTGTATAGAGACATTAATTTACTACCCAGCAATAGTTATCCTGTTTTGGTTGATAGAACCTTATAAATCTCAGAAAACAGTATTTTCGTATGGTATTATATGTCGAGGAAATAATTCTTATATTGAATTGAAATTGTAATAAAATTGTAGCTTCTACAAGGCTACTAAATGGCTAGTTCAATTGGTTATTAACTTGATATCGAAACATTTATGAAATAATTTGAAATTTTCCTTATATGAACGAAAACAATAATAGATTGATATGTATCTAGAGTTCCACTTCCCTGCAGTTTCATGGCTGTTTCTCTTTTACACGTGAGATGTTATGATGCTGTGCAATGGCGAATCAGTGAAAGGAGACGAAAGCAAGTGGGTGGAAATGGTGGGGTGGAGAAACGATAATTAATGAATCAGGACAGTATCAGCCACAGAATGGAGCCAAGTAAGGTATGAAAATACGGTATGTAGGTCAGAAGGCCTGTAAACTGGGAGACGGTGAGGGGAGAGGCGGCGAAAAGTAAATGAGAAAGTCAGTAAAGGCGATAGAGCATCAGAGAGATCGCGATGGATGTGGGTAATTGGGCCTGTAATGTGGGGAATCGTGAGGATTGCGGGGCGTAAAGGGAGAATGAATAAGACAGTAAAGGCGATAGAGCGGCAGCGGGGTGTGATCGCTAGGGATGTGGGTCAGTGCACCTAAAACTAAAGAATGATGAGAAGAGAGGTGGTGAAAGGCAACCATGTTGAAGTGACAGGGGTGAGCATTGAGCCAAAGGATAAGACTTTAATAAGGAATGAGGGTGAGTGGACCTCTAAACTGTGGAATGGTGAGGAAAGGGGTTGAGCATTGAGCTGCGTGACAAACCAGTAAGGAATGTGGGTCAGTATACTTGTATTGGGAATATTGGGAAACGGTGAGGGGAAATGAAGTAAAAGCCGGATGGGCAAGCCAGCGAAGGCGGTATAGGACGATACAGCTTGAGTCACCCCTCTGTGGGCCTTTAGCTGTCCGGTAGGATGGCAAGTGAGAGAAGTGGGGAGGACGGGGCCGGGTGTTGGTGGGTGAGCGGTGCGTGGTGACGCGAGGTTGGTGGTCGTTGCGGGGTAGCTGCGGCATGACGCAGCCTCGATAAGTCATGCAGAGGCGACGCGGTGCGGCCCCGCAGACGCGTTAAAAAGCCTGCACCGCCCCCTTCCGTCCCCTTCCACACCCTTCCGACCCCCTCCATCCCCACACGGGCTGCCGCCACAGCGAGGCAGTAATCGCTAGGAGAATCACGACGGCCGAAATACTTCCGTCTTCAGACCCAATATAAGAATCTGGAAACAACCTCAAAGATCACACAGAAGCCTGATGTAATGTGCTACCTCCAAAAAATGTTCTCACCACACTGAAATTACCTTTTTAGAAAAGGGTATCTCGAAAATGAAAGGATGTGATAAAATTAATATAGGAAACAGTATCATTCCTGTTGAGGAGAATTTTATAATTCGGCCTTAATGTAATTTAGAGGATTTCTTCAGGCGGTGCCTTAACCCACGTATCATCAATTTACATTCTTCGTTGAAATTGAATATTAGTTCTGTAAATATGAATTAGTATTATGAAAGTTGTACATGTCAAATGGCAGCAATGTCACAATAAAAAACATGTGGTAATATTTGGTGTCACGATCCTCCTTATCTTTTCTGACAGCTTTTCGTAAGTGTTCGTGAAACATTTGAAATCAATTCTCCATTGGTTTAAAGGAACACCATCGTTCCAGTGATAGTAAGATCATTCACACTCGTCATTGGTGTGGAGCCAAATCGTGTTTTACGAAGAGTCATGTAAAATCGTTTGTGCGCATCCTCCATATTTCACGTAGCTCTCAATGACAAATTCTGTCAGTATTTTGCCCGCAGCATCCACAAATCCGACTACTGCCGCTGCCCGTCACCGCCGTTTCCCGTCGCTTCCGGAAGAGTGCGGGGCGGTCGCAGCTGGCGTGGCGGCGGCGGCGGCGGTGCCACCGCCTCTGCACGATTTATCGGCGACATTCGGGGCGCCTGGCGCGCGTCATTTGTTCCCGCTCTGTAATTAGCGCCGCGACACTAGCGTCGCGGGCGGCATGCCTGCGAGGTAACGGGCGCTGTAGAGCGACTACCGTCAGCCTCCGCCGCCGCCGCCACCGCGCCACCCGTCTGCGAGAGTAGTTCTTAAAATTAATCCCAGGAATTTGTTCGCGGCGGACACGCCGCTCATGTTCCGTCGTTAGTCATGTGCGTTTGAACAGGTAGTATGCGAACGCCAAATTCACTGAGTTGGACATTAATTTTGCTAGCGGTGATTTATTTCCGCGGTGGCGTGTAGGGAAAGTTGGATATTAAGAATCTTTTTTAGAAAATTTTGCTTCTTTACTTTGAGGATTAATTGGACGTAATGTACCTACCTTCATATGTTTACCTTTCGCCAATATATTTTTCTTTTTAAAATGAAATTGTTATGTGTTTTTGAGTGTTTTATTGATTTTATGAACAAATCTGTCATTTTTAAATGAAATCATATTTCAACCACCAAGAAGCTAAGGAATTCTTCTCATACGTGTGGAATACGATTTTTTTAATAATACTATTTGTATGTTGTTTTTTTTACTTTGCAAAGAACTTCTACGAATGTAACATATATTCTGCGGCAGAACCAGAACTTAAAAATTTAAAGAATATTAGATTGCTTTTATTGCAGTTCTAAATACTTTTACTTATGTAAAACACTTCTATTTTGGAAAGTTTTCAATTTCATTCGGCCGACTAATCTGTTTTGCAAAATTTGTGAGTGAGAGACGTTTTGGAAAATCTGTTATGCAGATAAACTTTACTAATAATTTGCATATTTTACGGGTGGTTTTTAATAATATTTCTTTTTAAACGCCACGTGTGAAATACAATAGCTGCTTAAGATTTTCCATAAGTCAAAGTTTTGAAGTGGGTTGCAGACCATTGCATAAAAATATCAGTATTTTGAAATATGACACTATTCTTTCCTTTCCATTAATCTTTATATAAATCGATTTTTTTTGTACCAAATATCACCAACTTCATGTTGCGGTGTATTATACTTCATGTTGCATGATTTTCTGTGCTACACCATGAGTAGTACGAATCATCTGCTCTTATTTTTAGCAAGACGTCTGAAATACATTTAAATTTTTATTTTGGTTATACAAAAATTTATACAATACCAAATTAGAAAAGATCTTCGTGAAGAGTTAGAGGAACTAACAAGTACTGATTCATCTAGGGCAATTCCATTAGATGTTATTCCGTTTTAGAATACGTATTTGTGATGGTTATATTCTTCAGATTTAGAAGAAATTAAAATATTTTCATACACTTAATAATCGAGGCGAAAAAGGAAGATACGAGTATACAAATTTAGATAATATTATATTATGCTCATAGAAAAAACAATCCTTTTTTACCTAATTATTGTACAAAATCGATAGAATAATGCCGGAACGGTGATAAAGCTACTTTTTATTTCAAAATATGCAATGATGTAGAGTAAGTATCTATTTAGAATTTTAGGTTCCGATAACCCGTCTTTTTGCCAGAGAGGGGTGTTTTAAATTTTTTGACCTTTGTTTACTATCCACGCCTAGGGAAGAGTCAAACCTGTGACGAGCAGAATGCATTCCCATCATTTATTTAACTTGAACATACCATGAGTATTTAGCAGCAACATTTAGCCTGCTGAGCTTTCGTTTCGTCACACCGTAATAGTAATCGAGACAATTTGTATTAGCTAATGCTAAGGCTTCATTGTCGTGCCGGCAGGGAATATTTCTCACAAAAAGCTAGCAGGCTATGAGTAAATCAAATGACATACATAGGTAACTATAACTCAAAATTTAAACAGCAGTTTAATTGAAATATGTATTCTTCTGACAATATTCTTCAGTTGAGAGAACAAACTCACTGGAGATCATACCCCACTCACCCCATCGCCTCACCCCATCGCCTCACCGCGAGCAACTTGTACATGCTCGGAATTTCATCCAGAACACTGCAACACTTCCGAGCGAATTTTTCTTTCTTTTTCGTCCTTTGCGCTCCCCTCCTCCCTGGGGGGACTTATCGCCGCAACACCTCCCGACTTTGTGCATGAAAAATGCACACGTCCACTAGCCGCTTTATTCCAACAACCGCCAGGTTCCTTGTTAAGCCGCCGCTACTAAGCACACTTTCAAAATTAATCAAGAAAAGTCATTTTTCAGCCGCCACAAAGCATTACGAGCAGAGGTTCTCTGAGAAGCTGCCGGCAGCGCTACAGACTTCGCCGTTTCTCTTTATCCCCCCCCCTCCGCGTTCACTTCTTCTCTTCCTCAGCAGACGCGAAACAGTTGAAAGTCCGACCCGCAGCCGTCTCTGACGTCACTCTTCGTCACGATTAATCAATCCTGTGATTAATTGAATTTTAAGAAACCATTAAGAGATTAAGAGAACGAGGATGAACTTCTGTCGGTGATAATTATCCGAGAACCTTCTCACCATCTCGGGTGCTCGGATTTAATTGGGAGGGTCGGCGCAGGAGGCCTTTCAGACTGGTGCATCGTCGCCTGCCTCCAACCCCCTTCTGCGCTGGTGATCCTTTGGAAATGTAGTGAAATTAAAAGTTTTATTGCTCTTAATCCGGCGATTGAAGTCTGAAACCTTTTTCGCGCGAACCGCGGGCTTCAGAGATATTCCCCCAACCCGCGCTTGTTTATGTGAAATCGATAGCGAGGCTGAGTCGACCCGACTCCTTTGCGACGTTTTCTCTTCATTCTCTCCCTCTTCCGCTGTCCCTCTGTCAGCCCACCGCACTGCACCGCCCCCGCCCCTTGGCGTCTTCCGGTTTGAGACGAGAGCAGTCCCTCGAGCCCTTTCATGCTGAAATCCGGGTCGAAGGAATTGGAATCCTTTCTTTTTTTGCGAGAGCGGCGAAGGGATTCCAGAGGCTTTGAAATATCTCCCGGCATTTGTTTTAATTGAGACGCAGGGGGCTTTGATCGAAGGGGCAAATGTCATTGTCGCACGGAAAAATGGTGGTGCGATATCAGATTTTTTGAGAAATTTAATTATTTTCATTTCTTTCTCTTTAATTAAATTATTTTTTGTTTCAAAGTTTTGAAACCTTAGATTTCATTAGTGAGTTTTATCGTGTTAGTTTTAACTTGACGATCTTTGCATCTGATTCGTTCGTAATGAATATGATTTTTTCACATCATTAAAAGCAATTGTAAGTTTTCAAACTTTTTTGTCTGTCAATTTCTGGCGTCAAGAAGTATTTCCTTCTTTCTTGTGCAATATTCAAGTTTAATCATTTCATTTACTCTCTCAAATCTTGATGAAAGATGACAAGAGTAACCCAGTGGAATTATTTGCCTCATAGGTCCCTCTGGTTTCGTTTGCAGGAACTGTGGGGCTGCAGCCCTGTCGCTGCTGCGCTCTGCTGGCTGGGGGTTGAAGCGCAAGCTGACGGAGTCAGCTTCTGCCCTCTGGTGACGAAGCACCGAACCAGCCAGAAGCAGTTTGCCTAAAGTAAGTGCTGCTGTCTGCAGGGAAATTCGTAAAGTGCTTCTAGTTGTGTTGACGTTGGAATGTGAATCTATTTGTTCAGTTAATAGTCTTTAACAGATAGAAGTCATTTTTAAAAAAAAGTTGGATAGAGTACTTTGGACTATTGGAATGAGTACTTTCTGAAAATTTCAATTACGCAAATTGTTTTTTCGTTAATAATTGCATTTATAATGAAGACAAATTATCTGACAAATGCAAATGTTGATGCATTTCAATAACACTGTTATTTTTCGATGAAAGTTATTGCAGATTTGTCAGAGACTATGCTGTCTGTTGAAACAATTATCACTACTCAGCTACAAAATGTAGGTACAGCAGGTCTCCCTAGCAACATTGATTAACTATCTGCCTCGCGTAAATAGTCTCCCCCTAATAGTAATATCTGACACTTGCTTTATTTCACAACCCCACCCTCCCTTATCCTACCGGGTCTCTGCCTAAGCGTCCCTACCCGACCTGACCTGACCCAACTCGACCCAACTCAATCCTACCCTATCCTACCCTTCCTTACTCAACCCTACCCAACCCAACACAATCCAATCCACTCCAATGCGACACGACTCGGCCGACCCGACAACCCTCCCCAAATCTAACTTGACCTGATCTGACCCGGCACGATTCGACCCGACCCTACCTGACAGACCCGACCCAAGCGACCCGACCCGACCCGACCTGACTCCACACGTATTTTAGCCTGCCGTCCAGTCCCGTCCCGTTTCGATCCGTCTCGAGCTGGACTGCTCCGTCTCACGGCGTTCCGTACCGATTCCTCACGACACAAACTAAATTAACCTGGCCTGTCTCTTACTCTTTTCTAGCAACCTCTAGTCACACCGACCCGATCCAACCAACCTACCTACCCTACTCTGCCCTACTTGACCGTACCCGACCCTATACAACCCTTCCCTATTTCTGACTTCACTCATCATACCCGGCTAGGTCCACCCCACCTTAATCAACGCTACAGGCTTTACTCATCCAATTGATAAAACACAAGAGCAACGGCGCGTTCTCGCGATACTCAGTCGCTGGGCATCCTCCGGCGGGTGCGCACGCGTCTCTTGATATTGTTTGAGTTGCCCGCCGCACCCTCTGTGTGCGGAGGAGGGCGCGGGCAGCGGAAGGGGGAGGGGAGGCCAGGCTGCTATGTCAATTGGAGCAGTGCATTGTGCGCTGAACCCATCTCTAACACAATTACCGGGCGGGTACTCGCGCTGAGGCAGCTGTGGTGTTTGGCCAAGGGGGCTGCGCTTGCAGTTCGAATATTCACCATCAGGGTGACGCCTGCGTTCCTTGCTGCGTTGGACGAAGAGGTATCGTGGGAAATGTTTCGCTAACATTGGTCACCTGGAATTTTTATTTTTTGATCTAAAATATAAGAAGATTATATTCACAATTTCCATAATTGCTTCAGTTTGTTAAAGAGTGACTATTTTTGTAGGGTCTGAAGTTATTGT
This sequence comes from Gryllus bimaculatus, assembly GCA_017312745.1. Lineage (NCBI taxonomy): Eukaryota > Metazoa > Arthropoda > Insecta > Orthoptera > Gryllidae > Gryllus > Gryllus bimaculatus. The sequence continues at coordinate 5,329,506 of BOPP01000040.1, read as the reverse complement.
TTAACTTGAACTTATACACACAATCTTTCAAAAAAGGTTTTATTTTCTTTTTGATAAAAAATGTTCCTATGAATTGATTTTGTGTTAATTTGCAAGTGAAATATTTATGAGAGCATCATATCGATAAAAGTTGCTCAGGGAATCAATTGATGTCACTGCAGTGCTTATGACCGGGAGTTCCGTAAGAGTTCCAAGGGTTCGAGTCCCGACGGTGGCAGGATGATCGACACCAGCTTGTCAGATAGGTCGAGTCCAGACGCTCTCCGCAGGACACTTCTGTCGGTCGGGTGCTATTTTCGGTACTTTTTCGTGGTTTCTCCGATCAACACTAGGTGAATGCTGGAGCAGTGTCCTAACAAACGGGCCAAGAACAGCGCGCAATCTTTCCTTCCTCTTCCTTGTCCTTTTCTCACCCATTGCTTACATAAACATACACTTGCATGCACTACACTACCGCAGCTTTTGGAAGATCAGTTGATAGATCAGTCGGGAGCTTAGAGCTTGTCCCGGCTTGGGGGGTGACACGCTGGAAGGAGAAACCTGACTAGGGAAAATCCCCTCAAGCCGAATTAGGTCGGCGTCAGATTTCGCCAGCCAGCGGAGTTATCACTACCACCTCCCGCAATAAAAACATGCACAACATCTACGGGACTAATGATCTTAGCAGTTGTTGGGCCCGGAATCACTAATCAATCAAACACAAACATGCGCCAGCATATAGTAATGCTGATACAACTTTACTAAGTGACATTAATTTATTACTAAAGAAACTGTTGAAATTGTCCGTTAATCGATAAAGTGAGGCCAGAGAAAGTGGTATAAGAAAGTTTTCAAAGCTAGGCAGCTGTGAAAACTTGCGCTTGCGGTAGTGTTTATCCCACACCTCCACAAAACCCAACTGAAGGTCATTGGCTCATTCGTTTTACTGCCCTATACTTAAATTTCTATGAAATGTGAATTGCATCTTCATGTCCAGTTTGTAAGCAAGTTGCAGCAGGTTGGGCAAGGAAAACGTGAGTTTCTCGAGAAAGAGAATGAGTAATGTAATGGTGTATGTGATGATAGTTAAAATGAGGCACATGATTCGCGATACGTTGTGAACATAGCATTTTGTAGGTAAGTTCATTAAAACAATTTTAAGGAAGGAAATGCTCCATTTAGTAGGATTTAACACAATTAGACTTCATTTTTGCTTCCAGTAACGTCACGGTCATTATTCAGTGGCCACTTCTTTTAACTTCCAATTTTTGCCTGAACCATTGGTGACTGCTTAAGATGTCAACTAAATGTATTTTATCAAAAAATATTAAAACGGACTGAATTATGGTTAGATTATCTCATTTATTCATTCATCTACGATTTATTTGTTTATTGAAGTGATGTGCTTATTGGGACGGTTTAGTATTCATATCAGAATTCCAATAGATCAAATCCGTCTACCAAACATCATTCATCTGATAATTTAAGCTATAATAAAAAAGTTGACTAAATGATAGCGTCTTTCATCACTCTTAAAATTCCTAATACGTTGCTCATTATAGTTTCTGTTCATTTTAAATCCACTAAACATAGTATTCATTTTTTTATAAAACTTACGGTTTGTTTATTTATTTGAATGTTGGTCTGTAAATATTACAACTCAAACGAGGTTCTGTTGCTCGTTATTTCTCTAATGAAAATAACACACATTTCAAAACTTACAGCAATAGCAGAGGTAACAAAAAATAAATTCCACCAAAGAAACTAAGAAAACGCTCTTAATACACCAATTTGAATGATTGACTGATGTTTTCTAGCACGTCAACAGTTATGGTCATTATTCCCCTATGTTTAGTGATTGTTATTCCACCAGAAGTGGCCCACGACTTTCCTCAGCTCGACGTCGGCTTGTGGGAGTTTCCCCGTCTAGGTGGGTCTCCTAGCGAGGCACCGCCTCAGTCGGGGCAAGCTGTAAGCTCTCCCACCTGGTTCGCGACATTTGTGATTCTGTAGTGAATGTAAGGCATGTGCACATGAGTGGTAATGTAGTGTTTGAGAGTAAGGAAAGAGGACAAGGAAGAAGAAGAAGAAGAAGAAGAAGAAGAAGAAGAAGAAGAAGGAGGTGGAGGATGAGGAATGATTGCATGCAGTTGGCTGTCACAGGACTGCTCCGGCATTTGCCTGGTAGTGATGGAGAAACTATGAAAAATACCGACCAATCTCCTCCAGACAGTGAAGGAATTTGACGTAGGTAGAGTCGAAAATCCGCCACCGCTAGTATTAGAACCCAAGGACCTCCCGAACAGGTAACGTTAGAAGAATTCAATAATCTACAAATGGACTGGTTTGAACAAACAAAAGCACATTATATTAGTTTTACATTTTTCAATGAATATTAACAACTTTATTGTGACATCCAAAATTAAAGCTATCAATTGGATAATAGATATCCTCTTCTTTGAAATCCGGCAGCTGCCAATCCTTTAGATTTTAATAAGATCCTCTGCAATTACGAAAATCGCAGCCCGTTGCTGTCGGTGTGGTGCGGCGTTAAAACATCCACTGATTCTGCTGTGGAGACGCGAAACCTATTATCTCTATCTGTTCTTATCGACACAAAGAAGACAATCCCAGCCTGTATCAAACGGCGCACTGCGGTGACGACAATCCTACAGTGTTCCCGCCAGCGCAGTGCCCCTTGGTGTATGCATGGCACACCGCTTCCGGAACCAGCACGTTGCGGTGGCCATCCGCCACGTCACGCCGCTGCCCTCATCCCGACGGCGCGTGTGTGTAACTCACCGGGTGGGTGAGAGGGAGATGAAGTGAAGCGAGGCCCCGACAAGAGAAAGTGGGAGAGTGATGCAGGAGGCGGCAATGGCGCCTCCGGTGATGTACACACTCGTGCTAGACACGAAAATGGATGATGATACCCACATGAAAACGCAATATTCATGAATGTGGTGATAGTGAAGTAACGAAAGCATAGAGATCGGGTCTGTGAGAACATCTCTCATGTGGTGATATCAGAAGTAGATGTGGCGTATCAAATGGAAAGATGTATACTCAGATATTTAGGGTAAAAATGCAAACTATATATGTCTCTCATAAGCAAAAGCCACATTAAGTTGCTATAACCATTAAATGTGGAGACACTGTTGCCCCTCGTAGTAATAGTAGCAATTCTAATCAGAGCAAAATAATTTTTACCGGGGGAAGCAGAGAATTACGAACATACAAGTGGGAGGAAGAAAGAAACGGATGTGTCTTTAAGAACTTCGCATAGTCACTAGCAATGTTTGCAATGGTGACGGTGTCGGCGGCGTCGACTGAAGTGAGGGCGGCGATGGCAGCGCACGCACGTGCGTACAAACGGCGACACCTCTCTCTCACGCACGCGCGCACGCACACGCTTCGCATAATTTGTCACGCGGGGGCGCACGCGAGCCCTCGCACGCGCAATAAACGGCCGCGGACAAATGAACAGCGACACGCGCGTGACGATTCATTAGATGCCCGGAGCGGGGAACAGGCGCATAGCCGGCCCCACCCCCCTGAGGGACCTGCCGCCCTTTCCGCCTCAGCCGCCCCCCGTCCCCACCACCCCCGCGCCGAGCGCGGCCGCCACCGTCCCAGCCGCCCCCGTGCCGCCTGCGCCCACCGCCGCGCCCCCGCGCCCGCCCATCGGCCGTCCCGCGCCACCGCGCCCGCCCCGCCGCCCCGCCCACCCGACACCCCCACTAGTCCTCCAACCACGCGCACCGCCGCCCGCGGCCCGCCTTGCCGCCTCCCTCCTCGCGCGCCACTCCACGCGTCCTCGCCGCCCCCTTCAGTAAACGCAAGGGCTCACTGGCCGCGACCACTGTGCCGCGTGCGTCGACCTCACAGGGACAAAGGCACTCGGACACTGACTGGAAGTAAAGTACAGTACTCGTCCTGTGTGGTTTTATGAAAGGCATAAAGACGTACATTAGCCTAGGAGACATTTTTCTTACCGAACACGCTTGTATGCACCAAACTGCATGTATAGTGTTAACAGTGTATAAAATATTACAATTTGTATTTATATTTAAAGACGAATTCAGGAATTTTACCTGGGGAATAGGGGACAGGTTTAATGTCCAGACGACGTGATGTTTTCTTATAAAAAGTTTTCATTGAAGCTAAATATAACACGTATTTCTATTTCGTACTTTTAGTTAATATTTATAACTAAACAATGGACACATTGAATTACTTTCGTCTGTATATAAAGTTAGTAAACGCTATATTTTTAAAATGTCTCATTAGCTCCTGGGAGTGGAGGGGGGGAGTTGAAGCCCCATTATCTCGTCGTGGGTGCGTCACTGTTTATATCAGTTACTTATCTAACCAGAAGAACGAAAATTTACTAATGCGTTCCGTGAAATTTATAAATGAAAGAGATTCTCAGTGTGACTAATAAATTTCCTATTTAAATTTTCTTATTATAAAACATTCTGCGTCCGTCTAAATCGAAAAAGCTTAAAGTTATTTGGTTTCCACATCACTGGAACTCTCTGGAATGTTGTTGTTAAATCAATATTAAAATGAGTAGTACTGAATTGAAGAGTATTAAACAATTTTATTTATAAACTCGTCATGTATTTGAAGCATTATGTACGTGTGTATTATGAATTCAATGAATGTACTTCTTTCATTCAGTTGTACACAATTATAACGTGCTAGAGCAAACCGTACACCTTTTTTTTTTACAAAATATAAGGGAAATTACAATACGTAATAGGAGTGAGCAGCCTAAATAAGGAGGGAAGTCGACGTGTATTTCAGAGCACGTCTGCCTCCCATTGATTTGCTATTATTTGCTTTCAAATGAATTATTTTACTAGCGAATAATTAAAATATAATACAAAGAGAAAGAAACATTCTGATAATACAAATAAATTACAACTAGTTTTGTGTTGCCCTATGGTTTGTAGAGCCACTTTTCAAAACATCATGAATCAATTCCCCAAATTATGACTTTAGAAAGGGGAAAATTTGGATGTGATCATACTGACGGCAACAAAACGATTTTTACCTAGGACCACGGGGCCTCTCTCGAAATTTTCAGGGGAACGTTAGTGCCGCTCCTTGCGCTCGGCACATGACTGTGGATAACGTGCAAGAGTTTTAATTTATTAGATAATGACATGCAAATCATTTTCAGTAATAACATAGTTCAATGAATAAAACATACATTTCAAAATTACTTCGATCATAATATTTTTTCCTATCTTTAATTTATATTTTGTTATCTTTGTCATATCCCTTTTCTATTTCTGTTATTACTGGCGATTCTAATACACTGACCTAAGGTTATTGTTTGACGACTCGCACTTATTAGTGCTTTTGTTTTCTTTACTGTTATTACAAACTACCAATAATACTTTTATTTGATGTCTTCACATAGCAACAGTTAATTTATCACACGAAATATTTGGGTTAACTTTATGGCTTTCACTACAAACATTTCTTAAAATGACAGCTACGAGACAACGTTAGAGCTGAATTATAAAGACAAAAAAGCTCAATATTTTCGTCGCTGTTGGGCATGTGGATTCATGAAAGTTCTTGCATTTATCAAACGTCAGTGCTGAGTGATATACCAACCAACAGTTGTGCGGTTATATCGTTTTGTTATTTTCTTATGTGAAAGTTCCCAACGTATACACAGCCTTGGCAAAAGGTGATCATTTTAAATGCCCCTAATAATACTTGGAAATAGTTTTCTAGACGTTTTTGGAAAGCCGTGGTGTGGAAAAAAGATTTCGAGAGGTGACCGTGTTTTAATGAAATTCTAAGTTTCCCTGGCGACTTAAAACCTCCCCTTCTTAGATTCAACATAAATGTTAGCTCACAAAAGCGTTAGAGTCTCGTGGTGATGAATGTTCGGCGATGGACCGAGATGTGCGTCCCGACAAAGTCAAAACTGAATAATGAAGAGAGAAAACTCAGTATTTTGAAATTCTTTGGGAGTATAGTCTCTTGAGAGTTAGTGCACTCAGCAAACGCCAGTGTTGTTATTTGCTTACCAATAAGGGCCCATTTGTATTACTTTGATACAAGAGCTTTCCTGAAACTATGCAAACTTGTCAAAGATAATCAAGTTAAACCTCATTAAATGGTAAGTTCCCAACATTTGTTCTAAATTATTTTTCGTAATGAACTTTTCTACTGTATATTGGTTTTCAATATACCTTGACATAAATAAATGAGATAAAACCATAATTTCGCAATATTTTAGGTAATTTTCTTCACTTCAGAAATGTACCCCATATTTATATTTTACTCCCAATAAAAATGGTTGAAAAATATTAGTTGTAATGACCAAATTACTTGCAAACGTATTTTAACAAACTGTATTTGCATTCTACAGATAATCGGACACATAACAATTTTCTGGATCTTTAGAAAATTGTTACTTAGCAACACCCAAAAAATTAGTTAAAACACTTTAAGAAACATTTCAAAATACGTGGTAAGCAAAGGAAAAGTTCTGTATTCAGTAATTTAAAATATTAACGGCAATCATGGCGGCTTAGAAATTACAGGTTTATAAATAAGTAATGCAAAATGACACTAGCTTCTTTCTGTTACTGCAAAACGTTTCCAGGTCAATAAGTTTTCCGAGAATTTTAAACCAAAGAGAGTATTTGTAAAGACTTTTATTTGAGTATTAAATCGGAAGTCTCCACAAAAATTAAAATTCGAGCTTCAAAAGCGAGGCTTGGATATAATCCCACGTTTAATCGTGATTTAATCGCCGAGAGAGGCAGCGAAAGATGGAGCGAAAGAGACGAAAAATGCGCGAGGAAGAGCAACGGCGTCTCCAAAAGCTTCTGTAAATCCTGCGCCGTTATGTGTGTATTCACAGTATTAATATTTATCCCCTGCGATCCAGCTCGGAAGCCACTGTGCCACGGATCCAGCGAGGACGAAGAGAGCAGCGGGACGTGCCCCATAAAACGTTTTTTCGATTAGACCTCGCTTCTCCTCCCCCCCTTTCCGGGCGTTCCAGACCCAGAATTAAATCCCCCTCTCGCAGAACCCTCGCCACCGCTCGCAACGCAGTGCGCAAATGTTGGTGGAGTGTATTTGTTTTCCGCCTGAACGTGCCTTGCTTATCACCGCTCCCCTCTCGTTCCTCACTGGCGGATTCTTGTGACACATGGGCTGTGGAGATTGTCCTGCTGTGGAGGTGTTTCCGCTTGGATACGTTCAGGTGCATTAATCTATGAGTAAATTACTTTTTTATAAATCACTTCCCAGACCGAAAGTTATACATTTAAGTGCTTGTGTCGTCAGATTAATTTGTAACGCCTACTTCTACGTTTTGTAATTGTTATTAACCCATTACTGCCTAACGTAATTTTGTTGCGCATAGCTCTCGCCCATTGTCTTCGCGTTCCAGTACACAGTCATTGTTGGAGCAATGTGCGCAAATGTTGGAGTGTATTTGTTTCCCACCTGAACGTGCCTTGCTTATCACCGCTCCCCTCTCGTTCCTCACTGGCGGATTCTTGTGACACATAGGCTGTGGACATTGTCCTGCTGTGGAGGTGTTTCCGCTTGGATATGTTCAGGTGCATTAATCTACGAGTACATTACTTTTTAATACATAATTTCCAAGTCTGAAAGTTATACTTTTAAGTACTTGTGTCATCGGATTAATTTCTCACAGGTTACTTCCACATTTCCTTATTGAATATTAATGAGTATGTATAATATGGAAAGAATTTAAGAAAGAAATTTTTAATACTTATTTATCAAAGTTGCCTACACTAAAATGCTAAGTAACTGTTAATTAGCTTCTTAAGGTAATGTGGCTAGAATACTTTTATCTACTCTTTTGTTGGATACTTTATTCTCTTATATTCTTCTATGGATACAATGTTAAAAAGTTAAACTACCCTGAAACCCTGATAAATAGATGGTAAAACTATTAATAATTATTAACAAATATTCTAAACCACGTATATTATTTATTCGTTGACAAGAAAATGTAATTTGTATTCCTTTTCTACTAATATAATTTATTTAATTTGCTTCAGTGGCTTATAATCAAATGTCACTGTCATATCTTGTAAAGAGTGTAAAAATATCATACTTGAAAGGGGCAGTTTGTGATGTAGAACTTCCTTTAATTGTAAATTTTTTGCTATGAAACAATAATTTATATATACAAAAAAATGATAAAAATTAGATCCACGGGATTGGAAACAATTGTTTTACGTGGCAATTTAGTTAAGACAAGTTCAATTAGTTTATTAGTGTGGATTAAGTTTTCTACGACTTTAATTACACTGTGGGGGGCTCCCATTACCCAGGTGATTGGATAGTGTGAGCCAAATGATTAGGTTTGGTTTTTATTTTTTTACCCATAACAGAAGTGTCCGTTTGCTTTTTGTTTTATATATTTTAAGGATCAAATATATAAGGATCTAAATTAACAACAAGATTAGCAAAAATCTTTCTAGGGCATTCTTATTTCACTTTTCCCTTAGTAGGCTCCTATTCTCACATTCTCCCCCTCTTCAACCTAAAATCATTTATTTTTTATGCCCCTCAAAAGGACAAAAATTAGTTCCTTGACCGTAATTCACAAAATTAAATCTCATTGAATATTTTTTATGGTTTCTTCACTCCATGGCAATGGTTTACAAGAAAAGCAAATATTGCTATTAAGCAAATATGGTTATTGAGTGAAATTATTTTCAATTAAAAAACAATGATTTAAAAAGTTCTGTTATTGTGGAAATTGCAATCTTTTTTGAAGAATGTTGCGTATTCTAGTTGTTCTTAACTTTCCTTTTCATCCGACTAAGAAGGCACTGCACTTCGCCTTGAAGTCGCACTAATTCTTATAACAGTATTTCTTAGTAAAACTAGTGGTGCAAAAACAACACGTACTTTCTCGCTCATACTTTCACGCAAATTTACTGAAGAAAAGAACTCAAATTTTTAAAACATTGTACGTGACCGTATTTCAAAATCTAACTTCGTTAAGGGAAAAATCTGTCTTAATAAATGTAGTTGTAGGAAGATACCGCAAAAGGTTTGAAATTTTGCAGTTTTCGAAAAATATGGATTTTAACTAACATGAGACCTGCGCATTTCTCTTAAACGTCCTAAATTCCTTTAAACACTATCTAATAACAAAGTTTAATAAAAAATGATGGAGCCACTTTTCAAAAATGTCCCAGACGCTTCATGTAAAGTATGTATGTATGTACTTGACGCGACAGATCGGGAACAGGCTCAGGCCCACCGGCGACGCCTCTGCCTCGCGCCCATGGGTTAAGTGGGTACGTGTGGTTAGCACGTAGACATCCCCACGATGTATTCCAGCCTTCTCAACCTCAGAAGTGAATTTTCTCATCGTCACATAGCAACATATACAGGAACATTGCAAGGAAAACGCACACTGTAGTCGTGGTTGATTTGATTTGATTTGATTTGAATTTGCCTTATTTTATGTGGCTCGACCGGGAATCGAACCGGGGCCGCGTAGTGGACCGCAAGCACGCTGAGCAAGAACTTGCCACGAGCCTCTTCATGTAAAGCATCCCTTACAATAAAATTATACGTTTCAAATTCAAGGGGCCAGATCGACAGGGAAATATTAATTTTAGAGAAAATCGGCTAAACGGTTTAGCCGCTAGCGTTGTTCACAGACAGACAGACAGACGTGCAGAGATACATTTTGGCGTCATTCAATATTTCCTTATCAAGAACCCACAAAACCGGAATCTGGATATCCTACGTGCTAGAGAATACCCCCCCCATAATTTGCCGTTTTTTCGTGCAGAACTACATAACTTTCTCTGTACTGCGACAGCAGTAGCGAGAATATAAAATTACTTAAATTAAGTTTTTGAATTTCTAGTTTAATTTCCCTACTAAGAAGTGCGAAGACATACGGTAAACATGTGAGAAAGAATTGGGATATAATTTGAGGTAACATTTGAGAAAACGTTTGAAGGAACTTGCCACCGAACTAAACGTGCAACCGAACATATGATGAACACGCGAGACAACTTGCAGTAAACATGCGAAGGAACACATAATGGATGCATGGAAACATGCGAGGGATCATTGGATGAACATTCAAGGGAACATGCCGACAACATACAAGGGAATATTCGGAGGACATCCTAGGAAACATTTTGAAAACACTCGCGGTAATATAGGGAGACCATGCGAGAAAAATACGGATATATCGGGGGATCTGTAGTGAAACAAGCGAAGGTTGGGAGAAGCGAACAATTAAGGGAAGATTTAATTTTTCTGGCGATTCCTACTCCGTTGCAGGGTGATCGGAAACAAACTAAAACTCGAAATTAAGGTAAAATTAAATTACCGCATTGATAGGCCCGTCATGACAAGCATACATTACTATTATGTGCTGTTCAGGTACTGGTCTAAAGTTGTATTCACGTAATGCTAATTTACGTCATAATTAGTTAATTCTACGATAAAGATTGCGCAAAAACAAAAGCTTAATTTTCTGCAAACCTTTTTTTAAAATTCTGAATAACTTGAGACATGCATTTCAGATGTAATGGTAGAAATTATTACGAATTCAAATATAAACATACATCATTCTCAGAATTGTTATTACAGATGTAACCGTTTAGTTTTGGAGAATTCAGCTGTATATTTGTTTAGATGTTCAGGTAGATTTAATTTTAGTGTTTTTACATGAGAACATACCATGTAATAACATAATGTTTATTATGTACAAATGGGGAAATAGGAACACAGCTCTCATATATCTTCTACGTTCATCTAATACGTTTAACTGTTAAGTGGAATGTATTGTTTGCTAATTTTATTCCGTAAAACAAGTTCCGCCTCTTTATTCTTTAGGGCTGTCTTCCAGAACTATATAACTGTCAGCACACTTTGCTCTTTCGACACATTTCCCCTGTCCAATTTGATTCTGTCGAATCTAGTGATACGCTTCATGCGATGAGCGAACAAATTTGCAGATGATCAATGTTACAGTATCAGAGCATTTGTAAAACTAGGACACGCTTTTGAATTTTAGAATTTAGAATTCGGTGCTTGCTAAAAGTTAGTAATTGTTTCGAAGAAGCAAAACAGTAGGTAAAAAGTAGTTTGTTAGTAATGAATATTTTATGAAGATAATTTGCAATTTAGGTGACAAGTGTACTTTGTATACGGCAGCTAAATATACAGTTCCGTTGTAGGTAAAACCAAAGTTTGAAATATGTTACATTATTTCATATTACCTTACTGTTACTCAAATTAGAATACGATTAATGTCAAGATTTATGATGAATGAGGATGGAATTGAACATTACAATATAATTGTGACATTACTGTGTAATGTAATTATGTATAATTAATAAAATAAACCATCAATTTTAGTACTATGTATCGTATATTTTGAAAATTCTTCAATTTTAAGTAATACTAGTATAATCGGGACATTTTCTAACTTCGAGTCTTGTAGTTGCAGACATTTGAGTCAAAAAACAATTATCGTATTTTGAGAATTTTAGATTTTCTAATTACTCTGAATATTACCGCTCACTCTGAAGGGTCTGAAATCTTATTATTAAAGTGTTTGTGATGCGTTTTTTTAACTGTCAGGATCTTGAGTTGTGTTTTATATTAGTATGTTTATCTTTGTTGGCCATATTTTATTGTTATTTCACCATTTTAATTGTTCTTACCGGTCCGATCAAAAATAGAACTGTAGCTTTCCACCACAATCGTCTTAGTTTCTATAGCTACACGACAAAAGAAAAGGCCAAACAAGTCACGTGTGCTAGATACAGTGAAGGGAATTCGACATACTCGCCATACATCTTCCTTATCCCCAGGGTTGGATAATAAATAAAAGTAGGTCCCAGGACTGGGTACACTGCTCGCTGGTAGAAGTTGGATTAATCCGGTCGTAAATTTCGGAATACATACATTAATAACACTTTAATGTTTTATTATTATTATTATTATTATTATTATTATTATTATTATTATTATTATTACGAGTGATACAACATATTTGGTTCTTTTCGTAGATTTCCCACTTCTTGCTACTCTACATTCAATCACGTCCTAGAAGGCGGTACATGTTACACACATTAGCACATAAACTACTTCGGTAAATTTTACATTAGAAAGACGAGTCATTTTGACTGTTTTATAGTTTTAGTTTTCTTTTGTGTCTAAATTTATTGATCTATTTTTGTGATATTTTGTGACTTTTAATGTTTTAGGATGTTTTATAACATACAGAAATATAATTATTTTAGGCATTTTAGTTTTCGAAATAATAGCAAATTATTTACGGTTTACCTTCAACGACGGGTAACAGTCAAAATGACTGCGCGTTTTAAATGCGATTGGGACGACGAAAAATGGCTCGATATTTCTCTGTCTAATCTTCATCCAGACGCTGGACTGTCCGAGTATTTTGTAACATCGATTTAGCTGGAATCAGTTCCTGTATTCTGTAAGAAACGATCTCGGGAAACAATTCGTCCCGGCGGTTGTATTAACTGAACGTGGCTGAAGAACTTCGAACACCACTGGGGAATCGCTTGTCTCAACTTTACTACAAATAAACATTCAGGGGGCGAATAAGTATTGAACAGGATGGTGTAAAAACAGTAATGCCAATGACATTTGTTCTGGATGCGGAAAAATCATTTGTGACAAATGTGGTGACATGAAAACAGTTGTCTGACTTGCAAGTGAAAATAATTATAGATATGCAAATATAATTAATTATATATTTATGTATATAATTTACTTCAAAAATATTCTTCTTTGCTCCAAATGTATTTCACGATATGAATTATAACAAGAACTTTATCAAAATAAAAATAAAAAATTGAAGCATTCATTTCTGACTGCGTGCCGTCGTTGTAGATAGAATAGCATTGCTGTCTGTCCAGTGTTAAAACAGTCACCTGATTCGTCGACTCGGAGCGCTCTGCGCGTGCACCGAGTGTAC